>CAJGYO010000014.1:6205861-6526676 GCA_904845875.1 Miscanthus lutarioriparius
TTAAACTAAACATAGTCACTTTATTAACTACAATATATCTTATGCTGACACGTAATACGAATGTTGATCGACTAGGCCACGAGAGAGGGCGGTGTGATGAGAGTGGCGGTGCTCAACTCCGCCGTATATATGTTTGTACACATGGGTGAACGAGGGTGGCAGTGCTCCGCCGTATACATAGAAACGCATAGGCGAACGAGGGCGGCGGTGCTCCGCGACGTATATATACATGCATATGAATACAAATGATGTATATATACGTGTCGGTGTGGTGGCCGGTGTGCTAACGACGACGACGTGAGGTAGGCCGGGGCGGTGTCGTCGGTGCGTGATGTCGTGATGTTGCAAGTTTCAGCTAGCTACGTCTACCACTGCTTCGAACAAGACCTCGGCATCCACCAGGGCTGCGCCACACTGCCGGAACGCTTTGTCCACGACGGTCGAGCCTTAGAGCTCCACCGGAAGGCATCGCGAGATTTGCCACCATGTGACTTCTGGAGACAACAAGGGCGTGAGTAGGTTCTAGGCGTACAGGTACCACATCCACTTGGACGGCAAGGCTATTGACTTGCACGTGGCGTGCTTCAAGGAAATGATTCGCCGCAGCCATGGCATGCCGTTGCCCCCAATTAAGACGCCATTGTTGAAACTGACAACCATGGCATGCCCCCAAGACGAGCGGCGATGGCTCCTCCGCTATGGATGACAAGCAAAGAAAAGACCCCAACCATGCATGGGCCCTCATCGCGCCGCTTTCACCATGCACGCATTTAAAGCCGAGAGAACTCTCACCTCGGGCGGGCGCGGTGGAGGGCCCGCAGGCGTCTTGTGTGGAGGCCGGGCAAGACGAGGTCGTCGACGTGAGGTCGTCAATCGGTGGAGGGCCGCACGAGGCGAGGCGCGGGCTTCAGTGTCACGGGCGGGCTGATGCGGGGAAGACGAATCGAATCGGCGGCACGAGGAAGAAGAAGAGAAAGGGCGGCGGTGTTCGACGAGGAAGAAGAGGAGGGATCGATCTGCCTGGCAATCGGGCGGTTATATACAGGAGATTTACTCCCGGTGCCACCACCACTAGGGAGTAAGGTCCTTTACTCCCGGTGCGTATTACCAACCGAGGAGTAAGGTCCTTTACTCCCGTGCGTGTTACCAACCGAGAGTAAGTATATCTTTCCTCCGGTTGGTAACTACCAAGGGTAAAGGTTTTTTTGGCGAACCCTGGAAAGATGTTTCACCTTTACTCCCGGGTGGGCTTTCCACCCGGGAGTAAAGGTGGCGCAGCAGTTTCGTTTCTGCTTTGTTTTAAGCAATAGTCTTGTTAAATACAATAGAAATGCAATAGTTTTTGTTAAATACATAGTAAATTAAATAAAAGGCATAAAATTATTTTGTTAAAATATGGATTTTCTTTTTCTTTATTGCACATAGGAAAAATCTATAACCTAACTTTTTTTTTTTTGTTACAATTATAAAACATAATGTAACTAATATTTATTATTTCGTTAATGCAAAATGTAGTGTTTAATTAAAATTATTAAAACTATTGATTTTGGACAGGAAATTTGTTTTCACATCATTTTAACGTTAATATTTTAATTTTTCATCACTCAATATCCTAATTTACCTTTTGAGAGAGAAATCCCATCAAATCAAACATTGATTTAATTTGAAACATGACATAATAAACATCTGAATTCACAATTATTACATAATATCTCAAACACACACTACATTAAATCGCTATATCATCAAGTGGGCACATGAAGTTGAATTTCTTCTTTACGTATGTCCCTTGGTTATGATCGCGTCTTAACCATGGAGTGTCCTCATCATTTACCAAGATGCTAGGGTCTTTGTTCACTTTGAATGGCGGAATTCGGTCATCCTTTTCATAATCTTCCGACATGTCCGACTTGTCCTCAATTCCCACGATGATGACTCTTTTTCCCCGAAAGAACTATGTGGTGCTTTGGCTCTTTGGTTGAGTCATTGTTGTTTTTTCCTCTTTTGGTTTTGGTAGACATATCATTGACATAGAACACCGATTCACATCCTTGGCAAGGACCTAATGGTTCGTCTTTGTACCCAATATTACTAAGGTCTCATTGTTGTCATTCCATACTCGTTGTTCATTGTTACCCGCCTCCGGTCACCTTGACCCATTGGCACTTGAACAATGGGATCTTCAAAGTAGGTGCATATTCTAGTTCCCATATTTCATCTATCGTCCATAATATGTCCGCTTATTCCCATTTGGGTCTACGTGGCATCTATGCGGACACCAATTGCTTTTGGTTGGTACTCCTTTTATCTTGGGCCATGTGTAGAATATGTTCCCATTTATCTCGCACCCTTTGTATGTGACGATATGCCATGATGGTTGCATAGCCAATAAATACTGATTGCTCATGGATGCTCTCATCACCTTGACATTTTTTTTTTCGCAACCAACCGCTGAAAGTTTAAATGTGCTTGCTTACGCGTAATCCAAGCTTCAGTCTTCCTCGAAACTCGGATCATAAGAGATCCTTGTGTGTCTCAATATACGGATCTACCAAAGAGGAGTTCTCAGAGAACTGTAGTAGTGCGCTTTATTGAAATAATCATCATCCGTACCAATATATGTTTTCCTCCCTAGTGTCCCCTTTCCGCTTAGTCTCCCTTCATGTCTCGATTTAGGAACACCAATCGAGTCAAGGTCGGGAATAAAGTCAACATGTAACTCAATGACCTCTTCATTCCATAGCCCTTGGCGATGCTTCCTTCGGGCGAAGCACGGTTGTGAACATATTTCTTCAGGACTCCCATGAATCTCTCTAAGGGGAACATGTTGTGTAGGAACACAGGACCGAGAGTGAAAATCTCCTTGACTAGGTGAACTAGGAGGTGTGTCATAACATCAAAGAAGGAAGGAGGAACACCAACTCAAAGTCGATTTGAGACATTGAACCACATCATTCTCGTAGTTTAGCTAGATCAGTTGGATCAATTGCCTTCTAAGAAATTGCATTGAGGAATGCACATAGCTTCACGGTGGCTAGACGTACATTTGGTGGTAGAATTCCTCTTAATGCAATCTGGAAGTAATTTGCGTCATGAGAACGTGATAGTCATGGGACTTTAAGTTACTGTAATTTCTTTCTCGCAACATTTATAATACCCTTTATATTCGAGGAGAATCCAGATGGTACCTTGATGTTGTTTAAGCATTCAAACATGATTTCCTTCTCCTCTTTGCTTAGAGAGTGTAGCTAGCACGACGTAAGTAATGGCGCCCATCATCATCTGTCTTCTCCGGATGCAAAGTTGTCTCTTTCTCTCAAACAACGCGCAGTCTGTCGTGCTTCAAATGTGTCCTTAGGCTTTCCATACACACCCATAAAGCCTAGCAGTGTTCACACAAAGATTCTTCGTCAGTGCATCACGTCGATCGAGCTATGGACCTCTAGGACTTGCCAATAGGGTAGGTCCCAAAATATGGACTTCTTCTTCCACATGGGTGCGTGACCGTTAGCGTCGTCAAACAAAGTTGGCTTCCATGTCCTTTTCCAAAGACGACTTTCACATCATTGACCATATCGAGTACATCCTCACCGGTTCGGTTATGAGGCTTGGTCAGTGGTCTGCGTTCCCTTTAAAATGCTTGCCTTTCTTTCTTACGGGGTGATTTGTAGGAAGAAATCGGCGATGGCCAAGGTACACGACCTTTCGACATTTTTTTCAAGAATACACCTCTAATATCACCAAGCAAAGTGTGTGCATGCATTATATCCCTTATTTGACTGTCTCGAAGATTACTTAGAGCAGGCCAATCATTGATTGTTACGAACAATAATGCTCGCAGATCAAAGTGTTCCTGTTTGTACTCATCCCACACACGTACACCTTCTTTATTCGACAAAATGAGAAGTTCGTCAATAAGTGGTCTCAGGTACACATCGATGTCATTGCTAGGTTGCTTTGGGCCTTGGATGAGCACAGGCATCATAATGAACTTCCGCTTCATGCATAACCAAGGAGGAATGTTGTAGATACTTAGAGTAATGTGCCAAGTGCTATGACTCATCGCTCGTTTCTCCAAAAGGATTGATACCATCTGTACTTAAAGCAAACCTTAAGTTTCTTGCGTCATTTGCAAACTCCAGAATTCTCTCGTCGATTGCTCTCCACCGGGACCCATCAGCAGGGTGTCTCAACATATTGTCTACCTTACGGTCTTCTTTGTGCCATCGCAACAATTTTACATGTTCTTTGTTTCTGAACAGACGTTTCAAGCGTGGTATTATAGGAGCATACCACATAACCTTGGCAGGGATTTTCTTCCGCGGACGTTCACCCTCAACATCACCAGGGTCATCTCGCCTGATCTTATACCGCGACGCATGGCATACCGGGCATGCATCCAATTTCTCGTACTCTTTGCCACGCAGATGGATGCGATCATTAGGACATGCATGTATCTTCTCTATTTTTAGCCCCATAGGACAGACAACTTGTTTTGCTTCGTAGGTAGTGGCGGGCAATTCATTGTCCTTCGGAAGCATCTTCTTTTGAATTTTTAGTAACTCTCCAAATCCCTTGTCGATACACCATTCTTTGCCTTCCATTGCAAAGCAATTTAGTGTGGTTCCCAACTTTTTCTCGCCTGCATCACAAGTTGGGTACAACAATTTCTTGTGATCTTCTAGCATCCTTTCGAACTTGATCTTCTCCTTTTCACTTTCACATTCTCTTTGTGCGGCCACGAATGACCGAGAAAGATCATCAGCCGGCTCATCTTCTACGGCTACCTCTTCTTCAGCTTCTCCTATTGTAGTATCATTGAAGCACGCACCATCGGGAATAATATCATTGTCGTCCCATTGTTCTTCTTCACCTTCTTCCATTACAACACCGGTTTCTCCGTGCTTTGTCCAACAAATATAGTTTGGCATGAAGCCCGACTTGAATAAGTGTGAATGAAGAGTCCTTGAGCAAGGATATTCCACCGTATTCTTACATATGGCACATGGGCAGCACATGAAACCGTCGCGTTTGTTTGCCTCGGCCGCACGTAACAAAGAATGCACGCCGTCAATGAACTCTTGGGAGCGGCGATCAGCATTATACATCCAATGACGGCTCATCTGCATTACATGACATAAATACCATATTAAAACCTAGATCATAATTAATTATTTATACAACATGCGTGCCACCACAAAAGATACAAATTTATGAAAGCATCGCTACAATGTAGACAATCCCAACTACCACTAAAAGAACTAAAGCTAAAATACATTTCAGTAGCACTAGGATTTCACGACCAATCTCAACTAAAACAGACAGATCCCCCGATTGTGCAACATCTTTGGGCTTCTTCGGCTGGATCACTGCCTCATTAGCCGCCGTATCTGCCTGTTGTGCAAGATATTTTTGCACGAGTTCAACATACTCTTCCTCCCAGTAGAAGCCTGAACATCGTCCACTGCCATCCCACTGAAATTAAAACAAAAAATTAGAACTTTAATCACAACCATCATGAAAATAGGTATAAACTAACCATAATCATTAAATACGATAAAATAACTCACATTGCGATCCGGACACTTGTAGAAGATACGATCCTTGTTGGGACCCTCCTTCTTCACTCGGTACTCCATCACAATCTTCGTCTCATCACGACACTTGCCGCATGGAATGAGAGGGAGGCCCGGCCTAAGTCGCTTTAGAAACCCATGAGAGGCCGAGGACCCGGAAGCAGTTGTCATCTACTCTCTATACTCATTTTTTAATACACTATAAATTTCTCCTTTTATAAACAAATAAAATTAAGAAACTATAAAATTATCTAGATCACTATACTTATTTTTTAATACATTATAGCTCAAAAACATGTTTTAATAAATAACCATCCGTACTAGTTGACCTTGCTTACGTGATCATCTTGGCGAGCATTTCTCCACCGGACGACACCGAACTTGGTCAAGGAAGAGCTCTGATTCTACGAGGAAGGGAACACGGTCTTCCACGACCGTTGTCGCTCTCCCTCGTAGACTCAAAGCTCCTCCTTGATATCTGTTACCGCTCGGTAGAGAACATGCTCGCCGAGATGAACACGGTCCGCAAGTTCAACTAGTATGGATTTTCTATAATTTTCTAACTATTTTCTAAGTTTATATTTATATATACTACGTTTAGGTACGGTGATTGATGATCATCTGCGACGATATCGAGACATGTGAATAAATAACCATCCGTACTTAGTTGACCTTGCTTACGTGATCATCTCGGCGAGCATTTCTCCACCGGACGGCACCGTACTTGGTCAAGAAAGAGCTCCGATTCTATGAGGAAGGGAACACGGTCTTCCACGACCGTTGTCACTCTCCCTCGTAGAATCAAAGCTCCTCCTTGACGTCCGTTACCGCTCGGCAGAGAACATGCTCGTCAAGATGAACACGGTCCGCAAGTTCAACTAGTACGGATTTTCTATAATTTTCTAACTATTTTCTAAGTTTATATTTATATATACTTTAACCTTCTTTCATGTAAATATGCAAGCTTGAAGTGATTTTGAGCTCAAATTGCTTACAAATGAAAAAACCACAATAAAGAAGAACCATATATATAGTGAACAAAATGACATAAGACAATGGTGAAAAATGAGAGTATGAGATTGATAACCTTTACAACTAAAGAATCAACGGAGGAATCGAAGAAATCGACGGAGGAATCAAGAATGGATGGAGGAACAATGGAGGAGGAGGAAACAAGAACACTAGTGCAGTGAGCTTCAAAATGTGCTGAGCTCGGGCTCGGGGAGGAAGAAGGAGACGGCCGATAAATAAAGGGAGGACATTTAGTCCCAGTTGGTGGCTCCAACCGGGACTAAAGGTAACTTTCCAACCCTGGGCGCAGCCACGGCCCGGGAGTAGACCTTTACTCCCGGTTGGAGCCACCAACCGGGAGTAAAAGTATACCTTTAGTCCCGGTTGGTGGTTTCAACGGGACTAAAGGTCCCCGCCACCCCTCTGTCTGGCGTAGTAGCCGTTGGGCAGGGACCTTTTGTCCCGGTTGGAACCACCAACCGGGACTAAAGGTATTTCTAGTCCCGGGGGCAAAAAATTCCGGGACTAGAGCCCATTTTAGCCGAGGATCAAAGGTCTGTTCTCTACTAGTGAAAAGAGAGTACAGGGGGTACAGGGGGGGCAGGGGAAAGAGATTCAAGAGACAAAGAAAGACACAAAAATAATGAGAACAATTACACAAACTGCTCTAGCCATAGTTCAATAGCAGGGAAATATTTTCTCTTGGCTCTCCATAGGAGCAAGCCAAAGGTGCTTCTGAAGATCTCCGAACATCTCTGAACAGAAGCAGGGATTATATTGTTCACTATCAGTATTGACAAAGCTTGCACCAACCCCAGGTACACTAGCTATAGCTCATGGTCTCCCATCCCAATTCTCCTCAACTGAAGCAATCATTATATTATCCTTATTGGTCCTTATCCAAACTTCACTTATCCCTATATAACCTTGTTAGACACAACAACCTAACTCCTCGGTTCAACATCCACCATCCCTAGCTGTTTGCTCCAAGATATATCAGCATCATTCCTATTAAACCATGCCACACACCCCACCCACTCTGCTTAGTGGCACCCCGTATTCTATACAAATGGCTGCTGGCCTACCAGCAGCAGCAGGTTGGGGTTGTGCAGCACGTGTAGTGTCCATTGTAGGGATGAGAGTCATCTGGAATTGGATATGGTGGCTAAAGTTTCAAAGCTGCCTCTGTATTTGATACAGTCACTAAACTGCTATGGAAACTCCTACAACAGTTATCTACTGAACGTGCTCCTGGCTAGATAAAATAAGTGTTAATTTCTCTGATCCTGCGAAATCAGAAGCTGCTCCGGGGGCAAACGGGGCCAGTACTACAGTATCTGCTAATGCCACTCATATAGATAAGTCAATGCAATTAAATCAATACAAGTTGAGATGTAGAGGAAAAACTATGTAAACTTGGCAAGACTCATACAGATTAGCTCACAACCTTGCACATGTACAAAAACCGAAGATTCTACAACATATGAAGAATACATGTACAGTTTGGGACCTGTGCATTTGGTCTCCCACACTATCTGTTAGAAATTTAGATAAATTCATGCATTTTTTAATCAATAAATATATACAGATATTTCTGATAATTATATCCATGTATGATCTCCTCGCAATTGTAAATACAAACATGCTAAGTATATTGGTCACATGAAAAAAGAGATAGTGTATTCAGAGGCATGAACAGTGCTAAATGCATTTGTGGTGCCTGTTGAGCTATGATCCAAATTCAAGCTTGGGCCGAAGCGAAGCGGCCCATTAGCGTTAAGAGGGACTACACCATCTATTAGTTCCGTATTGCTAATAGACGAGGGTGTGGGGTTTTTTTCCTCCCTATATATACGGACCACCTCCCTCATGAAAAGATTCATCATAGACTTGTATACGGGAAGGCCCCTAGGTTAGGGTATCCCTAAGTTGTAAATCTTCGGCGTTTGTAGCCTCACCCGATATAGTGAAGATTTGCTGGCTGGTGCCCGTGGTTTTTTCTCTTCCACCTTGGGAGGGTTTTCCACGTTAAAATCTCGTGTCTCCTATGTTTGATCTACTGTTCTTCGTCGTTTATATTGCCTATCGTTTATAACAAGTGGTATCAGAGCTTGGTTTGACTTTAGGGTTTTCGCGATGGCATCGATGAAGTTTGATCTACCGCTGCTGGATTACAAGACAAGATTTGCACTGTGGCAAGTCAAGATGCAGGCGATTCTGGCACAATCTTCGAATCTTGATGAGGCGCTGAACGGTTTCAGAGGAAAAGGGCAGAAGTCATGGACCGCTAAAGAGAAGCGGAAGGATCGTAAGGCTCTGTCTCTGATTCAACTTCATCTACATAATGATATTTTGCAAGAAGTGTTGTAGGAGAAAACTGCCGCAGAACTTTGGCTCAAGCTGGAATCGATCTGTATGTCCAAGGATCTAACCAGTAAGATGCACGTGAAGATGAAGTTGTTCACGCACAAGCTGCAAGAAGGTGGTTCCGTGATGAACCACTTATCGATCTTTAAGGAGATCGTTGCCGACCTAGTGTTGATGGAGGTAAAATATGATGATGAAGATTTAGCTCTTCTACTGTTATGCTCACTGCCTACTTCGTTTGCAAATTTTCGAGATACCATACTATTAAGCCGTGATGAACTAACTCTTGCGAAAGTATATGAGGCCCTCCAGACGAGGGAGAAGATGAAAGGTATGGTTCAGTCTGATGTGTTGTCCTCCAAGGGCGAAGTGTTGCAGGTTAGAGGCAGGCCCGAGCAGAAAACCTACAACAACAACAATAATTGAGACAAGAGCAAGAATGGTAAAGGCTGTTCTAAGTCCAGCGGCAGGGATAAGTTCTGCAGGTATTGTAAGAAAGATACTTATGTCATTGAGGATTATTGGAAGCTGTAGAATAAGGAGAAAAGAAATGGTACGTATAAACCGAAAAACAAATTCGATGGTGATGGTAAGGCCTCTGTTGTCTTCGCTATTGATACTTCTGATTCAGGAGATGTTCTGGTTGTTTTTGCTGGTTGTGTTGCTGGTCGTGATGAATGGATACTTGATTCTGCATGCTCGTTTCATATATGCTCTAACAGAGATTGGTTCAGCTCTTACGAGTCTGTGCAGAGTGGAGATGTCGTGCGTATGGGAGATAACAACCCACGTGAGATTGTGGGCATTGGCTCCGTTCAAATCAAGATGCATGATGGCATGATACGCACACTGAAAGATGTGAGACACATACCAGGGATGGCCAGAAATCTTATCTCCCTCAACACACTTGATGCCGAGGGATACAAACACTCCGGTTCAGGTGGAGTGTGTAAGGTATCAAAAGGTTCTCTCATTCATATGATAGGTGACATGAATTCTGCAAAGTTATATGTTCTTAGAGGAAGTACTTTACATGGTTCCGTCACTGCTGCTGTTGTTTCTAATGATGAACCAAGTAAAACTAATCTCTGGCATATGCGTCTTGGGCATATGAGTGAACTTGGTATGGCAGAATTGATCAAGAGAGACATGTTGGATGGCTGCACTGTGGGTAAGATGAACACTATGTAGAAAACCCTTTCCAGGGGCGATTGGTGACGCTCTGTAGGGGCGGTTTTACCAGCCGCCCCTATAAAAGGGTGGCTACAAATCGTTGATTTGTAGGGGCGGTTCTGCACCGCCCTTTAAATAGATTTGTAGGCTGACTCTGATATCAACCGCCCTACAAATCATTTTTCCGCAAAAAAAATTAAATTTACAATTCAAATTCGACCGAACATATATTTTCAATTAGCATTAAAGATAAACAAGTAAACTAACCAACCTTGTTCTCGCCTCAAAACCATATGAACTTTAACTATGTCGATATATTTACATATGGAGCAAACCATTTTTTTATATGGAAAGGAATTTTCATAATTTCGTCAAACATACCATAGCCACACACAAAGAACTCAGACTAAGAAAAAATAGAAATACAAAGTAAGGCAGATTCCATCATCTTTGCCTTAAACCACTATAGGAATGTATAGAAATTATCGAGTACACCAAGTTCGAATTAATGGTGTGCTTAAAAGATGCTTTACCTGCATTATGAACTTCAAATAGTTGTTGATAGCATAGAGAAAAGTAGATACCGCAAGAAGAACATTTATTGCGACCGGCACTGGTCGGTGAAGAAGGATGGTTAGTGTGGTGGACAAGATCACTAAATTCAGTATAGTAATATTTGAGAGCAAATCAATTGAGACCTATGGACTACGTGAAGTAGTAAAAGATTCAATTGACAGTTTATGTAGAAGTTTACATGAGCTCTCTAGTCGATGTGATATTATGCATCAAAATGACAAACATATGGCCAAGTAATCAAGGTCCTATTCTCTTGAACTAGCACGCATTTCCAACATATGGGTTTTCCAAGAGAACTATAAACTCAAGATACAAACCAGAAGGGCGATCTTATCCAAACTATAAACATGGCATAGTTTTAGTCTTGCAAGTCATATTACCGCATAAATATTGATCTTTGTGAGGAGCGGCTTGTCTCCCACCTTTAGACGTCTAGCTCGCAAAAAAAAAAAAACCAACTCAAGAAGCAAAGCAAAGACTGTTGTACTTTTTTGAAGGAACCTAGATACATGTGCATATGCATTACAACGCATAGTTACATTTAAATATCAATATATGCCGTAGGAACAATTTTTTGTGAACCTTGACAGTGATGTGAGATGGGCATATTGAATCCTTTCTAAATCAAAATCCTACCGTCAAATTCTTACTCTAAGTTAGAAGACAAAATCAACTACTGAAATAGGTTATCGGTATGTAGTGTTGAACTTAGTCACCTCTGCTTTGCTCTTTGGAGCTTATGGAAGCGAAGAGATGACCTTTATTTTCGTAATGTAATTTGGAAAGGGATGGATATCCTGTTGAACAAGATTGCTTTTGGCATGAATTGGCTAATTTGTGCCCGGAGAACAAAAGGGATGCTCTGTCAAGAATTGTTCGGAGATCAAGAGGAAAGCTTCTATAACTCTGTGGCTTCCACCTCAAGAACATGGTGGGTCCGAACATGTCTCTGGAGAAGTTGCAAGTGATGGGGACAGGATGCAGAGTTATCTCAAGATGAAGCCGAGCTAGTTCCTCCTCCGGGTGCAATCTAAGACCTGGGCGCCTCAGAATTTGGTTTGAGTTTCATGCATCGGGTCTTGTATGGGTGTGGAAAACATCTGTAAGTCCCTCAGACTAGTCTCGATTTAGTCACAAAGACTCCTTTTAACATTCCTCACAAAATAAAATTACTACACTAGGATGACATTGCCCAAGATGAGATGGAGGATAACCAATGATATGCAACTATTTGAGATCTTTGGCAAAGTGGCAAACTCATATGCTAGTTTATAAGTAGTCGAGAGGAACTATTCATTTTCGATTGTAATACTAATGGACCATGGCCCCCTAGAACTCTAAAAAACCAAAAAATGCATGTGAATGTGAATCTAAAAAGAATGTACTCTTAGTCTGTGAGCACTATAGGATGGTTTGTGAGCACATCAGAAGTCTTTGCACTGTGAGCGTGTACTACACAAATGTCACTACAAAACTCATCAGGCTATCTTAAGGAGAAAAGGATACAACACAATCAGTAATATAGACACAAACCGGGATACTTTTTTTTATTCCGTTATACGGAAAAACATTTGAGTGTGTGCACATGTGCACCAAATTCTATGATTCAAGAAGCTATTTTCTCGAGCCCAAATGAATTAGTTATATACTAAATAAATCGGAAGAAAATGATCATAGAATAGACATCTTTGCTAAAACAAAAATCTGAATCTAAACTCTAAAGTTAGGGATCAAAATTATCAAACTTTAGGACCTTTTATCTCCTAAACCATTGAGAGTTAGACCTGAAACCTTAAACCAAAATGGTAGAGCTATATACCAAGAATGATTATTGTTAAAGCCAATTAAGTTGTTTACACATGAAATTGATAGGAATGGTTCAATGAATGTAATTGGTTCAGGGTCTAAAACAAGAGGTATTTGACTTGAAATAACACATATTCACATTCGAGAGGCAACAATCTTTGGTGCTAAACTAGCCGCATATAGTAGACACTAAAAATCAAAGTAACAGATCTATCTAGATTTGTAATAGGTCCCTGATCCAAACTTTTCCCCATTTGAGAACTGGTGACACGATGCCTCTGCACAAGGAGAAACGTGATCAAAATATGAAACTACTACTGTAGACACTTGATAGAGAACAATCTAAACGAATCATCGAGAGTAGGCAAGCCGATTTAGCTATGGCGCAAAGCAAATTCCTAGAAGGTGTAGCTTACAAGGACATGACTTGTAGGAACGAGAAATTCATCTAGAGACAGAATCCAAACACGAGACAAGAGAGCGCTCAACGGATCTACCCCCACGACGCCAGCGGGCACACGCACATCCAGGCCCTCTGCACAACTCACTGGACCCACCTGCATGCTGAGCTCCAGGAGGTGGAGGACTCATCGGGGGAGCTCGCTGGCGCCGCAGACATGGGATCCGGGTCACCGAAGAAGGGAAGGGAAGGCGGGGGTGAGCGCGGCGTGTGTGGCATGGAGGAGACGAGGTGACATGGCTTGCGCTCAGGCGGGGGAGGGGAGCTCCATGGATCTTCCTCCGCACGCGCTTGCCGGACCGCTGCCACGGACCTCGATGCAAGCTGGATCCGTCTAGTGGCGTGCCCAGCGCCCGCTCTCTGGCTAGCCTCCTCCTCACCAGATCTGGCGACACCGCCGGAGGGGAACAGGTTGAGGGACCGTGCCTAGATCTCGGCCTCCGTGGAGCTGTCGTGGTTGGGGGATGGGAGGGATGGTGGCGGCGGAGAGGAAGAGGGGAGAGGGGGCGCGTGCGAGGTGTAGGGGAGGTGGCGATGGCGGGATGAGAGAGAGAGGGGAAAGGATCGGGGAATGGGGGTGGCGGCAGACGAGAGGTGGGAGATATTTGTTGTACTGAGTGATTTGTAGGGGCGGTGGTGATTGAGCCGCCCTACAAATTCTCTTCTGGGGCGGTTCTTTGATGATCCGCCCTACAAATCGATTCTATTTGTAGGGGCGGCTTGTATTATTAGCCGCCCCTACTGTGCCATTTGTAGGGGCGGCTGATCTAGTGGCTTCTGAGCACGTCACTATAGGGGCGGCTCCATCACCAGCCGCCCCTACAAAAAATTTATTTCGTTGCTACAAACCGATTTTCACGTAGTGGAAGTTCTGTGAGCACTGTGTTTTTGGTAAGCACAAGAGGGGTAAAATTCAATGCATCTGTTCATAGCACCAAAGGTACACTTGATTATGTACATGCTGATTTGTGGGGGTCATCTCGTAAGCCCTCTTATGGTGGTGCTCGTTACATGCTTACCATTATTGATGATTACTCTAGAAAAGTATGGCCTTACTTTCTGAAAAATAAAGATGATACTTTTGCTTCTTTTAAAAAGTGGAAAGTTATGATAGAAAGGCAAACTGAAAAGAAGGTAAAATTGCTTCGTACCGACAATGGCGGTGAATTCTTTTTGGATGCTTTTAATGATTACTGCAGGGAAGAAGGCATTGTCAGGCACCACACCATCCTGTACACTCCTCAGCAGAATGGTGTGGCTGAGCGCATGAACCAAACTATCATCTTGAGGGCTCGTTGCATGCTGTCCAATGCTCGTATGAACAGGCGTTTTTGGGCTGAGGCTGCTAACACCGCCTGTTACTTGATCAACTGGTCACCTTCTATCCCACTTAATAAGAAAACTCCCATTGAGGTATGGTCTGGTATGCCTGCTAATTATTTATAGTTGAGAGTTTTCGGTTGCACTGCTTATGTTCATGTTGATAATGGAAAGCTAGAACCTAGAGCCATTAAGTGTTTGTTTCTTGGTTATGGTTCTGGATTTAAAGGATATAAGTTATAGAATCCTGAAACTAAAAAGACTTTCATGAGCAGGAACGTTGTTTTCAATGAATCTGTTATGTTTAACGATAGCTTGTCCACAGATGTTTCACCAGTTGGTTCTGATGAGGAGCAGGAACATGTTAGCATGCAGGTGGAGCATGTAGATGATCAGGAAACTGAAATTGTTGATAACTATGTTCATGATATTGTGCAGCACTCACCTCCTATTTTGCAGCCTCAAAATCAGTCTATTGCAGATCACAGAACAAAGAGGAGTTGTGGACCTCATCCACGTTTAATTGAGGAATGTGATATTGTTCATTATGCCTTTAGTTGTGCTGAATAGGTTGAGAACATTCATGAGCCAGCTACGTACACTGGAGCTATTATTTCTGGTAACCGCGAGAAGTGGATTTCCGCTATGCAAGAAGAGATGCAGTCACTTGAGAAAAATGGCACATGGGATGTTGTGCGCTTGCCTAAACATAAGAAGGCCATTCATTGTAAATGGATCTTCAAGAGAAAGGAGGGTTTGTCTCCTAGTGAGCCTCTAAGATTTAAGGCAAGGTTAGTAGCAAAAGGTTTCAGTCAGATTCCTGGTGTTGATTATAATGATGTGTTCTCTCCAGTTGTAAAGCACAGTTCAATTCGTACATTTTTCGGTATTGTTGCAATGCAAGATCTTGAGCTTGAGCAGTTAGATGTAAAGACTGCGTTTCTACATGGAGAGCTCGAGGAGGAGATATACATGGACCAGCCAGAAGGGTTCATAGTACCTGGTAAGGAGGATCATGTTTACAAATTAAAGAGGTCTTTATATGGTTTGAAACAATCTCCTCATCAATGGTATAAAAGGTTTGATTCTTTTATGATGTCACATGGTTTTAAGAGGTCTGAATTTGATAGCTGTGAGTATATTAAATTTATTGATGGATGACCTATATACTTGCTGTTATATGTTGATGATATGTTGATTGCTGCCAAGAGCAAGAAAGAAATCATTACGTTGAAGAAACTGTTGAGTAATGAGTTTGAGATGAAGGATCTTGGTGTTGCTAAGAAGATTCTAGGTATGGAAATTACAAGAGACAGAAATTCTGGTTTGTTATTTCTTAGTCAGCAAAGTTACATTAAGAAAGTTCTTCATCGTTTCAACATGCATGATGCAAAGTCTGTTAGTACTCCTATTGCTCCTCATTTCAAATTATCGGCTTTACAATGTGCTAGTACAGATGAGGATTTTGAGTACATGTCAAGAGTTCCATATTCTAGTGCTGTTGGTTCTTTGATGTATGCCATAGTTTGCTCTCGTCCTGATTTATCATATGCTATGAGTTTGGTTAGTAGATACATGGCTAATCCTGATAAAAAACATTGGAAGGCTGTTCAGTGGATTTTTAGGTACCTTCGTGGCACAACAAATGCCTGTTTGAAGTTTGGCAGGACTGATAAGGGACTCACTGGCTATGTGGATTCAGATTTTGCTGCTGATTTGGATAAGAGGAGATCTCTTACAGGTTATGTGTTCACTATTGGTGGTTGTGCTGTGAGTTGGAGGGCAACATTGCAGCCCGTTGTTGCACTGTCTACCAAGCAGAATACATGGCTATTGCTAAAGCATGTAAAGAATCAGTTTGATTGAAAGGTTTGTTTGCTGAGCTTTGTGAAGATGATTCTTGCATTACTTGCATTAATTTATTTTATGACAGTCAAAGTGATATATGTCTCACTAAAGATCAGATGTTCCATGAGAGAACGAAGCACATTGATGTCAAATATCATTATGTTCGCGATGTGGTCGCGCAAGGTAAGCTGAAGGTATGCAAGATAAGCACACATGATAATCCTACTGATATGTTGACAAAGCCAGTTCCTGTTGCTAAGTTTGAGCTTTGCTGAAGCTTAGTTGGTATAACTGTTTAGCCCAAGAGGCTATTTGGCACCGGAAGTATTTCTTTGTTGTTTCAGGGTGAAGGTTCGTTTTATGCTACAAGAAGGAATTTGTCTCAAGGTGGAGTTTGTTGAGTTATGATCCAAATTCAAGCTTGGGCCGACGCGAAGCAGCCCATTAGCGTTAAGAGGGACTACACCATATATTAGTTCTGTATTGCTAATAGACGAGGATGTGGGGTTTTTCCCTCTCTATATATACGGACCACCTCCCTCATGAAAAGATACATCATAGACTTGTATACGGGAAGGCCCCTAGGTTAGGGTATCCCTAAGTTGTAAATCTCCGGCGTTTGTAACCTCACCCGATATAGTGAAGATTTGCTGGCTGGTGCCCGTGGTTTTTTCCCTTCCACCTTAGGAGGGTTTTACACGTTAAAATCTCGTGTCTCCTGTGTTTGATCTACTGTTCTTCGTCGTTTATATTGCCTATCGTTTATAACAGTGCCATTGTCACTAGTCGACATAGTGAGCTAGCTAGCGTCGTAGATAATTACATCCATTTGTTATGTACTCCACATTAATTGTAAATACAAACCTGCTAATAAATATAATGATCATGCTGAAAAAGAGAGAGATGGTGTACCCTGCGGTACTAGTGCCAAAGGCTCTTGTGACGCCGTTCTCACTAGTCAAACAATGTAGTCCCTTAAACGTTGACCAGTAAGTAGTGGATCACTGCCATGTAAAAAAGCGCACAGAAAGTATAGAATGCAACCGAGCAATCATGAGATGAAGCATTGAAAAACTTGATCACCCACTACCTTTGAGGGTGTTCTGGACCACGAACAATGGCAATGGACGTGGGACGCACGCCAGGACGTCATCCAGTCATGCAACAGTTACTAGTAACTGTCGTTAGTTAGTCATCCAGCCCAGGCCCATGCTTGTCGTCACGTCATATGCTCATGGGCTCATGGCCATGCCACACCATGCTACGGCTCGGCTTGGTACGCACGCATGTCACACACCTTTCGTGTCTCTCAACTTTAAAGTAGGTACACACAATATATAGTCACTTATCTAAAGATGAGTCAACCTTTAGTCAATTTACCTTATGCACTGCAAGGTTGGTGCAGTACCCCTAAACAACACTACCGGTACCAACTGTGCGAGGCACATGGAAATCCTCCATTGTAGACAATTGGTCGGGAAAGTTTTTGTTTTTTTAGGAAAACAGTAGGGGTTTCCCCCTACTGGGATTTATTAATTAAACAAACAAACAAAAGTTTTCGTATTAAATACAAAAAGATGCATGCTCGTAGAATTCCACTTCACTATGAGAAGTTCTCAGTTTCTGGTTTTGATGTTACTAAATCTTTATTAGACCTGGCATTTAATATAGGCATTAGGATTTAATTGATTCAATTCAACAAAATTGGTACAAAAGCTTAATTAAAATCCAACATCGTCAACCACCTGACTGATCAATACATATAAATATACTCAGCTTTGTCATTCAACTGCGCATCTACTTTCAACTAGCTAGTCCAGTTGGCCAACCATGCACGCATCTAATAATGCTCTACTTGTCGACTCACCACATATTTTCTGTTAGCTGCCAGGCAGCGTGAATGGATTCTTTGCTATAGCTCTTGGTTTCAAGCTATGCATTGATCTCCCTGCCCCAACCTTATATTTGTGGCAGTTACTCAACTCTTGGAACCGGAGGTATCGGCAATCTGATAATAAGCTAGTCGACAAGATGAAAGTGTCAATATGGTGATGCACAATTTGGCAACGGATTGCCCAAAGACTTTGTGTTATGTGTAGATGTTGGGCACGACCTGGAACCAGCATGCTGAAGTGTACATAGGCGTCCTTAAAGGTGTGGAAACATCAAAACTGAAGCCTACTCCTGCCGTAGCTCTCATCTGGTTGTTCACGTTGTGCTCCACGTTTAATCGAACCGCATGTTTGCAACTTTGCATGCCCAAACAGATCAGAAAGAAAAAACAAAAAAAGATAGAAAGAAAAACGAAAAGGAAAAGGAAGATGCGGTTGACTGGACTAGTTGCTACAACTATTTTTACTAGCAACACTAATATTTTGATTATACTTCATTATTGTGAGTTTGTTGAACTGGCAGCCAGGGTGTGATAGAAAAATCCTAGAAATCCTCAATGGGAACAAATAAAAAGGAAGTCAGGACAAGCCGATCAAAGGATTATATATCTCTAGAGATCTATCTCTAATGAGTAAAGTCATGTCTTTGATCGAAAAAAGGTGCATGTATATTGTTTGAAAACTAAATTAGTTGAAAGTTATTTTTTAAGATACATATGTTTTCACGAATGGAAAGAGTATTGTCAGCTGAGGACAATTGTACAGGTGTGCCTCACTGTATCGTTTGCTTCTACTCATAGTTTCCATTCATACAATCCGATGCCACCCAACACACAAAGCCCAGCCAACAGAATAAACATGGTCCACGGGCTTTGCCCATCTCACCATCATCATATATAAACTGGCACATTTGAGATCTATTCATGCTTCAAACCGTGTCAGCCAGCGGCAGTGCATGTATATATATACACACGTATAATAGCAGCTCCTAGCTTGAGAAGATACACCAAGAGCCCCACTGTGGCCTTAGTTACGCCTTCAATGCCCGCCAGCCTCTGCACGAATAAAGAGAAAAAATATTGTCTCTCGTTAAATATATACACACAATTCAACCGGCGCCCTCTTTCCCTATCTCAAACACAAACGTGATGTACTAACACGTACGACCACCACTACTTTCTGTCTCAGTTAATCTGATCCTCAATTCGTTTTTTGCAATACATGTCTCTGATTATGGATTTTATTTTTTGCCATGGTGGAGGTGGTTGAAGATAGGCATAGGAGGTATCGAGAATTTTTGCAGCTCTTTTATGAAGGAACGTTGTATGCAAGTGTTATTGAGGGTTGACCTGAAAACAGCAACCATGTTCTGTGCTAGAATATAGGAGTGTTCCACCAATAGCTCCAGCTAGATACATTTCGGTGGTGTTCCTAGCTTTAATTGTTTGGCCCATAGGTGGTATGTAACACACGCCAGGTTGCATGAGTATAGAAGAGCTAGCGGATGATTTTCTTTCTGTGAAAACTAGAGATGGTCATATTTTGTATGCAACGGGATGATTTAATAGAATATAAAATTTTTGTGAAGGAAACTGATAGAAGTTGAGATGCAGAGGAAAAACAAGAGGATTCGTGCATAGTTCGTGGATGAAAGAGCTCCATCTATGTACGTAGCACATCACTTCTACAATCAAGCTACTCAAATTCATTCCAAACAGCACGTCAAATGGTAGTTGGTCTTTTGGTGAGGTGTGTTCATTCCAAACAGCTCCTTCTCCACCGCCGAGGTATCCCTAGGTGAGTTTGCAATCTCCTTCTCCATCTAATAGTGTTCCCCGTTTATTTTCCCGAGGTCGGTAGTTCGTTTCCTATGTTCGCCGCCGAGCTCCCTTTGCTGGCCATGGCGCGCCACCACGCCGGCCACTGTTCCGGCCGGCAGCCTCCTTCCTCTCCCTTCCCGATCAAATCCTAGCCGCCCGCATCTGATCCAACAGCTGATATTTATCCATACCCCTACGGTTGGCATACTTGTTAAAGAGACCCTCTCTTTTCTACTAATCTAACCCGCAGCCCACTCTACAGATCTAATCTCATCCATCCAATTCTAATCCGACGGCGTACATCTCTTTGTACCCCTTCGTCTTGTAGTTTTGCAAAAGAGCCCTTATAAGTATTTAAGTCTTAACCCGCAGTCCAAAGCGTAATCATAGGTTACGTTTTCTTCTTTGGAAAATCGTAGTTTCGTCGGTTTAGATCAAAAATACATTTTCAGTTAATTACAGTTTTGCTACTATTTTCTTTAGGCCATAACTTCTCCGTTTTAACTCCGATTTGACCCGTTCAAATTGCGTTAGGTTCATAATTTCATAACCTATGTGTTCATACTACTGTTAAGTATGTTTTCAATTTTTAAAATTTGTGATTAGATTTAATCTATTATTTTTATTAAAATAAATCTTGTTTAATTCATATCTTCTATGTTTTAACTCTGTTTTAGCTCATTCACGTTGCGTTAGATTCATAGCGACGAGATCTACGCGTTAGTAACAGTGGTTACCATGTCACTATTTCTGGAATTTCATGGTTTAAACTCTAAATTGAATAATAATTATGCAATTGGGTTTTATAAATAAAATATGATTTGTTTTACTTTAGTATTATAATTCAAACTTAAACTTGACTTAATTTATATTATCTATAAAATATCTTATATATGTTTTATATAATTAAAACACATGAAGCTAATAGTTTTATGAGCAGATCTTTCGGTAGTTGTATCTTTCCAACCGTAGCTCCGATTAGCATGCTTTCCGTGTCTGTGTGTTTGTAGCAAGACATAGATTCGTTTTACAAACTTTTCATCTTGATTTTATGTTTGGTGTACTGTTCTAATTTAGAACTATTGTTTGCTTGATTGTACGGATGCTTGTGTGGTGCTTTATGATTTCGTCCAGTCGGTGAGATATACGTGGTGATCAAAAAGAAGAAGAAGAACGTTGAAGATTAAAGCTTACCGAAGGATCGATGTTTAAGGCAAGTATAGCATGGGATCATCCTTGTTGTCCTATTCACCTTTAATCATTTAATTCATGCTGCATGTGTCTACCTTGACTACCACTAAGGATATCCTAGCCTTTTGTGCTTGTACCTTGATTCCTATGGGGTATTGCATTGGGTAGCTTTGCTAGTGCTCAACTACAACCATGATCTTGTAACTTGACTAATGGAATATGCAATAAACATTAAAATATGACTTTTTAGCAACTTGGAAACAGGGGGCTGGAGTGTTTAGCTACTTTCTAAATGCTTCAGATTCCTCTCCCTAAGGACTTATCTGTAAGTGATTATCCGGGACTTACAGTACAACCATGAGAACTACATGGCTCTAGTCTTAGTCTAGTACCTTGCTCTTTCTAGTTTGTAGCAGTTTACCGAGAGGGCAAGAGGGGCATACCAGGCTGGGTATGGGCCTCATCCCCAGGGTGTGTACTATGCTGCATGTATAAGTGCCACTTTTGGAGATGACTCCATAACACTTGGGAGATGGAATCCTTAGTGGCTGCTCCTTATTAGAATGACTGGGGAAAAGCTTCGTAGTGCACCCTGCCGACCTTCCGTGGTAGTGGGTCAAGAGGTTGGCCGCCTCGGGCGAAAGGGTAAATCACGACTCATGGTGAAAGTGTACAACCTCTGCAGAGTGTAAAACTGGTATATCAGTCGTGCTCACGGTCACGAGCGGTCTTGGAACCCTTACGGAATAGATGATGAACACGGATAATATTGATGATAAAGATGCTCACTAATGATTACTGTTTATGCTATTCATTATTCATGTTTACCTGATCATATGTTTACGGGCTTGTGATAAACTTGTTGCTACTCAATTGCTAAAACCATGACTTATTAAAAGCTAATCGCAGGTGAACTAGTGTCAGCCTTTTGAGCCTCATGAACCTCATGTTATATTTGTTGAGTATGACATGTACTTACGCTTGTTTTACTTTTCAAATATTTGGATGAAAATCCCGGATGGGTACCAGATTGCTAGAGTTTGGAGGAATTAGGCTTGTGATCATCCAGTCAGTTGTCCCTGTGGAATTGGAGTCTTCACCTGAAGATCGGAGTTATCTTTCCGTTGTTTGTTATCTTAGGTTATAATCTTTAAATTAATACGCTATGTATTTAAGCATTGTCTTTTGATATTACCCTTATTTGTAGCTATACGTGAGATTTGACTTCCTGGGCTCACATATGTTGTGTATCTGGTTTTGTTCTTAAAACCGGGTGCTACATGCACTTTGAAGGTTATCTACTCGTTGTAAACAGGCTCCCATTCTGTGTACATCCTTGAGAAGCCAGCTTGACAGGGTTTGATTGTGCCGGTTTCATCATAGATATGGCACAAACAGGTAGGCAAGGCTATTTATAATTTCCAAACACATGGGTGGAGATCTAGTTTTACAAATTAATAACCAAGAAAAAAACATAAAATTCATTATTTCACATAAAACAGGTTTGCAGTGGATGCATGAGTTTAGCAGATAATAAATTTGTGCATGGGTTTGCCCCGTGGTCTCCCATGTGAACTCCTCCCCCTCGGCTAAGCTCAATATATACACCCTTCTTAGATCGACAACCAGACTTCCCTTATGGACAATTGCATTGGCTCATGTGTAGTTCGTGTGGCAGCTAGCTTCATGTCAAGGTTCTACACCACAGGTGTAGTCTGCCGTGGCAAGATGTGGCTCCGCTGCAGCAGTTCCAGCAGCCTGAAAGGTGTTCTCTGGATTGCTGACCACCTTGCAGTGTGTAGCTCATCACGCTGATCTAGGGATAGGAGGCATCTAGAATTCGGTCACTGGATCCGTCCAGTGTGTAGCTCATCAAGCAGTCAATATTAATTGTAGTTCCAGCCCAGTCTCTGTGGTGACTGGCATTCCTCCAGTTGTTGTTAAAATCCACAGGTACGATTAGTGGGTGAGTGTGTGTTGCACCACGGCAGTGATGTGCCACAGTTGGGACAAGGGACCAATGTGCGGGCACACCTGGTAGGATGTAAGGATCTTGCAATTGATTCACGGTTCCTTTGGCTTCAAAATTGCTAGCTTGAGAGAACAGTATATTTGATCCCAGCAGCGCACAAAGCTGGTATCTGATTTCTAGATTCATTGCTCCGATTTATATACTTCTTCGGCGTATTAATGGAGATGGGCATCTTTAAACCCTAGCCACTGTTAATGCTCTATTAACTGAGGCAGTCGTGCTACAGCGACCACGACAAATAATACATTAATAGAGGCGGTTGTTGTAACACGATCGTCTCTGTTAAAAGAGTGTTAACAGCGGCAGTCTCCTTAAGTCGTCTGCCTCTGTTAAGGACTAACAGAGGTGAGCACCCCTTTTCGCTGTCCTCTGTTAACAAATAGCCCTACCTCCGAAAATGAAACATGTGATAGTTTTTTCTATTGACTGCTCCTGCAAATAAGTTGATTTGGTAGATTTTTAGGAACAGTTTAATTAAGTCAACGGGCTCAACAGTTCAAAAGCTGCACTCATTGCCTTCTCTGGCATGGTGAGTCACTACTGAGATGTGAAAACTAATTAATAGCGTGTATGCTATACTTTCTCTACTACAATATCCATTTGTTGTCACATTTTAAATAAAATTATGATTGCCATCAAGCAATCGTACTTTGGATATATACTGGTCATCTCATATTTTCCCGGTGCTTCGGTCGGTCTTTTGCAGTGACGGTGGACACGAATTGTCATAATGAGCCACACCAAGTTCATCGGTAGAGAAGTATATATAATTGCAATGATGAAAAAGAAAGAAAAACTGAAGCGTAACAACTCCTCCTGGGTCCTGCTGTAGCACGTTTGTCTATTTATATGTATATCACACAGACACACCTACATATTGGCAATATTAGCATCCACTACTACTAGCCTCAGCGACACTCCTCTTTGCATTGGCCACCACGGCCGCCCCACTTGCATGCCTCCACATAACAACATTATTATTATATATGGGATCTACATACTGTGCCACTAGATTTTAATTGCCGGAAGGCACCAACCAATATCCAGTAGCATCATGCGTGGCTCGGCAACAACAGCTCAGGCAGCCTGAATCTCAGTGTCAAGATGGCGCACCATGTAGCATGCTATACACCTTCTAAGGATGGGAGACATCTGGAATCCAGAGTGTGTGATGGAGATTCACCCTTGTTTATCTGTTATGTGCATCTTCTCATTGAACTCAACATCCTTGGGGACATTGATACCTCCATGATCTTCGTCACCATCCATGTCTGCAAATAGATGGTTGAAGATAGTATAATCATCATGATCAGTCGCAGCTCTGCCTTCTTACAGCACCAGGATCATCCCAGTCACAGCACAATGATGGTCATCCTACAGTAATGTTCTGGATATTGTACTATATGACTCATTGTGAAAGGTCCAACCCATCTAATCCTTGATGAAACCCCACCTCACTAAGTGAGATTTGACTTGACAAAGTTTCAACCATACTCTCACATTCTTTCTTCGTTGTATTCTTCGGTCGCTTCTCCTTGAACAGAGTCGGGCCGAGATCCTCCCTCCCCTCTACAGGAAACTATGCCTCCCCTTATATTCTGAGGATGACATGGTGTATAAGTCGGTTCTGGTTGTAGTCTAAGATCTATATACACCAGATGTATGCTTCCTCTCTGCTGTGGCATTTTGGACACCGTCTTGTCGTCTAGGAGGGGCCGACAATGCCGCAATTTCTCCCCGATACCGTTGCCACAGTCCGCCGCTTGACCTCCGGGGCTGCCTATCGCCAGCGGCCTCCCTAGGTAAGCCTTCTCGAGGCTTCCATGGTGTGCAAAGAGCCTCCCCGCTTGGAGGGGCTGACGAGCGGGCCTGAGCCCTCTACCCTCGAAGCTTGGGAGTTCCTTGTCTCGGACGCATCACACGCTGCGTGACCCTACCGAGGGAGTGGCTAATGGCGCCTCACAGCCGTTTCAATGGGCAGGTGGTGCAGCATCTCCATACTGTCAAGCTCTGGGCGCTGATGATTCTGAGCTAGCCTCTAGCCGGGGTCAGGATGTCGATTGCCGCCCGGGTGGTTGCTCAAGTGGGAGGTCAGACTCGGGCTCTCATGGTCCGGTGGCCCGGGGCTATTGCCGAGCCCCCAAGCAATGACCAATGGCTGCTGGCATACTCGGACCCGCCCTGACTCCACTGGAGGCTACGCTCGAGCATACCCAATGGGTATAGCCCCCGTTGACGGTCGATAATATCAACTATAATCTATTAAAATAATATATAATTATATTTAAAATCAAACATCAATATAGGTCTGGTGGTTTGAAACTAATTATTTCCACAAGTTTTGGTGATTTTATACTTATAGAGAATTTATCCAGAAAACAGGTTAAAGCGGGCCATATTATCACAAGAGATCAGATACAATTGCGACGGAACCAACTTCATTGGGCCCTAAACCATCTCTCATGGGCCAGAGAAGAAGTGTCACGAGGATGGAGCCCTTAGTGGGGTCACCATACCCCACATGGAGGTTGTTCGACCTCCCTGGGCCCACCTGTCGGCGCCAGCTTTCTTCCACCGCCTTTGAGGATTAATCTCCACCCTTTATTAAGATCGGTTTGATCCAATGGTGGGCGTAGGAATTGGTGAGGATTGATGACGTGGCGATTGCTTGCTCCCTACTCAATCCCCCCTATAAAAGGACCCCCAGACCGCCTCCGGGAAGGCTTCCAATTCATTGATCCTCAATCCCATTGAAGATCAAGACACACCAAGAGAATTAGAACTAGAACTCTCCAATGTAGTAGATTAGTAACTTGAGAGTTAGGGTCGAGTGGACTTATGTCCAGATTCTGGATCTTGTCTCAGAGGTTTGGTAAGCATTGTATCTACACTTTTATATCTTATGAGACCAATATTTACATGTCATATTCTTATCTATATAGTTATGAGTAGTCGAAGTTAACTTTATGTTTATGTATATGATCAGAGAGCGCTTAGCCTACTAGTTCATCGATGGGGTTAAGTAGCCGAGGATCATGTAAGTGTGGTGCTTATATGAAACTCTGCCTATGGTTGAATCCTACATTCAGGGTTGTATCCTTATTCAAGGTTTGGTAGATCCCGATAGGGTGTGACAACCTTCCTGATCCTCTATATTCCAAGCCCTGTTTATAGGCCTACAGGACTGGTAGTCATTATTGAGTGGTTATATTCTAATATGCTTCTCTTTAATGATGTCCCTTATGCATAGATGTTTAATATTTTGTGAAACTAAGTTTCTATGCCATAATTCCATAACTTTGTAGTAAGAATATCATAGGAATCTACCTCACCCATAATTCTCTCAAGTAATCTAGTCTATTTATTTGTTATAGTTTATCCTCTAAGTGTCATTATACTTAATTCCTATCATTAGTTTTATCCCTGCTATAGCTATGTTGGTAAGTTAGTTAGTAACTACTCCATTGTTATTATTTAATAATCTTTAATTCATTGTTTCCTTTTCATAAAATATAAATAACGATACCTGGAATACTCCTGGTGAACTGCTACAATGGTATTCTGTGCACTTGCAGAACTCTTAATTTTTACTTGCACTATCAAATACCAACAGCCCCCGAGCACCAGACCGATCCGAAGGATCGGTCGGAGGGTCAGTCGGCCAAGTACCTCCTTTCCGGGGACTTAACATACCCCTATGTTAAACTCTTGTCAGTGCTCGTCTCCAAAAATAAATTAGACAAAACTTAAAAAAGGCCCGCTGGCGAGCCCGAGCCCACCGACAAAACCGCCGCCGCTGCTGCTAGATCGGCCAGATGAGGACCACCGGGCGCCTCTCGTGCTGGGGCACACGGACCCTGCCGCCAAGGCATGGCTCTGGCGGGGGCGCGCGGCTCCGACCGCTGAGGAGGCGTGGCCCCTACTGCTGGTGTGTGTGACCCACACCGTCGAGGAGGCACCGCTGCGCCGATGCATGTGGCCCCCGCTGTCGGAGCATGTGGCCACGCCAATGGGGCATGCAGCCCCCACTGCCATAGCACCTCTCCAGCTGGGGAACGCCCTTGCTCACCTCTAAAAAGTCAGATACAGAGAGGACAGGCTGCGCGAGGACGGAGCGAGAGAATTGTTGTTTAGGGTTTGCATTTTTCTTTATATATTTGGGATGGTAGTGGGCTGATGTGGGTATGAAGATGGTTAGTGATCTGGGCCGGATTTGCTATGGCGGGCCTTTTAAATGTCCGTCTCTGAAAATAGATTACTGAGGCGGGCCACTTAAGGTGTTTGCCTCTTAAAATGGGGCATTTTTAGAGGCGGACACCTTAACAAGACCGCCTAGTTAAATATATTTTGGGAGACGGACAGAAAATGTCTGCCTCCTTAAAAAAAATTGATCGCCTGTGTAGATCGATTTTGAGGGACGAGGAACTTTAGTTGTCTCCGTAAATTGAATGACCGCTTCCAATAATCATATGGTGTTTTTGGTGACACATAAAATTTATGCTTACCCACAAAAAATAAAAGTGCCTGTCTCCTAAAATCTTTTTCGTCATAGTGCAAAAGGCATTCATGTTTTTTTGCTACTCATGTGTGATCCAATATCTATTTGTTATCGTATTGTTATGTAAAATCCTAATAGAATATCTAATAATAGCATCTAGTATTCTCATGCTCCCAAAATCCCAAATTATATCCTAGAAATTGAACCAGGCATTGGATAGGACCGTATTTTAGTCATTTACACCCCTCATATTTTTTAAGGGGAGCACTGACTTTATTTATTCAGTAGGATAAGAATTACAAACTCCATCCGTAGGCTCCAACAATAAAAAAGTTACCTATCGATAAATTTACGGAGCTTCTAGCTAATATATGGGCGTTGACATTTGACTTCCGTCCTTCAAAGACGAAATCCGCTCTAGTGAAGCTCCTTCTAACATTTATTTCCTGGACAATTGTTGCATACGTGCCGAACCCCTCGCCCAGTAAACTCCTCACCGCATTGGCATAACGCTCGCAACTCTGAAAGAGTGCAAACCAAGGTCACTAGCCAACGCGAGACCTTCGTGGCACGCCACTGCCTCCATCGCCTCTGGGTCCAACGACTGCCTTGCCGCCACCAGGACAGACACGCCCAGGTAATTGCCATCTTCATCACGGGCCACTGCTGTTGACGCCGCTTGGCCTGAGTTCTTCGACATCGCCGCATCGACATTGATTTTAGCCAAACCTCTCGGGGTCTAACCCAGCGCGGCACCTGTGGCACCGCCTTCTGTGTCACCGCTGTTTGAGCATCCGGACTCTCCTGCTTGACGGCCTCATGTTCCCCTATAAATCGCTCAACGAAAGAGTGTGTCTAGAGTTGGCTCTGAAACTGGTTCTGAAGGATCACCATACGTCGCGCGCATACCATATCGCCCACAGGCAGACAACCACCCGTGCAATATCTGTATGTTTAAGTAAGCTCATGATCTCTGCTAACCAAGCACAGGCGTCCGTATAGTGATGCTGGCTCAGAAACTCAACAATGCTCTCGTTCTCAAGAGCCTAAACACATTTAGCAAGATTGCATTCTAGAAGGGTGTGCCTCCACGAATCAGCTGCTCCGCATAGAACACATCGTGCAATCGCAACCATGTTCCGATGGTGACGCACATCTCCTGTAGGAATAGAATGTCTGGCCAAGCGCCACAAGAAAACCCGAGCTTTCGAGGGGACCTTGGTCCTCCCTAGCTCGGTCCATTCTTTCTCCTGGGCACCAACATTAGACCTGCCCAGCCTCCCTTCGGCCCAAGCCGCCAGCATCTCCCAGCTCCTTACTAGCATTCTGTAAGTTGAACGCACTGAGAAGACTTCTGATTTTTCGTAGTGCCAGGCCCAGTAATAATCATCCTGTGGACTTGTACTCAATGGAATACTTTCTATCAGCTCCCAGTCCAACGGACTGAGAAAATCTCGCACTACCTGCATGTTCCAACTCTCTGGGACGTTTGATCAATTAGCTTGCTCACCACCAACGGTGAACCCGCTCTCGCTGTCCCCATCGGTAGCATCAATCCGTCCCTTGGGATCCACGACATATCCCAAATGCGTGTCGATGTCCCCGATTCGATTCGCCTGATCAAGCCCAGGCGAAGGATCTGAACACCATCAACAATCGTACACCAGACTCTTGATGTTGAATCTTTGCATCTAGCAGATCACTCTCCGGATAATACACTGCCTTCAAAATTCTTGCGCTAATTAAGTGAATCCGGTTCCTGCACCAAATGCCAAGCTTGGCCAGCTAACAGCGCCAAGTTAAAGAGCTCTATGTTTCGAAAACCCAGACGTCCCATGAACTTTGGCTTTGACATGTCATCCCACGCGCACCCAGCATGTTCTCCGTTTACCTTCCTTGTTTCCCCACCAAAATTCCCTCAAAGACGCCATCAATGTGCTTGCATAATCCTCTCGGCAGTCTGAAGCAAGACATGGAATATGTCAGGATGGCTTGAGCAACTGCTTTAATTAGGACTTCCTTGCCTCCAGAAGATAGGCATTGCTCCATCCAACCCTGCACCTTCTTCCAGACCTGATCCTTGAGATTGTGAAAGTGCCGTCCACCGACGTGCCCACATCCATTGGCATTCCCAAGTACTTTTCACTCAAGGCCTCTTTGTGAATATCTAAAATCTCCTTGATCTCATTGCATGCAACAGCACTGCAGCCCTTGGCAAAGATAATTGATGATTTGTCCAAGTTCATCCGCTGTCCAGATGCGCTACAGTATAGATTCAAAATACTCCTCACTTCCTCCGCATTCTCTCTATCTGCCTTTGAAAAGCAACAGGCTGTCATCCGCAAAGAGTAGATGGCTCACCATCGGAGCTGATAGAGCCACCCTTATGCCCATGAGATAAGATGACTGAATTCTTGATTTTAAAAGGCATGAAAGGACTTCTGCTGCCAACAAGAAAAGATATGGAGAACTGGATCACCTTGACGAATACCTCTCATAGGTTTGAAACTTTCCAATTTCTGGCCATTAAACAACATTGAGAATGACACTGAGCTGATCATTCTCATAATCATTAGTACCCACAGCCTGTGAAAGCCCAGCTTAATCATGATTTTCTGCAGGTAGACCACGTTACATAAATTGATCGGCCTAAACTATCCAAGTTCTTCCGGTTTCTCCAACTTTGGAATTAGGACCAAGCTTGTATCATTGATAATGGCCGGATCAGCCTCCCCGCACAGAATCCTCAACACTACCGCTGTCACCTCCTCCCTAGAAACATTCCAGTGACGTTGGAAAAAGTGAGCAGGGAAGCTGTCGGGTCCGGGCGCTTTAGTCAGAAACATCTGAAACAAAGAAGACTTCACCTCGCTCGTCAGGACGAAACGTAGGGGCATCCAACGTCAGAAACCTCTGCCGCAGCAGCTCGCTGGCGGAGTCGCCGATCCCACGTCGTGCGGTCTCTCGTTTACACCCCTCATATTTGCTCAACCATGCTTCGCTAGTTAGGAAATATCTATATGTATCATTTGGGCCCAAGTGTTTTCCTTTCATGTTGAAGGATGCCACACATTGGGCCAACAACCGAGATCATGTGAGGGCTGTGAAGTATGGTTGCAGTGTAACTGAAGCGAATGGGCTCACTATATATTTGCTCTGCGGAAGACTGGGCTGGCTCCATATCTCATGATGAGCCACACGAAGCTCCTCTGTAGAAGTATAGTTGCAGTGTAACTCCTCCTGCGTCCCACTGTACCATGTATATATACATACACCACCATCTCCCTGTCTCAAAACAAATATGCATGCAGCACTACCAACACCATCTTCTATGCAAAATATAATCCCCCTGGCATTTTCACAATGCTCTGTCTCTAAATCTATATAGCTGCTTGGCATGGAAAAGTTTGGTCACAGATAATAGGCATAGGAGCCATCAAGAAAACTTGTAAAACAATAGACAGACAAACTAGCAGACCATGTAGTGGCAGTGCTGACCTTGCAATTGTATCGAGATCCAAAACTTGTGTACCTAGGAGTTGTAGATCCCGTAGAGATAGCAATTGCTCTGTATGTGCTGAATGTATATGTACAGGCTTGGGAATACGTGCAACTGCCTCTAGCTGACGGGTTCTATATATAAGTACTACTGAAAACATTTGCACAACAGATTTTTCGCTGATGGTTCATTAAAATTCACTTGTGATAAATTTTCACGTTTGTAAATAACTGGGCCCAGTGGCATTGGAACTGGCGGTGAAAATGAGTATCATTGCCAGTTCAAGACATGCGTTAACGGTGATAATGATTTTTAACAACTCATTCAAGACAAGAACCGGTGGTGAAAAGGTGTACATTACAACATGCCCCGCAGAACATGTGAAAATTTATCATTGCTATGTTTTACCACCTAAGTCCAGAACTAGTGGTGATGGGGTTTTGGAACTAGCACGATAATGTTGGCGTACCAGCGGATATCATGTGAAAATGATTGTAAAAACATAAGCTATCGAGAGACAGCACCACGTCCATGCCTAAAACCTACCGTCAGCACAGACCCAAAGTACAAGGGGCCATTGTTACTGGGCTGATGTTCCCACCAACGTCATCTATACCTGACTGCATTGGCTTTATATATGCTCTCGTTGGGCATCGGCAGCGTGAACTTCTTCGAAGCCATGGCAGCGGTGGTTGCGATTTCAGATGTCGTCGCTGGTGTTGCCGGTGGGAGCACCGCGGCGGACGAGGACGACAATGCAGACAGCGTGGCGGTACTTGGGCCTGCAGGAAGCATGGGGCCCGATCGCGGCAGCGCCCGACGCAAATCAAGTGTGGCACCGGGGCATGTGGCTAAGATCCACGGTTGGAGCTCGCGGATCTGACGAGGAGCGATGGTGGCATGTGGATGCACCGCGGAGCAGTGGTGGCACACGAATCCGTCGAGCAACAGTGCAGCATGTCGATGGGCTCACAAGTTTTTTTATTTAATAATAAAGGCAGGCATTATGTCCGCCTTAGTAAATCAGGGTTTACTATGACGTGGAAGTACAGGTGGCCAGACGGCTTGCCTCCGTTATTGCTATTTGACCACCTCAGATACGGTCTCGGCGAGGCGAGGTCTCAAGACCACTCTTTTTGTTTTTGTTTTATCACATCTCGTTCGTTACACAAGCCGACAGTGGAGCATTATCATTGCCCATTTATGTAATGAGCGGGCCATGATAAACGGCACCACCGGTTTGTAACTGGCATTGATTTACTATACCTACTAAGCCCACAACCAGTAGTGATGCGTTTTGGAACTAGCGTGATAATGTTGGCGTACTAGCTCGTGACATCATATGAAAATGATTGTAAAAACACAAGCTATCGAGACAGCACCCGAAGTACAGGGGCCATTGTACCCGTAGGGTACCTGGCTGATGTTCCCACCAACTGTCATCTACCTGACCCAATTCATCATATATATACTCATCGCGGCTGAACTTCATCCAGCTTTATATATATGTTTCTTGCAGTCAACCTCTGTCTTTTATTGTGGTCATGGTGGTCCCAAATCTGCTTGCCCACATGCCACATTGGGCTGGCTGGGGATCCTATAATGAGCCACACCAAGTTCCTCCGTATTAGTAGTTGCAGTGGCCAAGAAAGAAAAACTAAAGCGTAACTCTTCCAGGATCCTGCTGTACCATGCATATACATCCACGACCATCTCAGCTCCCTATCTGAATCACAAGCTGCAGCACCATCTTCTCAGCCAACATAGTGCGGCCCCCAACCCCACCCCAATGCACCCCGCTGCGGCGTTTTCACAATGTCGTGCCTCCCAAATTATATACGTTGCTTGGCGTGGAAAATGTTGGTCATGGATGATATATAGGCATGGGAGGTATCCAGGAAATCAGTAAAACTGTGTATATCAGAAGAACTAGATCAGTTTTGTGTCATTGCCGTCTGTCAAAATTGTGAAGTTGTTCCAATATTGGTCTAACTAGCTAGGAATTTTATGAATATTTGAGAGTAAGTGTTGAATAATGTGTACAAGTACAAGTTTCTGAAACATGAAACGTCATCATAACTGACTACTTTCTGTACGTACTTGTGTACATTTCAGAAATGAACTTCCTAAAAATTGCTCAACAAAACTCATCGATCGATGACATCAAAAGCTAGTAAAGTTGCTGCTACTAATCGGTATATATATACTTTAATTTCCGTTAGAAATCACACATATCAGTAATTTAGTACTAGTTGTAAAAATAATAAATACTAAGCAAACATATATGGCTGTAGAAACACAAGCCACCTGGAGAGGCAGAATGACGTTGGTGAGGCGTCCAACTGACCCTGCCGCTGCTGGCACCGCACCCCGGTAGAGGGTGCCATTGTAGCCGTAGGTTCCAGGTCCGAAGCCGCTGAGCCCACCAGAACCAACCGCATCTTCCCGGGCCGCCGTACCCGATGCCACCATTGCTGCCGAACCATTTCTAGTGATAGTAGGCTTCAAAAACAGCGCCTAAAATGTGATTTCTAGAGATGGTTATTTTTATTAACTACCCTGAAAATAGGTAGATTTTCTGGAGTGGTTTTATTAAGTCGATCACGCAATGGTTCCAAAGCTGCAGTGCAACAACCATTTCTTGAGATGGTTCACTACATGAATAGTCCCTCTGAAAGGAGCTGTAAAAATTATTGGTATAGTAGTGATTTTGTAAACAGTTCCAAATACTGATTTACCTGGTATAAGATAAATGCTTTGATAACAAATTGTTGAAAATTTGTTGATGTCTACATTTTTATGGCTTGACCAGTTTTTTTCTTTAAGCTATTGTTTTTTGTGGCTACTAAAATTTATGGTTGTTCGCCATTAGCTTGAATTCATCCACTACCAAGTCCAGCGTACAGCCCAGCCAAATAACGAGTTGAGGTTCACTTAGTTTGGAGGACCATCCTCCTACAACCTTATTAACCAGTAGCAGAGCAATTCATCCTTTTTTCAAACCTAGAGACAGTACAAGTTGATCCACAAGCCAAGCTTCTCGCTGTTGTGAACGCATATATATACTCTTTTGTGCATGCTTTATGCCTTGAAACTTTGAATAATGAATGACAAAAACTGATAGATGTGCAGTAATTTCTTTTCATGCCCTGTCCTGCATGCATGTCTATAAATACAACGTACACTAGCTGCCACCTCTCAAAGTTTTAAAATCAACCCTTCCATATAACCAACCACAATGCATGTCTCTGATATGATCCATATGCTGCTTGACATAAAAAAAAAGTGGCCATAGAAGATATGCATGGAAAATGATTGGCATGGGAGGTATTCAGGAAATCTGCGTAACTAGCGGTGTACAACTCTAGAACTAGAAGAATACGCTGGCCTTGCAGTTGCTCAAACCGCTCGGGTTGTGTCCAACTTTTCGTAACTGATTTTTTTTTATCGAATACGCAGAAGGTTTATGCATCTTTTGTATTAAGATCGAAAAGTAGTTTTTTACAACGACGCGCCACGGGACGGGCATGCTAGGGGGCCTTAAAATGTTACAATGAGTTCATGCCTCCCTAGCTAAGAGTTTCTCAGGCGACTACTCACGAACTAGGCAACACAACTTCGCAGCCCCGGCATCAAATCACAGGTCCGCCATCTGCTTGATCTGGGCGAGCAGCTGCTGAACCAATAATGAGCCGTCCCGCGGAAGCATCTCCCATTCTCGTAACTGAACTTCCTTTCAAAGGAAACTTTATTGAAAATTGCTCAACTGATGATGATGGACATCAAAATTAAGACTTCGTGTGATTCATATTAAAACAAAATTGTGTCCACAATTTATTGTGCAAGCAGTTAATTTCCACGAAGGGAAATCCACATAGTCGAAATGTAATAAGACCGTTATAGATCATATTACCCAAATTCCAGTCGAATATCACATCCATACAACGATAATATCAGGGTACAAATAGTGCGGAATTACATAAATTATTACATCGCCGCATTGACAGAATCAAAAGTAGCATTCAATCAGAACAGCTTGAAGATAAGATCGCCAAACTCGAGCTTAGGAACGAACCCCTCAACTGTCAAACTCCTCGGAGCTATACTCCTCAGCAGAACCTGTGTGCCAAAATTTATCAGTATGATTTGTACTGGCCACTCCCATCCTATGAGCATTGCTTTGTGGAAATTAGATGCAAGTTGGATATAATCAAAACGAATCTATATGGCTGGGGTTTCCTATGTATTAGCATATCAAGTACATAATAATAGTTGGTCAAGTTTTAACACCATTTCCACACCTATTCCACCCCATTTCCGTCCAGAGCCAGGTTTCGATCCTAGGATCGATACACCACCATCTCCACACCATCACCATACCACACAATACCATCACTCAGTCGACAGGCCAACTCCATCTCGGCATTGTTTCAAGGCCCGTAGTCCTTGGCTACGTCCGAACACTCACTCCCGGGGGAGAAGAGAAGGACTCATCTCACTATCTAGTTTAAGCGAAACCCGGGAAAGGTCCATAGCCGATAAGTCGGCATATGTATCGATCGATCAACCATACACTCTGTAGAGGTTTTACATAACCACAAGATCCGCCTTCCTCGCTGACCGTCGTCAACTGGGCTAATTCCGGCCGCTTGCTAGCCTAGGATAATGCCACTCTACCATTCAGCCCTGGTACACCCTAAGTCTAGTCTGGGGTGGCTGAAACTGTGAGTCATGAGCCGAGCCCACAAGGTCTCTATGAAGCTCGGAAGGGTGTGGGGGAAATCCTCCGCGCCCCGTACCTCCCTCACACTGTCCGCTATCAACCTAGCAGTAGTGGCAATATCCTACCAAGTAGTCCGGCCGTCCCGCACCATATAGGGCGAGTGGTACGTAAGGCTTCCCAGTGAATCTGAGTACTAATAAGTCCTTAGGGATGACCAAGCCAGAATGTCTTCATCAGGGTTTCCATTTACCGTGCCAGCACAACACCTCCACCCTGGGCTCCTCCCATCACAGGATCACACCCAGGGCCACCTCATATACCATTTACCCACCACAGGTATCCATTCCAGGGGTGCCCAGGTAGCACCCCACGGCAAGATTTGCCCTAGGCTCGTCGTATACTCCAACTTGGTCGACACAACCCTCACCCTCCACGTACCCAAGTCACACACGCATCACTCTCCCCATAGTCCAGATAACACCAGTTTTCACCACGCATCAATGTAGTGCAAGCGTAGTAGAGGTAATAAGCAATGAAATATAGTAGCAAGCGTGTGACTAGCCTAACCGCAGGGTGAGCAGGGGTAAGGTTGCGTCAAGGTAAAGGTCATCAAGAAAGCATACTACCATGCAAGTCCTATCATAGTGTGATCATAACAATAAAGTAAAGCACTAGTATTTCTATTTTAGCCATGCGTAATAGGTGCTACGAGATTGGGTGGGATGTGGCACCTTCAGTGTAGTCGTCTCCGTACTCCTCACGGTACTCACGAACCTCGTCCGTCCGGTTCTCCTCCGAGTCTGCAAACGTTCGCATAATTGTCGCGTTAGCGACGTCTATAGAATAGCACAAAGAAGCAATGAAAATTCAAAAGAGCCAAATGCACTCAAACATGGGTTCATTGCGTAGATCTTGATTTTTGATGAATTTTGGTCCTGGTTTCGTATTTTTCTGAGGTCATATGAATTAGTTATGAATTTCTGAAGTTTAAATCATTTCTGAAAATGGAAAAAGGCTGAATTAATCCTGGGCTGGCATGTGTCACGCTGTGACAGGTCCACGTGGCATGCTGACATCAGCATGACATCAGCATCTCGGTTTCGAGCTGAGAGGTGGGGTCCAGCTGACGTCAGCATGACGTCATCAACGTCATCAGTTCTGACAGATGGGTCCAGGGGCTCTTGGGTCACTGACATGTGGGTCCGGCCAAAGTCAACATCCAGCCAAAGTCAACATGACGTCACCCACCGACATGTGGGTCCCGTGGCTTTGTGACACTGACAGGTGGGGCCAGGACAACTGTCAACGTTGACCGGTCAACAGTCAACATGAATCGGGTCCGAACTGGGCCGGTTGGGCCTGGATATGGGCTGGATTTGGGCCGACCGGCCCGGACACGTGGCGTGCTGTGGCGCTGCCACACACAGCCATGGGCCTTTACTGGGCTCCGATTCTCAGCGCTGGCTCTCGGTGGACCAAGAGGCGCTGGTCTATGGACCTAAGACAGGGTCCATGGTGGACCAAGTCCACCGTTCCTCCTACTGGCTTAGCCTACGTGCACCGAGTTCATGCATGTGTGGCCAGCGAGGGGATTTTTCCCCTGCTTCCTTGCCGGTGTGTTCCCGCCGGCGACGTGCTTATCGGCAAGCTTCTGCAGCGGCGCTAGCACCCAATTAACGTTGGGAAAAACACTGCCAGGCCTCAGCGACTTCGTTGGTGGGGTTAACACGGCGTGCAGGGTCCCATGGTGTGCCGACCACGGCGGCGGTCTTCTAGGCACGACGGCAGCGTCGGTGTGGGGGCTACAGCCTTGGAGAGGTGTCCTGGTGGAGTGTGTAAGCTCCTATGGATCCGTGGGGATGCGGCGAGGGCGTCCAGGGCTCAAGGCGGGGCTTCGGGTTCCCACGTGGCCGGTAGGGGCTCCCCGGCGGCCACGGCGGCATGGTGACGACGGCGGGGCATGCGGGTGCACCACGGGGCTCCAGTGGGGCGGTTACGGCGTGGTCGCAGGTGTGCACGTGGGTGCGTGTGTACCCAGAGGCCGGAGACGGTCCTGGCCTACGTGCTCCCGGTGTGGAGCGCCATGGCCGACACGGTGAGGTCCGGTGGCGAGTCAGGAGAATGACTGGGGGGCTCACCGTTTGTGTCATGGAAGATTGGATGGTGACACAGTGGCGAGTTGCGGCCATGTAGCTCTGGAAGCCATGCAGTGCTGTCGTAGGCGATCATGGCGTTGGCTCTGCTCCGGCGGCTTCGGAGGTGCTCCGATGGTGCCTCCTTCTTCCTCCTCCCTCTCCCTTCCTTCCTCCTCACTCTTCTCTGGCTCGCGTGTGCACGGGATGGCCACAAAGTGGCGGCGGGGCATTGAGAGCTCAGGGCACTAGGGCCGGGGCTTTATAGCCGATCGAGGAACAGCGGAGCCCGGTGATCGGCGGATGGGGATCAAGGGCGATCGGAGGCGCATGCTTGCATCCAACGGCCGCGAGTGCTTGCGTGGGCGCGGCGCCAAGCAGACAGGGCTATGTCCCGGGCGTGACCCCCCTGGCCCGCTCCTGCCAACGCTGTCGGGGCTTGGTCGGAGGCGTGAGCGGTGTGGGGGAGGAAGACGACACTGTGGACGGGGGTGGCTGACGTGCGGGGCCCGTGTGGCAGCGGCTGCAGGCAAGGTGAGAGCGGCGTCTGGGCTGGCTACGTGGGCCGCGAGCGCTAGCAAGCCAGCGAGGCCGGGAGGGCGAGCTGGGCCAGCCGTTGGGAGCGCGCGGGGTCTGAGGGCGAGTTGGGCCAACTCGGTTGCCTGGGCTAGCTGGGCCGTGAAGCCGGGCAGGCCTGGCTGCTGTGAGGCTTCTTCTTCTTTTCTTTTTCCTTTTTCTATTTTCTTTTTCTTCTTCCTTGATTTTGAATTCAAATTTGGTTTGAAATTTGGATTCCAAATTGGTGTACCTTTTAGATATAATGCCCATATCATTTTTATATATATTAGGAATTTATTTAGCTATTTTGCATAACAAAAATAGGTGTAGTTTTGTTATACACAAATGGAAATAGTTTTCTTTTTAAACATTTATCCTTTGGTTTGAATCATAATTACTTCATGGTGTGTTTCTTTAAAGGAGTTTTCAGGCATTACATAAAGCAACTGAAGATCCAAATCACCATGTGAGTTAACATTATATGCTATGTTTCATTTGTTAGTATTTAAATAAACATGATTAACTATGGCATGCCATGCTTGTGTGTTGACTTAGGTTGGGGTTAGACCTAATGCATCTCTTAGGTTGGGTTTCTATACATGACACTCATCACCACATGGGAGTTTTGAGAAAAAAATTTGTAGTTGGTATTTTTGGTGTATGGATTTTTGGGTTGTTACAGTCCTACCCCCTTAACAGAATCTCGTCCCCGAGATTAAAGCATAACATACTCTTTGAAGAGGTAAGGATATCGTAGCCGGAGGTCAGACTCTTTCTCCCATGTTGCTTCTCTCTCAGTGTGATTACTCCATTGGATCTTGCACATAGGAATAGTTTTGCTTCGGGTCTCTTTGGTATCTCTGCCTAGAATTCTGATAGGATGTTCTTTATACTCAAGTGTATCTTAAATGTCGAGTGTATCGGTTGGAACTACTTCATCGGGCACTCTCAAACACTTGCGTAGCTGTGAGACATGGAATACGGGATGTACACCCGTCAATTCCTCAGGTAGCTCAAGTTTGTAGGCGAGCTTTCCAATCCTCTTGCAAATCTTATATGGGCCAAAAAATCTAGGGGCAAGCTTCCCTTTCACATGGAATCTGACAGTCCCACGTAGCGGTGATACCTTGAGATAGACGAAGTCTCCCACATTGAACTCAAGTTCTCTTCTCCTTTTATCAGCATAGCTCTTGTATCGACTTTGTGCAATCCTCAAATTCTCCTTCACTTGAGCAACTCCTTCTTTTGCATCTTGAATCTTAGCAGAATCAAAGAACGATCTTTCACCCGATTGAGACCACATCAAAGGTGTCTTACAAGGTCTACCATACAGAGCTTCAAACGGCGACATCTTGATACTGGCTTGGTAGCTGTTGTTGTAAGAGAACTCTGCATAAGGTAAGCATTTCTCCCAGTCAGAGCCATAATTCAGTACACTAGCGCGAAGCATGTCTTCTAAGATCTGATTTACTCGTTCTGTCTATCCATCTGTCTATGGGTGGTAAGCAATACTGAAATCAAGTTTTGTTCCAATGGACTTGTGCAGGGCTTCCCAGAATCGGGACACAAACTGAGGACCACGATCAGATACAATACTAGAGGGAGCTCCATGCAGTCTGAGAATATGCTCAACATATAGATCTGCTAATTTTTCTGCATTGGTCTTGGTCTTTATAGGTACAAAGTGAGCAATCTTGCTCAAACGATCAACAATCACCCAGATGGAATCATTGCCTTTCTGTGAACGGGGCAATCCAACTATGAAATCTATGGATATGCTCTCCCGTTTCCACTCAGGAACGTCAAGAGGCTTTAGCAATCCTGTAGGCCTTTGATGTTCGGCCTTGACTCTATTACAGGTGTCACATCAGGCCACATGTCCTGCAATGTCCTTCTTCATGCCTTTCCACCAAAAGTGTTTCTTCAAGTCTTGATACATCTTCGAACCTCTAGGGTGAATACAATACTTAGAGTCATGGGCTTCTGACAGAATTTCCTCTCGTAGGGGTAGATCAGAAGGTACACAAATTCTATCCTTAAACCAGATGGTCCCTTGTTCATCTTCATGGTGGTTGGTCTTGTAGCCTAGTTTCATCAGACCACAGAGATATTCGATCTCTTCACAATTTTTCTGAGCTTGACGGATGCGATCTATGAGATCATACTATATGCGGAGCTCATTCAATAAGCCATGCGGTAGTATATCAAGTTGGAAATCATCAATCTCTTCCTTGAGCTCAGGTGGTATGGATTCAGTGATCAAAGTGTGACAGTAACTCTTACGGCTGAGGGCATCTGTGACTACATTAGCTTTTTCCAAATGATAGTGAATTTCTAGGTCATAGTCCTTGATCAACTCTAGCCATCGGTGTTGCCTCATATTCAAATCTTCTTGAGTGAAAAAGTACTTCAAGCTCTTGTGATCGGTGTAGATATCACACTTATTACCTATCAAGTAGTGCCTCCAGATCTTTAAAGCATGCACAACTGCTGCTAACTCAAGATCATGAGTAGGGTAACGGTTCTCGTGTTCTTTCAACTGTCGAGAAGCATAAGCTATCACTCTTCCATCTTGCATCAATACACAACCAAGTCCTTGACGGGATGCATCACAATAGACCACGAAATCTTTGCTGATATCCGGCAATGCTAGCACAGGAGTTGTGGTAAGCTTCTGTTTCAATTTGTGGAAGCTTTGTTCGCACTCGAGCGTCCATTCAAACTCCTTAGTCTTCTTCAGGAGGTTGGTCATCGGACGGGCTATCTTGGAGAAGTTTTCGATGAATCGGCGATAATATCCAGCCAATCCCAAGAAACTTCTGACTTCTATCACATTACGGGGTTGTTCCCATTCCTTCATAGCTTCAATCTTAGCTGGGTCAACTGCAACACCTTCAGCTGATAGTACATGGCCTAGGAAGGCAACTTCCTGTAACCAAAACTCACATTTGCTAAACTTTGCGTAGAGCTGATGTTGGGCTAGTTTCTCAAGTACAGTTCTCAGATGATGTTCGTGTTCTTCAGCGGTGGGTGAATAGACAAGGATGTCATCAATGAATACTACCACGAACTTATCCAGATCGTCCTTGAAAACCTTATTCATCATGTTCATGAAGTATGCGGGAGCATGCGTGAGTCCAAAGGATACCACAGTGAACTCAAACTGCCCATACCTAGTCACGAAAGCTGTCTTCGGTATGTCACTCTCTCAAATCTTCATCTGATGATAGCCAGATCTGAGATGAATCTTGGAGAAATACTTGGCACCTCTGAGCTGATCAAGCAAATCATCAATCCTTGGCAGGGGGTACTTGTTCTTGATGGCGACTGCGTTCAAGTTTTGGTAATCAATGCACATTCTCATTGAGCCATCCTTCCTCCTAACAAACAGAACAGGGGATCCCTAGGGTGAAGCACTGGGTCTGATATATCCCTTCGAGATGAGCTCATCAAGCTGTTTCTTGAGCTTGGCCAGTTCATCAACTGACATGCGATAGGGTCTCTTGGCAATGGGTCCTGTTCCCGGCAAAAGATCAATGATGAACTCTACATCACGGTCTGGTGGCATACCCGGTAATTCTTCAGGGAATACATCGGGATAGTCTCTGACCACAGGCACATCATGAACTGTCTTTTCCTCTTTTTGTGATCCCGAACTTGCTTTAAGGGCACATAGGATAGAGGTGGACTTTCTGGACTGGGGTTCACATCTAATGACTTGGCCTGATGGGTGGGTCACTTGGACGTATCTAGGTGAACATGATATGATGCCTCAGTGAATGGTTAACCAATCCATGCCTAAGATGACATCTAGGTTAGTGGAAGGTAACAGGGTTAGGTCAGCTTTAAAGGTAAGACCCTCAATGGTAAGACTCACTCCCTTACAGATGTGGGTGCATTTTAGGTCTCCTAAAGGTGAGCTGGTGATGATAGGCTTTTCACGTGGGGTTATAGGCAGGTCATGCTCTCGTGCAAACTTGGATGATATGTATGAACAAGTTGCTCCAGAGTCAAATAGAACTGATGCAGTATTGCCATTAACTAAAAACATACCATACACCACGTCAGGGGCAGCCTATGCTTCCTCGGCGTCCAGATGGTTGAGACGTCCACGAGTAGCAGATCCCTTGAGCTGAGACTTCTGAGCAGCTGAGTTCTAAGGGCATTCAGTGGCTTTGTGACCCGATTAGCCACAAGCGAAGCAGGTGAAAGGTGCACCGCTTGTAGGGGTTGGCGCGGGTGCCTTCTAGTTTCCAGTGCCTGGTGCAGAGCGGTTCTATGCTAGGCGTTCATTCGTTGAGCGGGGACAGTTGAAATGGTCCTGAGTGTTACGGTCCTGAGCATAACGGTCCCGGGTGTAACGATCCTAAGTAGGGCGGGAGTATTTGGTGGTGTAGCCTCCACTACCCCTACTCGATCTAGGGTTATCATCCCTATTGTGGCGTGAGCATTCCCTCAATGGTGCATCTCTGCGGAACCTCTTGCGATCACGGCCACGGAAAGACTCCTCAGGCTTATGCTTGCTCTCCCTGTACTCTTCTCCAGCTTCAGCACGATCCTTCTCAATCTGGATGCAGCGATCCACCAGAGCACGCAACGTGTTACTCTCAATACCGCCAAACTTCAGCTTGATGTGCGGGTTAAGTCCCTTGTGGTAATAGTACAGCTTCTCCTTCTCAGAGTTCACAACATAGGAAGGTACATAGCGCAGAAGGTTGGTGAAACAAGTAGTGTACTCAATCCCCTTGTCCTTCCTCATCTTGATATTACGGAACTTCTCGGCTTTGGCCTCCATGATACCCTTGGGAATGTGATACTCAGTAAATGCTTCGGCAAACTCATCCCACGAGATGTTGGCAGGGTCCTCATGGGAATCACTGAAATTGTCCCACCAGGCGCGTGCTGCACCTGTGAGCTGGTGTGCGGTAGCTCCAACACACTCATCGTCGGTGAAAGTGGTGAGGTCAAGCTTCTTCTCCATCTCCTTGAGCCAGTCATCGGCTACAAGCGGGTTAGGGTCGGTGCCATCATAGGTAGGTGGCCTTAGCTTTAGGAATCCCTCCAGCTTCCTTTGGAAGTCATTCTGCTGACCTCCCTGGCGACGGTTTGCTCCATCAACAAGTGCTGCAAGAAGCTGGGTCTACTACGCCATCACTTCTGCCAGGTTCGGTGGTGGTGGTGGCGGAATGTTCTCCTCGGTAGGCGGCGGGGTATTCTCCAGGTTGAAGGGTATCCCTCCACGTCCATGGCCATGGCCACGGCCACGGTTTTTGCCACCACGGCCCCCGTTGGGTTTGGCTGGTTCGGGGATGGGCGCACGTCCACGGTTCATTAGGCGAGCAGATCGGCGGTTCGGCATCTGCAACACGAATCATAGGAATTTTAGTGCTTGTGCCATAAGTGCTTATAATTCAATATGATTACATGATTTTTACGATTTAAAGAAAAACATTTATACTATCCAACACAAATTACAAAGAAGCAATAAGATCCATAAGATGCAATAAGATCCAATAACATTCATTACATGGGTTTTATTACATAGCATCATCTCCAGTAGCTACACTTGAAGACGTGCGAGAATCGTACTACACATAATGTCTCATAATACATCTCATAAGGGGTACATCATGGGGTACAACTTATGGAAGCCACTGACATGACTCATGACCACGCGGGGCCATCTACTCTAACTCGTACACCGCAGCTAGGATACGACTATTCTCGATCTCGATCTCCTCGTCAGACTTGTGAAGTCGGGACACGTACTTCAAGGCCTCGGCGAGCTCCTCAGTAGGCTTGGCTCCAGGTAGGGTAGGGCAGGAGTCTAGGTTGAGGCGAGTCGAGGCTAACTCAAACTCCTCTATCCTAGGCTTCGTCTTGCTGCGAATCTCCTTGGGTAGCTGATCTCACATACCCTTCATCTCCCTGAGGCTCTTCTTGTCAGACTTCTACCAAGCCTGCCAAGTCCTCTCACACTTGTCCTGTAGGTACTCATTCTGCCTGAGTGCCTCGATCAGGTGACCCTGGCTACGAACGGCCTTCTTCCTAAACTCCTCTAGCTCCTGGGTTATAGTCTTGTTCCGAGATTGGATTTTCAGCATATCAATCCCCTTGGACCTCTCTCTGTCTCCTCTGCAGTTGAACTTGGCCTTCTTGTCATCCAACTCCCTCTGCAACTCCAAGACCTTGCTGTCAAGGTAGCAGTTCCTGTTACCTAGGTCAGCTGCTTTGTCCTGTAAGTCAGTGACCTCGGCTCTGTGGACTTCTTCACGACGGTTGAGCTCGTCCTGTAGCTTGGCAACTGTCTCGAGCAGACTAGCTCGCTCCTGTGCTCCCTACGAGTCTCGCTCCTGGTACTCCCACAGAAGGGCCTGGTCCTGGCGTCTCTTCTGCTCAAGCTGGGTCACGTACCTATTCTGCTCTAGTAGGTGGATAGCTAAGACACGAAGGCATCTATCCTCCTCTGTAAAGATAACTCTGCCGGCTACAAAACTCTGCTCACTAGGGGTAAGGCTGAGGTCGAGGGCCTAGGGAAGTAGACGGAACTCTGTCATCTTCAGGTGCTCGTAGTGGTCCCTCATCACTCTACGAAGTGCCTTGTGTGAGACAGCTCGCAGTCCCTCCTCAACGGTGTCCTCTATAGTCAACTCGGTGAAAGCTGGGACAGACGGTAAGGTAGTGCTAGCTGGGAACTCGACTGAGGTGACAACTAGTCCTTTGATTCCTCTGTCCTAAGCTGTTTTCCCGGTGCAGGTGACCTTGACCAGCTCATCAGGGACTCCTAATGTGACGAGAACTCGGCAGAGGGTCTGTGCAAAACCCCTGAGCTCACGTAGGTTGAAAGTAAGCTTGGCGTGGTCCAGAGGTAGCGCTCCTAGAGGCGGCCATTCGACGTTCATTGCCATCTGCATGTTTTAAGGAACAGGTGTTAGCAGGTCAATAAATAGATAAGTCTTGCATAAAAGTAAATGCAGGGTCGGTATATAACTGAAAGAATGGTTGTTCACGTCCTATTCTATCGTCCATTTCTAAGGGTTTCGTCCTATGGTCAAGTATGGCTCTGATACCAACTAAAGCGACCCCGATTTCCACGAAGGGAAATCCACAGAGTCGAAGTGTAATAAGACCGTTATAGATCATATTACCCAAATTCCAGTCGAATATCACATCCATACAACGATAATATCAGAGTACAAATAATGCAGAATTACATAAATTATTACATCGCCGCATTGGCGGAATCAAAAGTAGCATTCAATCAGAACAGCTTGAAGATAAGATCGCCAAACTCGAGCATAGGAACGAACCCCTCAACCGTCAAACTCCTCGGAGCTATACTCCTCAGCAGAACCTGTGTGCCAAAATTTATCAGTACAATTTGTACTGGCCACTCCCACCCTATGAGCATTGCTTTGTGGAAATTGGATGCAAGTTGGATATAATCAAAACGAATCTATAAGGCTGGGGTTTCCTATGTATTAGCATATCAAGTACATAATAATAGTTGGTCAAGTTTTAACACCAGTTCCACACCCATTCCACCCCATTTCCGTCCAGAGCCAGGTTTCGATCCTAGGGTCGATACACCACCATCTCCACACCATCACCATACCACACCCATGCCATCACTCAGTCGATAGGCCAACTCCCTCTCGGCACTGTCTCAAGGCCCGTAGCCCTTGGCTACGTCCAACCACTCACTCCCGGGGGAGAAGAGAAGGACTCATCTCACTATCTAGTTTAAGCGAAACCCGGGAAAGGTCCATAGCCGATAAGTCGGCATATGTATCGATCGATCAACCATACACTCTGTAGAGGTTTTACATAACCACAAGATCCGCCTTCCTCGCTGACCGTCATCAACTGGGCTGATTCCGGCCGCTTGCTAGCCTAGGATAATGCCACTCTACCATTCAGCCCTGGTACACCCCAAGTCCAGTCTGGGGTGGCTGAAACTGTGAGTCATGAGCCAGGCCCACAAGGTCTCTATGAAGTCTCGGAATGGTGTGGGGGAAATCCTCCGCGCCCCGTACCTCCCTCACACTGTCCGTTATCAACCTAGCAGTAGTGGCAATATCCTACAAAGTAGTCCGGCCGTCCCGCACCAAATAGGGCGAGTGGTACGTAAGGCTTCCCAGTGAATCTGAGTACTAATAAGTCCTTAGGGATGACCAAGCCAGAATGTCTTCATCAGGGTTTCCATTTACCGTGCCACCACAACACCTCCACCCTGGGCTCCTCCCATCACAAGATCACACCTAGGGCCACCTCATATACCATTTACCCACCACAGGTATCCATTCCAGGGGTGCCCAGGTAGCACCCCACGGCAAGACTTGCCCCAGGCTCGTCGTATACTCCAACTTGGTCGACACAACCCTCACCCTCCACGCACCCAAGTCACACAGGCAACACTCTCCCCATAGTCCAGATAACACCAGTTTCCACCACGCATCAATGTAGTGCAAGCGTAGTAGAGGTATTAAGCAATGAAATATAGTAGCAAGCGTGTGACTAGCCTAACCGCAGGGTGAGCAGGGGTAAGGTTGCGGCAAGGTAAAGGTCATCAAGAAAGCATACTACCATGCAAGTCCTATCATAGTGTGATCATAACAATAAAGTAAAGCACTAGAATTTCTATTTTAGCCATGCGTAATAGGTGCTATGAGATTGGGTGGGATGTGGCACCTTGAGTGTAGTCGTCTCTGTACTCCTCACGGTACTCACGATCCTCGTCCGTGCGGTTCTCCTCCGAGTCTGCAAACGTTCGCATAATTGTCGCGTTAGCGATGTCTATAGAATAGCACAAAGAAGCAATGAAAATTCAAAAGAGCCAAATGCACTCAAACATGGGTTCATTGCATAGAGCTTGATTTTCGATGAATTTTGGTCCTGGTTTCGTATTTTTCTGAGGTCATATGAATTAGTTATGAATTTCTGAAGTTTAAATCATTTCTGAAAATGGAAAAAGGCTGAATTAATCCTGGGCTGGCACGTGTCACGCTGTGACTGGTCCACGTGGCATGCTGACATCAGCATGATGTCAGCATCTCGGTTTCGAGCTGACAGGTGGGGTCCAGCTGACGTCAGCATGACGTCATCAACGTCATCAGTTCCGACAAGTGGGTCCAGGGGCTCTTGGGTCACTGACATGTGGGTCCGGCCAAAGTCAACATCCAGTCAACGGTGAGTCAACGGTGAGTCAACGATCAACGGGTCAGGGTCACTGACGTGTGGGGCCAGGGATGCTGACGTCAGCAGTTGATGTCATCGTGACATCACCTTGGCTGTGTTGCTACTGACAGGTGGGTCCCGCATGACGTCATCACGATGTCACCCACCGACTTGTGGGTCCCATGGCTTTGTGACACTGACAGGTGGGGCCAGGTTAACTATCAACGTTGACCGGTCAACAGTCAACATGAACCGGTCCGAATCGGGCGGTTGGGCTGGATATAAATTTGGATTTGGGCGGGCGGCGGGACGCGTGGCATCTTTGTGGTGGCGCCCGCGTCACGACCATGGGCCTTTACTTGGCTCCGATTCTCAGCGCTGGCTCTCGGTGGACCAAGAGGCGCTGGTCTATGGACCTAAGACAGGGTCCATGGTGGACCAAGTCCACCCTTCCTCCTACTGGCTTAGCCTACGTGCACCGAGTTCATGCGTGTGTGGCCGGCGAGGGGATTTTTCCCCTACTTCCTTGCCGGCGTGTTCTCGCCGACGACGTGCTTACCGACGAGCTTCCGCAGCGGCGCTAGCGCCCAATTGACATGGGGAAAAACACTGCCAGGCCTCGGTGACTTCGTTGGTGGGGTTAACACGGCGTGCGGGGTCCCATGGTGTGCCGGCCACGGCGGCGGTCTTCCGGGCACGACGGCGGCGGCGGTGTGGGGGCTACGGCCTCAGAGAGGTGTCCCGGTGGAGTGTGTAAGCTCCTACGGATCCGTGGGGACACGGCGAGGGCGTCTAGGGCTCAAGGCGGGGCTTCGAGTTCCCACATGGCCGGTAGGGGCTCCCCGGTGGCCACGGCGGCATGGTGACGACGGCGAGGCACGCGGGTGCACCACGGGGCTCCAGTGGGGTGGTCACGGCGTGGTCGTGGGTGTGCGCGTGGGTGCATGTGTACCTAGAGGCTGGAGACGGCCCTGGCCTACGTGCTCCCGGTGTGGGGCGCCATGGCCAACACGGTGAGGTCCGGTGGCGAGTCAGGAGAATGACTGGGGGGCTCAGCGTTGGTGTCGTGGAAGATTGGATGGTGACGCAGTGGCGAGTTGCAGCCGTGTAGCTCCAGAAGCCGTGTAGTGCTATCGTAGGCGATCGTGGCGTCGGCTTTGCTCTGGCGGTTTCGGAGGTGCTCCGATGGCGCCTCCTTCTTCCTCCTCCCTCTCCCTTCCTTCCTCCTCGCTCTTCTCTAGCTCGAGTGTGCACGGGATGGCCACAAAGTGGCGGCGGGGCGTTGAGAGCTCAGGGCACCAGGGCCGGGGCTTTATAGCCGATCGGGGAACGGCAGATGGGGATCAAGGGCGATCGGAGGCGCGTGCTTGCATCCAACGGCCGCGAGTGGTTGCGTGGGCGCGACGCCAAGGAGATGGGGCCATGTCCCGGGCGTGACCCCCCTGGCCCGCTCCTGCCAACGCTGTCGGGGCTTGGTCGGAGACGTGAGCGGTGTGCGGGAGGAAGACGACACTGTGGACGGGGGTGGCTGACGTGCGGGGCCCGTGTGGCAGCGGCTCCAGGCGAGGTGAGAGCGGTGTGTGGGCATGAGCGGCGTGTGGGCTGGCTGCGTGGGCCGCGAGCGCTAGCAGGCCAGCGAGGCCGGGAGGGCGAGCTGGGCCAGCCGTTGGGAGCGCGCGGGGTCTGAGGGCGAGCTGGGCCAACTCGGTTGCCTGGGCTGGCTGGGCCGCGAAGCCGAGCAGGCCTGGCTGCTGTGAGGCTTCTTCTTCTTTTCTTTTTCCTTTTTCTGTTTTCTTTTTCTTCTTCCTTGATTTTGAATTCAAATTTGGTTTGAAATTTAGATTCCAAATTGGTGTACCTTTTAGATATGATGCCCGTATCATTTTTATATATATTAGGAATTTATTTAGCTATTTTGCATAACAAAAATAGGTGTAGTTTTGTTATACACAAATGGAAATAGTTTCCTTTTTAAACATTTATCCTTTGGTTTGAATCATAATTACTTCATGGTGTGTTTCTTTAAAGGAGTTTTCAGGCATTACATAAAGTAACTGAAGATCCAAATCACCATGTGAGTTAACAATATATGCTATGTTTCATTTGTTAGTATTTAAATAAACATGATTAACTATGGCATGCCATGCTTGTGTGTTGACTTAGGTTGGGGTTAGACCTAATGCATCTCTTAGGTTCGGTTTCTATACATGACACTCATCATCACATGTGAGTTTTGAGAAAAAAATTTGTAGTTGGTATTTTTGGTGTATGGATTTTTGGTTGTTACAGTAAAGGCGCTTCTACTAATCAGTACACACACACACATATATATATATATATATATATATATATATATATATATATATATATATATATATATATATATATATATATATATATATATATATACACTTTAATTTCCGTGACAAATCATCAGTAGTTCCTCCGTAGAAGTAGTAGTTGCAGTGGCCAAGAAAAAATCTGATGCGTAACTCCTTCAGGGTCCTGCTGTAGCATGCAGGTTTATACATGCACCACCATCTCCCTATCTGAAAACCCAAAAGCTTAGTAAAAAAAAACGCCAAAAGCTTGCAAGCAACCTCATCACGAGCTGCACCATCATCTTCTCTGCCAACGTAGTGCCCCCCCCCTAACACCCTAAAAGTTGTTTCTTTTGAAAATAGGTTTAAAATAATTTATTTCTGAATTTTGTGCTCATGAAATATAGGAAAATAAAATTTTTCATTAAATTAAAACTCATCATAAGGTAGCAACATGGTTGTGCATACATGCCGGAGCATTTGATTTATTGATTGAGTGGTTTGAATCAAAATTCAAAATGGTTTGAATTGCTTTTGGAAATGAGTTTGAAAATGGCTTTGAAGTGAAAGAAAAGAAAATTTGAAAATAAAAGAATTTAGAAAGTTGTGGAATTTATTTTTGGAAAGCCTACCAACAATTTGCTCATTTCTTTTGAATTGAAAAGTGTGTTTGAAACTCCATTTGAATTTGACTTGGGTCATGTTTGAAACTTGGATTGAAAATGGAAAAATGGAAAAGCACTCCTCTTCCCCATTCTGGCTCAGCGACCAGCCGGCCCATTCCCGCTTCTCTCTCCCTCTTCTCCCACCGGCCCACCTTCTCCCCTCTCTTTCTCCCTTCTCCACCGCAGGCCCAATCCACGTGGCCCGTTTTTCTTTTCCCCCTCGCCGGCCCAACTCGCGGCCCAGCCACGCGCCCAGCAGACACGCCGCTCCCCTTCTTCCTCCTCCTCTCGCTGATGCTAGGACCCTCCTGTCAGATTCTTCTTCTTCCCAGAACTGCGTGCGGACTCCATGGGGAGTCCCGTTGCCTTGCTGCCTGCTTCACCGATTTGGCGTGACCCCGTAAGCCCGCTGCCCTTAAATACCGCCCCCCTTTGCTCCACCTCCCCATCTAAGTCGAGTGCAAGGCGCAGCCTGCCCCTAGAGAGATCCCAGCGCGCCCAAGCACCCTAAGCCGCCATCGCCAAGAGTTGCCTCGTGCGCCGCTGCTCCCGCGCCACCATGACTGCTCTCTGTCGAGCCATGCGCACGCCTGTGGCGAACCCGCGCCGAGCCCGGTAAGCCGCCATATTTTGCATCGGTTCGCTTGTGCCGCGTTGCCGTAGTCTCGCCGGTGGTCACCACCCGCCCCGCCACGTATCCCGCCACCACAGCGCCGCCTTGGACCCCTAGAACCCCCGTGGTGAGTTCTCCGTCTTCCCCTCTCTCTCCCCGTGGTCTTACCGTATCCAAAGGTGGCCGTAATCGCCGAAACCGTGACCGCCGGCGAGCTCTTCACCGCCGCCCATGGCTAGCCGCCGCGTCGGGCACTGTAGCCGCCGGCCGCTCTCTCCTTTTCCCCCATGATCTAATCAGAGCCGTTCAATCATGATCCGACAGACCAGATCTTAAGATACCCCTTCGTCCGGTATTTTTATAAAAAGGCCCTTACAATTAATTAGATCTTAACCCGTGGTCCAAAGCGCAATCACGGATTATGTTTTCTTCTTTGGAAAGCGTAGTTTCTTCAGTTAGATCCAAAATACGTTTTCACTTATTTACAGATTTGCCACTGATTTTGTTTTAGCCATAGTTTCTCCATTTTAACTCCGATTTGACCCGTTCAACTTGCGTTAGGTTCGTAATTTCATAATATACATGATCATACTACTGATAGAGATGTTTTCAACTTTTAAAATTCGAGGTTAGATTTAATCTATTATTTTAATAAAGGGAATCTTGTTAAATTCATATCTTCTACGTTTTTGTTCTGATTTGACCTGTTCAAGTTGCGTTAGATTTATTGCGACGAGATCTACGCTTAGTAACAGTTTTTACCATATTACTATTTATGGAATTTCATGGTTTAAATCATATCTTAATTAATAATTATGCAACTGGATTTTATAAGTAAAATATAATTTGTTTTACTTTAGTTCTATAATTCAAATCTAAATTTGGATTTAAAACTATTTAGATAATTCTGTGGTGAATCCTATATAAGTTTTATAATTAAAATAAATAAAACATATAGCTTTCTTTTTAATCTTTCGGTAGATGTATCTTTTCACTGTAGCCCCGATTAGAGTGCTTTTCGGGTCTGTGTGTTCGTAGCAAGACGTAGATTCGTTTTACAAGCTTTTCGTCTTGATTTTATGTTTGGTGTACTGTTCTAATTTAGATCTATTGTTTGCTTCGTGTATGATTGCATGGATGATTGTGTGGTGCTTTATGATCTTGTCCAGTCGGTGAGTTATACGTGCTGAATCAAGAAGCAGATCTTTGCAGTCTTTGCAGTTTTGGACTTGAAGAAGGATCTAAGTTTAAGGAAAGTATAGCATGGGATCTTCCTTGTTGTCCTATGCACCTTTAATCATTTAATTCATATTGCATGTGTCTACCTTAACTACCACTAAGGATATCCTAGTATTTTGTTACCCTGGACCTTGATACCTTTGGGTTATTGCATTGGGTAGTATGATGCTAGAACTCAACTATAACCATGATCTTGTAACTTGACTAATGGATTATGCAATAAACATAAAAAGATGTTTTTAGCAACATGGATAAAGGGGGCTAGAGCATTGGGCTATTTTATGGTGCTCTAGATTCCTCTCCCTAAGGGTTTATCTGTAAGTGATCATCCGAGACTTACAGTACAGTTGTGAGGGCTATATGGCTCTGGCTTTAGCTCAGTATGAGGACCTTTTCTAGCTTGTTAGTGGTTACCTTTATGGCGCAAGAGGGGCTCCGATTTGTATGATCTCGACCTGCCAAGAGGGTGCACTTTGGTTTCTTTGTATTTTGTTAGTGACTCCTTGGAGGGGGCTTCGTGCTTATTGATGGGAAAACCTTAGCAGCCCTAACTTGTTAGACGAACCTTTGAAAGGCTTCATAGTGAACCCTGCCGACCTTCCTTGGTAGTGGGTTAAGAGGCTCGCGACCTCGGGTGATAGGGTAAATCACGACTCACAGTGAAAGTGTACAACCTCTGCAGAGTGTAAAACTGGTATATCAGCCGTGCTCACGGTCACGAGCGGCTTTAGAGCCCTTACGGAATAGATGATGAACACTAATGATACGGATGATGAAGATGCTCATTAATGATTACTGTTTATGCTATTTATTATTCATGTTTACCTGATCATGTGTTAATATGGGCTTGTGGATGAACTTGTTGCTACTCAATTGCTATAATCATGACTTATTAAAAGCTAATCGCAGTTAAACCAGTGTCAGCCTTTTGAGCCTCATGAACCCCATGTTATATTTGTTGAGTACGACATGTACTTATGCTTGCTTTACTTTTTAATTCTTTGGATAAAAATCCTGGATGGGTACCAGATTGCTAGAGTTTGGAGGAATTATGCTTGTGATCAACCAGTCAGTTGTCCCTGTGGAATTGGAGTCTTCAACCGAGGATCGGAGTTGTCTTTCCGTTGTTTGCTATCTAAGGTTATATTCTTTATACTAAGCACGTTATATATTGAGCATTATCTATTGATATTAACCTTATTTGTAGCTATATGTGAGATTTGACTTTCTGGGCTCATATATGGTGTGTATCTGATTTTGTCATTAAAACTGGGTGCTACACCCCCATACATTTGTACAATGTCGTGCCTCTCTAATTATATACGTTTCTTGACATGGAAAATGTTGGTCTCGGACGATAGGCATATATAGGAGGTGTCGAGGAAATATGTAAAACGGCATATATCACTGGAACTAGCTCAACTTTGCGTCCTTGCCGTTCCATCAAAATGCTGAAGTTGTTCCAATATTGGTTTACCCAGATAGGAATTCTAGCAATATTTGAGAGTAAGTGTTGGATAATGTGTACATGTACAGGTTTCTGAATACATGAAACGGCTTAACTGACTATTTTCTGTATGTACTTGTTTACATTTCATAAATGAACTTCCTCCGAATTGCTCAACAACTGATCCATCGATTGCATCAGAAGCTATATAGCCTGATCCATATTTTTCTCAAACCAAATAGTGTCCACCTTATTGGGCGCCGATAGTATAGTAAAGGCGATGCTACTAATTGGTACATATATACTTTAATTTCCGTGACAAATCATGCATATCGCTATTTGTAAAAATAGTTCTCCATAAATACAACTTCGTAGTGACCAACGTATAATACAGTAATTGGGCCCTGAGAACACAGTAATGGGGTCCCAAACATATAATTAATACACGCCCATCAGAATCGCATACTCTCATCTCATATCTTTGCAGTGATGGTGGAGACGAATTGAATATGCTTGCCCACATTGGTCTGCCCGGAGATCTTATAATGAGCCACACCAAGCTCCTCGGTGAAAGTATATAACTTGGTAGTGACCAAGAAAGAACTGAATTAGCGTAGCCTATATATACATACATACATACACACCACCATCTTTCTATATAGCTATCTCAACACACAAAAGCATGCATATGCAACCTCATCACGAGCTGCACTGCACCACCATATATATCATCTCTGCCAATGTATATATATATATAGTCCCCCCTGACGTTTTCATAGTGTGCCCGTGCGTCTAATTATGTATGTTAGTTGCTTCATTGACATGGAAAATGTTGGTCACGGTCTCAAGGATGATAGGCATGGGAGGTATCGATGAAATCTGTAAAGTGGGGTGCAACTCTAGAAGCAGCCGAGTACGCTAGCCTTGCAGCTCTTCAAGATAACCATGTTCTTGAAATATTGCTGTACCTAGCTACTATGAATTTTGGCAATATTCGAGAGCGAGTGATGAATACTGTACATGTACTGGTTTGTGAATGCATGAAACGGCCGGCTTAATTGATCACCGGTAATTGTTTACGTACTTGTGTACATTTAAAAAATGAGCTTTATCAAAATGCTCAATACAGCTGATCGATTGATGACATCAAAAGCTATAGCATGATTCACATTTTTCTCAAACCAAATTGTTTGCACCTTATTGCGCGCGGTTAGTACAGTATAGGCGCTGCTACTAATCGGCACATATACATACTTTAATTTCTGTGATGAACCATACATATCAGTAAATTACTACTAGTAGTAAAAATGAAAATTAATAATAAACACTACGCAAACATGGCTGCAGAAAGGAAAGGTGAAGACATACGACATAAGTGGAAACACACAATTGCAGTAAGTGAAAACTATACGGTCACAACTAGAATGACAACGATGAAAAGTCACTACTGAGATGTGAAAACTAATAGCATGATGCATGCTATACTCTTTCTACTACAATATCCATTTGTTATCACATTTCAAGTCCAATTATATATAATTGCCAACCTAATTGCATCAAGCAGTCGCATACTTGGGACACATACTATTCCTCTCATATCTGCTTAGGCACTTCGGTTGCTTGTGATATAACTGTACTAACAGTAGGTTAACTGGGTACCACAGAAGGAGCACCAAGTGAGGGCGAACCCTAGGAGACCCGCCCCCTAGCGGCTCCTACCCTGCCGCCGCCGCCGGCCCCGGCGCCTGGCTCCCCCTTTCCCCCTCCCCTCCCCTCCCCTCACTTCATCCCCTACCCCCTCCTCTCCCTGCGCTGGTGCGTCCACCGCGCGACCATCAGTGCGCATGGGGACTGGCGTGAACGCTCCCGCCATCCGACCGTCGGAGTCGTTGGCGGCCAGCAGCGTGGCGCGCCCACCGCAGCAGCCGCCCCAGCCGCCATCCATGCAGGGTTCGCAGCGCCCGGAGCTAGGCTCTCCGTTTAAGCCGCGCCGCCGGGCTGGATCATGGCGCCCCATCCCGCATCCTTCGGGCCTCGGATTTGGGAGATCCGGTGAAGACTCTCACGCCACCACCGGATTCGACGCCGCCGCCCCATCCCTATCGCCATCGCCGCCTCACGCCGTTCAGCACGCTGATCCCCTCCTCCCCGCCATGGTGCTCTCATGGGCGGCCACTCCAACCGCGGGGCCCGCTCCCCGGTACTGACAGACCGGCACCTTCGGCCAAATGCCCGCCCGCATGAAGAGTCCAGCCGGGCCCGGATCGAGGACGTTCGCTCGCCATCGGGGAACCCCGCCGCCACGCCAGAGACGTAGCCGATGGAGGACGAGTCGCTGGTCGTCATCGAGGATGTCTTGGAAGATGAGGACGAGGATGAAGACGATGGCGACGAAGTGCCTCCAACGATGGCTGCACGGACTCCCTCCCCGTCGCCCGGCGCCGCAGATGTCGGGCCCCGCAGCCGTTGGCACCTCCCTTAGCGCGGACGTCGGAGTTGAGATGGGCGCCCCCTGGATGCGTGCGGTCTCCACGAGTAGGAGCTCCTCCCTGTCACCTCTCGCCACACCCTTCTTCCCAGCAAAGTGGTATGCGGATAGATCTAAGACTCTGGCTACTCCAATTTTGACTCCACGTTCTTTGCTGCCCAGTCGCAGTACCTAGAAGCCTCTCACCGGGCAATCGAGGTGACGGCCTCTCCCGTGCCTGTAGCGCCGTCAGAGGTGGAGAGCTCTGCCTCACGTCCGGTCGTCATCACCACGAAGAGGCGGCGTCATCGTCGTCGAGCCAGGACTAGGGACATCGACGGTCCTCTAGCGGTGTCCCCACACCCGGCCGCTAGGGTGCCCACGCACCAGCGGCTCGTCCCATAGCCGTCATGCGTGCGCCCGTGCACCAGCGCCTCGACCCACGGCGTAGGGCACCCATCGTCATTGTCGTGGGTTCATGATGAACGCCAGGCGACCTCCGATGCCGCCGCGCGTCGATCCAGCAGATGCACTTCCTCGACGCCACATTCCTTTAGCGGACGCGCCTGTCGACGCAGACGGCTTCACGCTTGTTCAAAGCCATCGGCGCAGGCGCCGCCATGACCCGTCTCACCCTCGTCATTAGCGGCTGGTACCGCCTTCGCTCGTCGGTCTCTGCTTCAACTGTTTGGCTAGGGACCATATCGCCGCCCTGTGCACCGTCCAGCAGCACGACGTCGAAGACCGCGCCTTGGAGGCTCCCGCACCCAATCCGCGGAGAGGCGCCGGGGCGAGCGACCGTGCTTGCAGTTTGACGCCCGGTGCTCTGTGCTGCAGCAGAAAAGGTAGCGGGATGGGACGGTGCACCATAGCGAAGATGACGACAACGGCGGCGACGGCCAGGACGCTGGCGGCGCACCGGAGCCGTAGCTTGAGCCTATGTGAGACCCAACTTTCCAGCAAGTGCAACCTATCATTGTCGGAGAGATTGTGCATCCAGCCCAACCGGTATCGATCCTTCATCATCACGGGCCACGCGAGCGGTTGCCCTCTTGCTGAAGTTGGCGCAGACATCACCAACCCCTAAATCACGTCCGGTGTCGTCTTCCCCTACCGATCACTCGGCGCCTCCCATGAGTTTGAATTTCAAATTACATTGCGGCCTCCACCACCGCTTCCATGGATGGATCCGATGCTTTGTGTCTCGACTTGGATGCCACTGCTTTTGCGACTGATCAAAGTTCGCGCCTTGGGGCACCTGCTTACGGTCTTGGAGCGAACATATGGCGCAGCAAAGTAGCCCTCCGCAGGCGTCCTGGGCATCGGGGCTGCTAGCTAACGAGCAAGCACAGCATAAGCAGCTCTCTGTCGTGGCCTCCAACGATGCCCACGAAGGGCAGCCCGCTCAGCCCACTGACAACGGCCCATCAATGCTGGTACATGGGACGGACCCCCCTCCTACTTCTGTTGTAGCCTCGCCTTCAGTCCAACCCACCTCTGTAGAGGAGGTCATCACCTGTCTAAAGCTGCCGCTCGAGAAGCCGCTGATCCAGTCACCGCCGTGCCTTCTTGTCTCGCGCTTATGAAGTCGAGAACACGGTGCCGTCTTTGCAGTGATAGACTTGCTACCAAGTGTGTCTACCGCGACCCGAACCCAGAGAAGCAAGCCAAGTGGGTCATGCTCAGCAACTGGCAGCCATCGGCGAGTGCCCCACGGTTAGCGCTGGCAACACCTGACGCGACCATCGCCACTCGGTTCCACGAGATGTTCCAAGAGCCGTTGTCGTCGTCCTAGTGCGCGGCAATGCGGGAGTTGTTCCCCATGGCTAGTGCTCGCGGGAGGCGGGTAGCGACGTAGGCATCTTTAGCGAAGATTCGCCCAACGTCGCAAGCTCTTCCCGATTGAACTTATCATCCTGTGGTACAATATTTTTCTCCCACAACAAATCAGCTCCATCAGCCGAACAAGGCAATTGCCTTTTGTTCGTGTTCAACCCATCGCTCATGGCATCTTGTCGTGATGTGATGTTGGACGTGTAAAACTTCTACCTTCTTCTTAATGAAGCACGTGCTATGCACATTCAAGAAAAAAAACATAACTGTACTATTTTCAGCCAGTCTTTTTCTTTTGCAGGGATGGTGGACACGAAAATTGAATATGCTTGCCCACATTTGAATAGCTCCGCTTTAGAGAAGTATATATAATTGCATTGGTGAAAATGAACGAAAAACTCAAGCGTAACTCCTCCTGGGACCTGCTGTAGCATTTATATTATATACATATAGACCACCATCTCGCTACATGGCAATCTCAGCTCAAAATACAAAAGCATCCATGCATATCCCTTCCTAGCTCGCAATATTGGTGTATCTAGCTAGCTACTAGGAATTTTAAGAATATTTGGGAGTAGCAAGTGTTGAATACTGTACATGAACATGTTTCTGAATGCATGAAACGGCTTAACTGACTGGTAATTCTGTACCCACTTGTGTACATTTCGAACAGAAACTTCATGAAATAAAAAAGAAACTTCGAAAATTTCGACTGATGATCGACATCAAAAGCTAGCACGATTCATATTTACCTCAAACCAAAGTGTCCACTTTAATTTATTGCGCGCAGCTAGTATACCAAACGCGGCGCTGCTACTAATCTCGGTACATATATATATAAATACTGTAATTTCCGTGAGAAATCATGCATAATATCGTATTCAGTACTAGAAAAAATAGTAAAAGCTAAGCGAAAATGGCTGCATAAACATAAGCCACCACGAGAGGCAGCACGACGTTGGTGACGCGCCCAAGCCCTGCCGCCGCCGCCGCCGCCCCCCAGTAGAGGGGCCCACTGTATCCATACGTTCCGGGTCCAAACCCGCCAGGCCCGCCGAACCAGCCGTATCCTCCGCCGCCGCAGCACTCGTCGCCGGGGCCGCCGAAGCCGAGGGCCGTTGTTGCTGCCGAACCCGAGGCTGGCCCCGCTAGGCAGCTCGTCGGGCGTCGGCACTGGCAGCGCCCCCGCCACCTCCACCGCAGGCAGGTACGGCTCGCCGCCGCCATGCGGTGTCGGCAGGTACGGCTCGCCGCCGGCGCCGGCCCCGGCGCCCGGCAGCGGGAACTTCTTTGGAGTCGTGGCGCCGGCGGCGGCTGTTGCGGTTTCAGACGCCGCCGCTGCAGGTGTCCCCGGTTGGAGCGCCGCTGCTCCTGCGGCGGCGGATGACGGCGACGATGCAGCTGGCAGCGTGGCGGTGGTGGTCGGGCCTGCAGGCAGCACATTTTATTTGTATTAGTCGTCGGCGAGGTTGCAGAACTGCAGAAGCAGTCGAGTCAGCTGGTGACGGTACTTGCCTGCGGCACCTATGCTCAGCTGCGCCGACGACACTGACGCCGGCTGCACGGTGTGATCAGCCATGGCCGCCGGCAGAAGCACGCATGACGATGTCCACAACGCCATGGCGAGGAGGAGGAGGCTCGACGAGCGGACGAGCTTGGCAGCCATTACGGTGGCAAGCTAGGACTTCCACCAGCTGGACTGATGATGATCGAAGAAGTAGATGGACGACATTTTTGTACGTGACATGGTTTATATGGTCTGAAAAAGGAACAAGTCTGGCCGGGTAGAGGAGAAAGCAAGGATAGACTGCGAGCATTACGTATGTAGTAGCAGTAGCAGGGGTGGGTAGGCAGATGCATCTAATTCCTTCCTTTCCTTTGATCAGCGAGTCATATCCGGCAAGTCCACTGGTTGGTGGACCAACGACCAACCACAGTCTCCTTTTTGTGCAGATGTTGAAGTTGGAACTACTGGGCCTCCATGGTTAATAGCGGGCTTGGGCCGCATAAAAATTATTGATGGGCTAGCTGAATTATTGATAGGCTAGCTGCGACGCATCAGTTTCGTTATGGGCCTCGCCAAGCTGTGCTGAGGGAGAAAGCAAACCTGCATGTCGCAGCATGCATGGGCCTATAACGGAAAGACTAAATGTGAAGCAAAGCTGGATCGCTGGACATTAGAGAAGGATACCATTTGGACAAAAAGACAATTTTATTTAACAAGTGCAATGCAGCCTCTCCAAGTGCACGAGTTTAATGCTACCCCTGAAAGTGAGAAGGTACATCATATACGATATACCATGGCTCTCGATATAAAGTGACCCCCAAGGCTCATTTAGATCAAACATTGGCCATGTCTGCGTTGAAGAGGGCAAGAGGCATAGGATTTTGGTAGTTCTAAGTTAAATTAGGATGGTTATTGACAAAAAGTGTAACTGATTAATATGGTCTTTTGAAGGTAGGTAGGTAGATACGCCTGGGAGGTATCAGGCATCACCAAATATGAAGCTGCTGTAAAGCTTGTGCACCTGCTTGTGGAGGTCATGTGAGTTTATTTATAGAGTACTCAAGAATAGCCCTTGGCGTGGCAATATAAGGCAAGACTCAATCTGAGGTTTATTGTTACAATTACCCCAATATACAATATGCTAATACGTACAAAGAATATTTACCATCTATGAATATCAATCAATCTCGGATCTTTGTCATGCTAATTTAGATGATTGACTACATGATGCGAAGCTTCTGTTTACATTGTCCGGTGATTTACATAAGTGAGGAACATTCCAAACACTCCCCCTCATTCACAAGGTGCTCATGTTGAGAATGTGTTTGAATTGTTCGAGTAGCATAATAGACAGGGGCTTTGTAAACCCATCAGCAGCTTGGTCATGTGTAGATATGAGTTTGATGTCCAATAGTTTGTTGGCTGCTCTTTCACCAACAAAGTTATAGTGCACTTCAACTCGTGAACAATGAGACGTATGTGGTGACCTCATCCATCCCATGATATATATGTATCTTGTTTATCCTTTGTGCACATATATATAAGGAGCAGTTGTGCTTGTGCGTGGATTCCTTCGTAGGAGTGAGTGTGCTTTCATATATATGTAAACTTCTATGTTTATACTGTGTTTCGTGTGCTGACCCTGCTGGCCTCCTCGAAATAATTCCTACCTACGCACAAATTAAATATATGGTGAGCTAAAGCATGTTCTAGGTACGGGTGCAACTATTGCCCATAGTTGTGGGTCCTCATGGTCAGCTAACTGCAATATTGCAATGTGGCATCCATGAGAACAACATTAATTGGCGAAGGTACATCATATATTGTGTCATTCTATATAATGAAGAAGATATAAGGCTAGCAAGATCAAAGCTTGACCAAGCTATCTACCAGAGGAAGAAAATCTGCAGGTTGCAACATGGACCTCCTAATTTGTGTAGATGATGAAAAGGAAATGTTTTGATCAGACTTCTCGTCCACTTCTTCAGAAAAATCAGACAAACTTACTACTGATGGAAATGCAAATTATTCCTCGAATTAAGGCATCCACATTTCACACAAACGGCCTAAACTGAAACCCAATCCAGAGATGAAATGAGTAAGGATGAAAACGGAAAGAAAATATCCCGAACCGAACCGCATCGTTTTCTACATTTGACCTGAGCGAATTCGTATTTTCGGACAAAATACGGAATACTAAATTCGAATTCGAAATACGGAATACTAAATTCGAAATCGGATCGAATTCGGTTTAGGCTTTGTTCGACCGATTTCTACTTTCCTATATTTTATTCGGAGCGTTCCGTATTCGAAATTCGGTTCGAACCGAATTTGGTCCAGCACGCAAAGGTGCTTCGTCTAAAGGAGTGTGGAAGGCCGAAGGCGGCTGCCTGCTCCGCGCGGTCTCTTCCGTCTCAGAGCGAGCGATCAGTGGCGTCGCCGCGCGGATCCGAAGCGCGCGAAAAAATGCAGGGCGGATCCAGCGGCATCGTCTACGGCGGCCTCAAGTACCAGGCAAGCAAGCAGCAGCAGCAGCGCCTGCTGGAACCTTCTAGAACAACTTGTCTTAACCTCTTCCTCCTTTCTCAGCTCTTGCAGGCGCGGTGTATCGCCGACGTGCGCGCGGACGCCGGCTCGACCACCTTCCTCGCCGGCACCCTCAGCCTCAAGGAGGAGAACGAGGTGCGTGTCTCGCGGCCATGAAGGCGCGTCGCGTCTGGTGGGATTGCGATTCGAGTAGTACTTTTCTGTCAGGGGAAATGGCGTGGGATTTGATTTGGATCTCGATTCCTCTGAGTGCGTCCAAGTAGGTGCACCTAATCCGGCTTTCGCCGGCGGAGAGCGAGCTGGTGTGCGATGGCCTCTTCTACCACCCCAACGAGATCTGGGACCTCAAATCATGCCCCTTCGATCACAGGGTCTTCTCCACAGTCTACACGTCTGGTAAAGAACGGAAAAGTTGCCTCTCTGTTCGTGAACATTGCAATTTGCAAATCTGTAGTGTGTGATTTTCTTGTAATTTGGAAAAGTCGTGATGTGAATGCCAGGTGAGGGCTACGGTGCGTCAGTTTGGAAAATCCCAGAGGTTAATGGGCAATCAAACTCACCTCAACTTGAGCAGCTCTTTGAGCTTAGTGGGCATACGGGCAAGACTAGACGGTGAACTCCTGTTTCTGTTGATTTTTGGTTGCTCTATAGTTGTGAACTTTATGTATTTGGTCGTACACTTGTTTAATGTTATGCGCTGTGGGTTGGTATTTCGTATTGAATTTTCGCATACCGACCGTGTTCGACATAATTCCGCTCGAATTGGTTCGTTTCCGAAATTCTAGATATTCCGTAAGTTCGTGTTCGTTTTCGTATTCGGCTTGTCCGCTTTCGCTTTCGCTTTCGTATTTCAAATGTAAAAGTAGAAAACGGTTGAGGAGTTTTTCGATCGAGTTCGACCGTTTTCATCCTTAGAAATGACCATATAATTACGTAGCAAAAGAACTAAGCACAAAGCTGTTGTCTCAAGGATCTGTCCGGCACACCAAAAAGACGATCTCGTTTTGATGATCATTCTGCTCCAGCTGTGCCTGAAGGCAAAGCCAGTGTGTCACCCTTGATAATATTTGCCAGAGTTATGGGTCAGCATTAATTAAATAACAACGTTTCCTGTGAGGCATAGTGACCAACAAACATCAGCATCTACAGTGAGGAAAAATAATAAAAAGCAATGAACTAGTATGAAATAATAAAAGGAGTCGGACATTAAAACTAATGCTATCTGAACATAAACTCGTCGATATTGAAATCTTAGGAACTTCAAACCACATAAACTGGGTATCAAACAATTGCTAGGAGGCCAGGCACAACAATAAGTGATGCGATGAAATATCCATACATGTAAAGCAGATATGACATAACATGTAGGCAAAATTGCCAAATAAGGACACGAAAAATGACCTCCCTTTGCCAGTGGACACTGAAAATAGTGACATTTGCCGGAGAACACTTTGCTTCTTCTTAAATTTGCTGGTGGAGACCACGCGGAATAAAATATTCATCTCTGTCTTTGCAGGAGAGAGAAGAGCAGTGAAATGTTACTTTTGCCCCCCCCCCCCCTGCTTGTTTCTTCTTCCTCTCTCCCTGTTCTTTTCTCTCCTGATGCCTGGTGGCTCGCCCCCTGTCACGCGTCCACAAGGCACAGAGCTGCGGAGCATGCTGGCCACCCGTGCCCTGTGCTCGCCTGGCTATGCGGCCACCACCTAGGCCGGCAACGCCTAGCTCTCCTAGATGCAGAGAAGCGAGGGCCTATGGATGGAGGCAACCTCATCGATCCCCTGATATATTTATTGTGTTTGTCCTATGTGCACATATAAGGGGCAGTTGTGCTTGTGCATGAATTCTTTCGTAGAAGTGAGAGTGCTTTCGTATATGTAAACTTCTGTATTTATATATATTGTGCTTCCTGTGGTGGCCCCTTCAAAAGAATTCCTGCCTATAGTAGCTATACTCACATATTAAATACACGGTGAGCTAAAGCATGTTCTAGGGCTGGGTGCAACTATTGCCCCTAGTTGTGTGTCCTCTTGGTCAGCTGCATGCAACATTGCAACGTGGCATCCATGAGAATGACTTTAATTGGCGAAGGTACATCTTATATCATGGCGGTATATAATGAAGGAGACATAAGGCTGGCTAGCTAATAGCTCGGCCAGGGCTACCACCTGGAAATGGGATGAGGTTGTTGCAGTGCCCTGGTAGCATAGAGAAAAGGTAACAACAACCAAAAGTAGCGGATGGTGTTGGTATAGGTTTGGGAGGTATCAGGCATCGTGAATTCTGCAATAACAAGAGAGAATGCCGCCGCGCTTGCCTACTGCTCTAAGGAAGTTCATGTCTGCTAGCCTGTGCACCCACGCTGCACAGTGAAATCCGACACCCGAGTGACTGGTTGATATATACAGGCACCACGGATGCCTCATAGCTTGGATGGACTGTCACACATTGGTGGGACGGCTTGCAATTTCATGATGGGGCGCACCAAGATACCTATGGGAGGTAGAAAATCTGTAGGTTGCAAAACAGACATTTTAATTTATACATTTACTGATATATGCCCAAGCGTTACAACGGGGCCACAATTTTATCCTTCCCTACGGCAACGGATTTGATCATTTTTAGAAGATAATAAAAGGTTAATAAACGATTTTGTGTTGTAACCCTAAGCTGTTTCCAAATCCACTCAAGCCTTCTCCTTTATTATTTTTTTGTCAATTACACAAGTACAGACGCAGACGCTCAATATTCACGCGCACTCACCCCTATGAATACACATATGCAAACCCTTCTCCTTTATGTCTCTTTAGTTATTTATCAACTGGAACCATATTATCTTTTTTCAATGGGTTCCATGTTGCGGAGAATCTCTAAAAATATATCATTATAATTTAAGCGAAAAGGAAGAACACGATTCCTGAACCAATTGAATGAATTTCTAAATGAAAACTGTAAAACATACCAATCGATGGCGTGGAGCCAATCGACGATGGGGGCTTGTGTGGAGGTGGTCGCAGTCTTTTTTTTTTTGTTTCTGTAATTTCTAGCGATGAGCCACGTCGGTGTGGATAAGCCTAGCCTGTCATCGGCCTGAACTCGGCAGGGTCCTGCCACTCTGCGGGTCCCTGTGGATGTCGTACGCGTTCATGATCAGCAGCATGCCGCGGGGCATGTCGTAGCCGCCCACCTTGCTCGGCAGTGTCCTCCCTCACCGCAGGCCCTTGTGGATGGAGTATGCGGTCACCATCAGCAGCGTGCCGCATGGGCACATCGCAGCTGCCGACCTTGCAGTCTACGGATCACTTGTGCAGTCTTGCGGCAGGAGCAGCGGAGCGACCAGGTACAAGCGCAGGATCTTGTTGATGACGCCGCAGTGCAGGTACCCATGGCGGTGCACGTTTTTCTGCTGTATTTTTTGTTTCCGTATTTCCTTAGATATATATATTGTACCAAGCCTAGTGGAGACCCAGTCAGATTGGCAAGCCTAGCTTTGCTGGAGGTCGAGTCGGGTTGGCTACGTCGGGGACGTCGTTCATGACGGAGACGTACCACTCCATGTCGGCCGTGGACATTGACGTGGTCCACTCGTACATTGGGGTCGCCAAAAGTATTAGGTTTGAAAAAAAATGGCTACATTATTTCTAGATATTAATTGAAAACATAATTGAAAATAATGTGTCCTCTCTTACCATGAAGAAATGGCTTTGCCACATGAGAGTAGAATGCTGTGGCATCAGCTTCGGTGGCGATGGACTACAACTTTGTGCATGATCAGTGTATCCTATTTGTCGAATGTGCATGATCAGCTTCGGTGGCGATAGACCATAACATTTAACATTTTTTTAGTTTGTTGTATGAATAAATAACTTATTCAGACAGCTGTAGGCAACAAACACGTTACCTATGAGACCTATATGGTGACTTCATCCATCTCATGATCAGTGTATCCTATTTGTCGAATGTGCACATAGAGGCAGTTGTGCGTGCAAGAGTTTGGTAGGAAGAGTGTGTGTTCATGTGTAAACTTCTATATTTGGTCCCGTTTGAATGCCCTATGGATTTTTAGAAACTGAATTCTCAATAGTAGATTTTAGAATCTAGACTCCAGATGGTAAAGAATTCCTACTTGTTTGGATTCTTGATTTTACATTGAGATAATAGTAGTATAATAATCTTAACCATTTTAACTGATATGGCTATGAATTGGCACAGACTAGAAAGCAAACAAGGCATCAAAATGCATGTGTTCCGACCATAGCAGTGAGAGGAATCCAGTATTATCTTGCTTCTCATGGATTCACAGATTCTTGTGTTGACTTTTTTTACCCTTCGTTATCCCACCCGTTTGGCTGCTACAGAGATTCTTTTCATTGGATCTTCAGAATCCATACGGGATTCAAACGGGGTCTTAGGCTGTGTGTTTCGTTGTGGTGAGCTTGCTAGCCTCCTCAAAAGAATTGCTACTTATATTACTAACAAAAACATAGTGACCTAAAGCAAATTCTAGGGCCGGGTGCAACTATATATATTGCCCCTGTCTGCCCTATTGGTCATCTAAGCGTCTAACACGTGTGTAACTATGCATCCATGAGTGCAATTTATTAATTGCACCCTGCCAAGTGAAGGTACGGTTACCTAGGAAAATATTCATCCATGAGTGTAATTATGCATCCTTGAGTGTGTATATAATGAAGGAGACATAAGGCTAGCAAGATCAAAGCTTGACCACGGCTACCCAGGGAATGGAAAGAGGTATGGTTTAGCTCTGGGGTATAGATAGCTATAGGTAGGTATAGAACTGACGGTCATGGTTATGGTTAGGTAGGTGTAGGTATGCGAGGTACCAGGTATTCTGAAATCTGCAACAGGTCGATGAATTTTTACTGCTCCAACGCCTGCCTACAGCTCTCAGGCTCTTTGTTTCCGCTTGTGCGCCAGTGCTGCACACCGAGGACCTAGTGATGGGTTGATATAGGCCTCCATGCCTCACGGACAGCAACAGGCCGAAAATTCAACTGTTGTGACGCATTGGTGTGGTGGCTTGGTATTTGTTGATGAAGCACATAAAGCTATCTGTGGGAGGAAGAGAATATATCTGCAGGTTGCAACATACATGGACCTTTATTTAAAAGAAAATGTTTCCACTACATTCTTGTTAAGAAATAAAAGGCCATTCATACCTAGCAAAGAAGCGGAAAGCAGATGTCTCAAGGGTCTGACACACAAAAAAGATGCTCTCCTTTTGATCATCACACCGCTCCAATTGTGCCTGGTGTCCAAATACTGTTTGCAAATTAATAGAGTTATGGGTCGGCATTAATTTATCAAAAACAACATCATTTCCCAGCCTCAAACATGTGGATGCACATATGACAAATGAAGCATGGTGAAGAATTTTTTAGGATGGCTTAAGTTTTACGTTTAGATGAAATGTTATTCTGGTCTCTACACCACGTCAAATGGTGATGCTCCCAACCATTAACCAAAGGGTACACATTGAGTATCAATCATGCAATGTTCGAGACTATGGGCGGAGGAATCAATATGGCATGTTATGGTGTCCGCCATACCTTTAATTTTCTGTGAATACACGGCGTGATGCCTCTGCTTAGCGCTTCAGCTCATCTGTAGTCTGTCCTAGTCACCGTGATTCGTCACACGAGGGTAAGCGCGGATGGAAGCAGTCAACTATCAGCATCGGAGCCTCTGATCAGTGGAAGCGTCGGCAGACGGGCACAAAGATCGACAAATGCATCGTAGGCCCTCTGCAGCTTTCCCAGGTTGCATGCCGGCATGGAAGCACAGCTGTGCATGCAAACGGATTGATGTGCAAGCGGAGCATCCATTTTGCCTTTGTCATATTTTTTCAATCAAACAAGGTAATGATGCAGAAGCTTGCCCCTAAAACCACACACACATGTAAGGTTTTAGGACAGCAAAAATGATTGCTATTGTAGGTTTATGTGACAATAGAAGTGATTGTTCATTGTTGTTGTAAGTTGTCGCCATACCTCAATTTAATTACGTCCTCCGCCACTGTTCGAGACCGAGGTCTTGTGCCACACACTGGCATGTGGAGCAGTACGGTAGAGCACATCATGGATCAGAGGTGGTCTGGACAGGGAGGATTTCAATTGGGCACAGGAACCCTCCACACCCACCAAAACCATGAAAAGAACCTTCGATCGTCGGAAGTTCTGATGCTGCCGAACCAGTTGTGGCAGGTACGTGCATCTTATATGATTTGATTTGGTTAAGACAGATAAATAATGTTAAATAAATTGAGGGGAATCAATGTCAGCAGTTGCAAAAAAAGGGAGCTAAAGTATATTGTTTGCAATGGGTCTGACAAGGTATGCTTGTGACCGTCCAGTACTCTCATTTTACGAAATTAGTGTATGCAACACAGGTGTCCCATAATGTACATTAATAGATGTCAGAAAGATTGTAGTGACCCAACCAACATCGTTAACATTGCTTTGGATCGTTGCATAATTCCATATAGGTTTTCAGTCAGGATACAAAAATTTCCTGTTAGCTAGTTTGCAAACTGACCGCTTTGTTGGTCACATTGGTTCATATCATAGGCTTGGCACAGGTCCTTAATCATTTTCCTTGATATATTCTAAGCACAGGCTTATGGTATGTGACGTACTCACTAATAACGAGGCAGTTATATATATTGCCTTATATCAAGATGGGTCCTCTCTGAGGTACTAAAACTAGGAGTAAGGTACTAGTGTGTGACTTTGTATGTTCATGTGGCCAGTCATGTGGCGCCTAATTTTCCAGTACCGTTATTTTGTGAAGTTTTTGAGATCAACAAGTTTTCCATAATATATTACTATGTGAAAAGTATTAATGAGCCACCAACAATATGGTTAAGACAGTTTTGCATTGTTGCTTAATTCCATATATCTTTTTTCTAACAGGGTATTCAAATTACCAATTAATTTGCAAATTGAGCACACTGTTGGCACCACTACAAAAAACTTAACGGAGGCATTTGGCAAAGGGGCTCGGAGGCGGGCGAGAATTTGAACCGCCTCGGTTAATGCCTAGAATTGACCGAGGGGGGCATTTTTATTAACCGAGGCGGTCACAATCAACCGCCTCGCAAAATCGATTTACGGAGGCGGTTAAGTCTATTAACCGAGGCGGGCCCAAAAATGCTTCCATTTTTGGAGGCGGACCTGCTATATGGCCCGCCTTGGAAAAAATGCCGAGGCCTAGACGGCCCGGACCAGGCCCGATAACCGTTTGGAGTATAAATATAGGAACTTAGGGTTTTCACTCCCAGACCGAGCACATCTCTCTTCCTCTCCTTCTCCCTTAACCGAGAGCGGTGTGCACCCTCACCCTCACCTTCTGCCTCAGACCAGCGAGCACATCTCTCTCTTCCTCTCCCTCTCCCTCTCCCGCAGGCCTGCACCCTCTCTCTCTCCTCTGCCTATCTCTGAGCGGCGCGCGCTCCCAGGCCGGCGGCAGCGCTCCTAGGCCCCTCTCCCTCTCCCTCCCCTCTGGTACGGCAGCGGTTGGGGGCGGGGCGGCGGCAGTGGCTCGCGGGGTTTGGATCTAGGCGGTGGCGCGGCCCCTGGCCCCCTCCTACCTTTCCTCCGGAGCGGCGCGGCTATAGCGGTGTGGCCCCCGGCCCTCTCCTCCCTCTCCACCGGCACGGCGGAGGCGGCGCTCTGGGTGGCGCAACGTCGCAGGGGTGGGCTCATGGGCGGCGCAGCTCCCATCTCTGTTCTCCATGCGGCACTGCTCCCTCCCCTGCCTCCCTCCCTCTCTCTCAGGCCCCTCGGCGGCCTCGGATCCAGTGGCGTGGGTGCGGGCGCGGCCTCGGCGGCGGCGACAGCGAGGCGGGCCCACCCCCTCCAGCGCCAGCGGTGCGTGGGGCCCGGTTCCCTCCTCTAGCGCGGCGGATCCAGCGACGAGGAGCCCAGATCCGGCGGCGGGAGTCCAGATCCGGCTGCGGGCGGCCGGATCCTGGTGCTGCGCTCGGTCCGGTGAGGATGCAGACACCGGCGAGCAGCTACGGCGGCAACGGCGCATGGATGGGCTCGCCGGGCTTATCCACGTGTTTTTCTTTTTTTGTTTGTTTTATTTGATTTACCGAGGCGGGCCTCGAACCGCTTCAGAAAAGATCCCATTTACCGTGACCTTTCGTCCGAGGCAGTTGCAATGCCCGCCTCGGTAAATCATATCAGCCCGTCTCGGTAAAGTTTTTCTGTAGTAGTGTGGTCACCTTTGTTTGGTTAATATCTTAGACTTAACACGTCTGATTCAATTTCCTTGATATATTCTATGAAGGGACGACACTCTCAGTTCGTGGTAGGTAATAATGAGAAACCTATATTGCTTTATCTCAAGATCAGTCAGACTCTGTCTCTCTGAGGTATACATAGGGGCAGAGTGTAAGTGTGTGACGACGTTGTATGGGTGATTGTGTGTTTGTGTTTGTTACCATATATGTTATCTGTATTATGTGCTTTCAAAAATCAACCAATAATCAGATTTTATTTAAGAAATTGGTTGATGGCAAAAAAAATTAAAGGAATAAGGAACGATGCAAGACGCATGATGTATTGAGTTGACTTGTATACCCTTCTAATAGGGCCTTGGCCATATGTGCCTTCCTTGCTTGACTACTCACTCTGTTGGGGGAGCCCATACCGAGTATGGGTCAACTCCCCCTCGAAGAGGCCTAATGAAAGAATAATGGCGGAGGCTGTCCCTAAAACGGCGGAGGCTCTATCCAAAACAGCGGAGGCTCTCCCCAAGACGGCAGAGGCCCAGCACAGGAACAATGGCGGAGTTTCTCCCCGAGATGGCGGAGGCTCTCCCCAAGACGGCAGAGGCCTAGCGCAAGGATAATGGCGGAGGTTCTCCCCGAGATGGCAGAGGCTCTCCCCAAGATGGCGGAGGACTAGTACAAGGATGACGATGAGTTTCTCCCTGGGACGGCGGAGGCTCTCCCCGGGATAGCGGATGCCTAGTGCAGTGATCGTGGCGAAGGTGTTTCCCGAGGCATTGGAGGCCCATCAAGGTGCGGGACGATCAAGTCAGCAAGGCATACGTGAGGACAGTTGATGGGCCTCCGGTGGGCGTCGGCTTAGGCCCAAGGTGAAGACATCGCGAGACGGTGTGATGAGAACACCCCTGAGGTTAGACACTAGGGCTGGAATATTCCTGAAATATACCGTAGCAGTTGAGGGGCACTGTTGTAAACTCTGTAAAGTGGTAGTTGAGCTCTATAAATAGGGAACACTTGTAACTGTACAGGGGGCTGGTGAATGAATGAATGAAACCCTAGTTCTTGTGAGTCGGTATTTGATCCTCATTCTCTCTTTCAGGCAGTGCCTCTGCCGAAGCCAGAGTCCGGAGCCTCAGCCAAAGTCGAAGGCCTCCGCCCCTTTCTTACTCCCACTTTGCCAAAGCCTACTGAATCCCTCGTTTAGCGACCTTCTACCTGGAGCCTCTGACGGATGATCTTGTCCGACAGAAGTGCGCCGCGTTCAGGGGCCTCCACCCGTCTTAGGCGGAGGCCGGCCTCCGCCCATCTTAGGCGGAGACCCCAACCTAATACGAAGGCCTCCGCCCACTTCTCACGCTTGTTAGAAACCGTTGTTTCAACAGTGGCGGCCACCATGCTCGGCACGAAATTTTTGGCAGAGCTAGAAGTTGGAGCCTTCGTCGGCAGGCCTTCTCTGGCCCGTCCTTCGCCAGTCGCCACTGGCCTTCATCGCTGACATTCTCCGGCTAGACCTTCATCAGAGGACCTTCTCCGACCTGCCTTCGTCGGCGAACCTTCTTCGGCTTAGCCTTTGTTGTGATGACTTCATTAGCAGACTGGCAGTGAACCTCAAGGGATGGTAAGAACCTTTGGGCGAAGGTATGAGTGTACGACATACTTACACCTCCATAAAGACTATCTGAGATCTTAAAAACTTCACGGACCTTTTTTCCAAAAATAAGAGAGAAGAAAACAAAGAAAAGAAGAAGAATTTTTAGCCGAAATCCTAAAGCCTTCGGCCGCTACTACTTAAAAAAAAGTTTCTACAAAAATTAGAAAGCCTTCAGAAATAAAAGCAGGACTACCTTCTGATTTCATCTTTGCTCACATTTTTATATTTTTTGATAACTCCGCACTCTGCTCTTATTTCTATTTTTGCTAATAACTTCGCAAAATCCAGTAAAAAGTTTTATGAGTCTAGATTTCGTAACCAAATCTTCTCTTCATACTGATCATACAACCTCCGCTAGCCACTATGATGCTTTTACTCTGTTTATGAAAAGATGTGCAGAATCTATATAAGCCTTCAGAGATTTGGATCACATATATGCTACCTTTGCAACCTTGGCGATCCAACGCATACACCATGTAGAGCTGCATGTGCAACTTTGCAGGAAAGGTCTCATAACAGCATGTCAACGTTGCACCCTGCAAAGCTTGGCACTCAATGCTCCTCCAGAGGCGCGCATGTTGTCGGAGGTCACGCAGAGCCACCAAACCGTGGCTCTGCATCGCACTAAGGCGAAGGCACATGACATGCACCTCCAGCCAGCAAGACATGGAGAAACGCCCTCAATTCGTCGACTCCGCCATCTGCCGACACTAATGATGCAGCGCGCGGAGGCCCCACCACCAGGATGACGGTTCCAAAGACTGTGCTTGCAGGACGCTGCCGGAGACCCTGGCGCAGCCTCCGCCCGGAGACGCTCGCAAGCGTCTCCGGGCGGAGGGGCCGGAGGCCGCCCCGCTACAAAGCTAATCAAGTGCCAATGATACCTACGTGTGTGCAGGTAACCAGAGGAAGGCGCTCGCGGACGGCGTGGGCGCGCCGGTTCGCCCTCCGCTTGTAGGGGCGAAGATCCCAGCAGGAGGACGGCAATACTTTGCCCGCTGCCGGGATGGTGCTGGCAATCGACCTCTGGCCCAGCGTCGACCGTGCCCGCGTGGAGGCTGCATCCTTCGCCGCGACTCTCGAACAACTCCGGCCTCGATCTACCGCCCATTCCGAACCACCAAGTCTGACAGAGCTATCACATCAGGCTTTACCTCTCGCCATTTGTGCTTTTATATTCGGCTCTTGGTGTATGTGTCTCTCCAACTCTCCATTCTCCTACCAGTATACGGAGCAGTGCACGGAGATATCTTTGGCAGCCTATGACTCTAGCTAGTTTTTGCCTTCGGCTCGTATCATGTTTGGCCCATCTATTTTGAGCATGAGCCTTCGAATGACCTTGCAAAACTCCAATCAATGCTGCTGCCCAAAGATAAGTATGCTGCCCACCTTAATATTAGCCTTCGTACAAAAAAAGTTCATATACATATACATGAGCTAACCTTCTTGAATTGAGATCGTCATGTCCTTCACGGGCACATGGGTCTTAAATAAGCAGCCCCACATACGGAACCTCCGCACGCTAACCAGATTACCTTGCAAGCTTTTGTGCTCTGTGTGCATGCGTAGCTTGTTCCTTGGCACTGCATTGGTCCAAGGCCAAACGCATGCAAAAGGGCAAAGGTACAGCCAGGCGGGCCTCCGCCACGGACCTCCGCTCCCAGACTCCACACCGACCATGCCCGCGCGGAGGCTGCATCCTTCGCCACAACTCCGGAACAACTCCAACCACGTCAAGAAGTGAAGGGGGGCAACTGATTTTTATCTGCAGCTGCCGGCCCAACTTGTTGGCAACGAAGGATTTGACCTCCGACACAAACCGCAGCTAAGTTGCTTAACTTTTCACAACTTCGAATTCTTGGACTACAACACCAAAGGTATCAAAATAGCATAAGAGAATACTTTTCATCAGCTTATAATCCTAACAAATTTCGCCCTTGACATTTATTTTTACACATTCTTGGTCTAACCTTGGCCTCGAGGCAAATTTCGTAAACCAACCTTCATGTACAACTTGTCACCATTGTGACCAAAAAACTTGTGGCCTTCGCCGCATCGAAAGCATGGCCTGAGTGGCTATACATGCTTGGCCCCGACCCGGCTAACTTAAAACAATTTTCAACTATTGTCGAATCTATTTTTCAATAACATGCAGGTCACCAGAGCTGTAAGTATCTCTTATCCTCCCAAGCTAACCCCCTTAGAATATATTTCATTTGTTATATGTGTGTTTGCACCTCCTCAAGACAAATCAGTCAGTACTCCTCATCAGCCAACGGTTCTCATTAAGCACTCAGCCTTCGTCACATATCTGTCTAACAATTATATGAATCAGTCTACAACCTCCGCCAATCAGTGGTTCTCATGAAATATTCAACACTTATCAGATAACTCAGTGATCCTCTATGAGTCAGTGAATATTCATCTATAAATGGCCTTCTCCAGTAAGTGGTACTCGACAGCCAACAACCTCCGCCGATTATTGGTCTTCATTATATGTCAGTGCACCTTATCATTGGTTCTTCACAGCCTTCGACACGTATTGGCCTTCACCAGTCAATAACCTTCGTCAGCCTTTGGTCTTCGTCAGTTTGAGCCTCCGTCAGTCATGGTCTTCGTTCATCAATCAGTGGACTTCATATATTATTGGTTTCAGGCAGCCTACATCAGTCATAGGCCTTCGACAGTGAGCAAACTCTATCAAACAGTGGCCTTCGTCAGTTAGTTGGTTTCCATCAGCATTACACCTTCGGCAGTGACTAAACCTCTGAGCCCTCTAACGCTAACACTTTCCCTCATTTTTGCATGTGGCGTTGTTCAATTCCTTCCTTAAAGTATTTATAATATATTAATATGCATCAACCCAATGTTACTTTGTCTAACCTTCGTAGGGAACTGATTACTTATATATTCAATACTAGTTACATCCATACCCGTGCAGGTCCTCAAATGACAGCCTTCGTAAGCTATCTGAACTATAACCCTCTCATATAATGCAGAGCTTATCTTTTATTCAAACTTTACCATCATTTTTGTAGGATGCATAATAACTTTACACCTTTTAAATATTTTTGCGCAAATGCTATCATTCTCATCATCACATACATATATTACGTAAGTACATTGCAATGCATGGCCCGGGCCACCCGGAAGAAGTCCCGAGAATACACGGGAGCCATGACTCTATGCATCGAAATCCTAGAAGAAGTCCCGAAACAACACGGGCACCAGGTCACGAAGCTAAGGCTGTCGTGCCGAGAATACACGGGTGCCATGACTCTATGCATCAAAATCCTGGAAGAAGTCCTAAAACAACATGGGCACCAGGTCACGAAGCTAAGGCTGTCGTGCCGAGAATGAATGGGTGCCGTGACTCTATGCATCAAATCCTAGAAGAAGTCCTGAACCAACACGGGCACTAGGTCACGAAGCTAAGGCTCTCGTGCTACCTTCACGTATCATATAAATGACTAACCATCTTTTGCAGCTAGTGGGAAAGCTAGTGCCTTTCCGGGTGTCGAAAGACTTGCAAAGCAAGTCGATATTCGACAAAGCTATAATGCCCAACCTAAGTCCCTAAAAATGCAGGAGATCAACTCAGTTGCATTTTTATGACTTCTTCGGCCTTCGACACGAGGTGTCGGCGTCTATGTCGGCATTGCCTTCGTCAAGCTCTTCGGCATGAGGGGCTCCGCTACCATCTTCGGTAACTTCACCAACATCGCCTCTGCCAAAACACCTTTTTCTTACGAGGGCCTTCGCCAAGCAGCTTTGCAGGAGGACCTTCAGCAAAACCACAATAACTAGCCTCCGCCAACGCGACGGCATGAGGGGCTTCATCGACACCTTCATCGTGTACAACAAAATCGCCTATGTCAAACAACTTTTGCCATATGGCTCAAGAACCTCCGTCGACACCTTCGACACCATGTTCTACAACACCTTCGTCGACGTCTACATTGACAAACTTGGTTCTGAACACCTACTTCCACTACTACAACTACGTCGCCTACACCAAGCGTCACTAAGGACCTGGTCATGAGCACTAGCCAAGAGGGGCTAGGGAAGCATGCGGAGGACCAGCTTCTCCACGGCATCAAGTTTTTTTTTGCCTGGTGCTCGTGAGCAACGGTTTGAAGGCCTCACAACAACCTTCTACCTCGACTACTACGACTACACCTGTTGAGACTAGCGGTCTCAGACAGCATGGAGACAGAGGCCTCCGCCAGCCGAGCGTCGCCCTCGGGCGAAGGCTCAGGATAGGCACGACAGGTGGCCGTGTAAGAAATTGGCACGGAAAGCTAAGGTTTCATTAATTCATCCACCACCCCCCTGCACCGTTACAAGTGTTCCCTATTTATAGGGCTCAACTACTTCTTGACAGAATTTATTACAATGCCCCTCAACTGCTACAGTACATTCCTAGAATATTCTGCCACTAGTCTCTTGTTTGCGGGGCAATCCTGCCACACCATCTTCAAGCAATGGGCCTCCATAAGCGACCGGCCCACCGTGCCTCGATCTTCGTCCCAGAGGCCTGGGTTCCCGACGCTGGCCTCGGTCTTCAGGGGCGCACCGCTGCCTACGTGGGTCTCCGCTGGTCCGGTCGGAGACATCATCTATAGATCTCCGCCCGGTTGCGCGGGGGCCATGCTGGCGCGCTCGCGCGGACCACGGGCGCCTGCGCTTAGGTACCTGCACACACTTAGGCAAGATTGTTTGTTTGATTAGTTCGGGGGTAGGGCGGCCTCCACCCTCAGCGCCGGAGACGCCCGTCAGCCGAAGCGGGGCGGCCTTCGCCCTCAGTGCTGGAGACTCCCGTCAGACGAAGCGGGGCGGCGTCCGCCTGAGCGGCCGAAGATGTCTGTGCCTGGCCCAGACGGAATCCGCGATAGGCTCGCTGAGCCTCGTGCAGCGCCCTACGAGCATAGCCAGGAAAGTTCCTTTAGTCAGCGCCAGATCTCCGCCCTAATACGGTCGAAGACGCCTTGGTGACACCTCGCCGTCGAAGGCCTTTGCCACCCGCCAAGGCCGTGTTACAACAGTTCCCCCCTTTTGAGACCATGGTTCGCTTGAGCGTGCCGTGAGCTCAAAACACCTTGACCAAAGGCGTCCACGGGGCCGGAGGCCGCACGCATTGGCGTCTCCGAGCGAGGCCCCGCTACTTCCCCCCTGGCCCGCTCTGGTGCGGCTGTTGGTCTTGTTGAGAGTAGCCATTGGGCAGCAAATCTAGCCGTTGTCCTACGCTGTGGCCATTTATGCCTTATCAGTTTCCGTTGTATACCTTGCGACTTTTTCGGAGATGACCGTTGTGCGGCAGGCGAGTTCTCTAGAGATGACCGTTGTATGGCGGGAGCCAGACCGCCTGCCTGTGGCCTATATAAGGGCGTGGTTGGTGTTGGGGTCCCCCCCCCACATTGCTCATTCACTTTCCTTGCCTCTGAGAAATCGCTCTCTGCTCTCTTCGCTTTCGCCTTTTGCTGCCCTCGTCTTGTGCTTAGGCTGCTGTCGTGGTGGCTTTCTTTTTCGCCTCCGCCCATACTCGCTGGCCCGCCTTCTTCGGACCCTATCGCCACCTTCTCGATGTTAGGGCCGTCGGCTAGGGTGCGCGTTTTGAGGAGTGCATTCTTGCCTCTGCCTCCGCATTGGAGTTTGAAAAGCTAGTGGAGGAGGATTTGGGGAGTGTCTCTACGTCCGTCGGAGACCTGATCGCTGCGGATTCCAGAGACATGGCGATAAAATCATGGGATTTCGGCCCCTCCTCCATTACTGAAGAGGCAATCGTGGAGATGTTGAAGGAATCGTGTTTTCCTTCTTCGAGGGTAAAAATCCCTTCGCCTGGCCAGACTGTTCCAGAACCGGAGGAGGGATATGCGGTGGTCTTTTAGGACTTCTTCACCTGCGGCCTCCGCCTTCCTTATATCCCCTTCCTCCGCCGGTTGTTGGAGACCTGCAATGTCTAGCTCCATCATCTGTCTCCTATTGCCTTCCTCACGCTCAGCAAAATTCTGCTGGGCGTGTGTTTCTTATGGTGCCGAGCCGGATGTGGACACCTTCTGCGCGTACTACGAGCTGCAGAAGCAGCTGAAGAAGAAGGAGGTGCGGGATGGCAAGGAGGTGGAGGTGACCTACCAGTATGGTAGTTGCACCTTTATGTCGAAGAGGAACCAAGGCGTAGACCGCCTGGAGATTTCTTTTTGCCAGAAGGGCAAGTGGGACCGTGGCTAGCTTGAGCATTGGTTCTACGTGAAGACCTACGGGGTCCGTGGCACTACTGAGGATGGTGCAGAGGTTTTGGAGTATCCATTGACTTCAAGAATGGAGGAGATGGCGCCGTACACGCGCGTGGAACCGCCGGAAGAGATGTCTCCGGCGAGGGTGGCTTGCGACCAAGCTTTTGCGGCAGTGTGCCGCTACTCCAGGGGCCGCGACCTAGTGGAGGAGATTGTGGCCTCCAACTACTGGCCCCTAGGCAAAGACAACCTAGCCTTTCAGCTGGAACAGCTGAAGGTTCCCGTTTTTGGGCTGGAGGCCGGGATTCTGTTCCCTCGCTTCAGGCAGTCTTTGGGGGAGGGGGTGACGGAGGACAGTTTTGTCTCCGAGGTTGAGGAAGCCACCATCGGGCTGGTTGGCAAGATTTCCAAGCGTGAATACACATCTCGGAGAGCCGTGGCTCAATCAAGTTTTTGAGGAGGTTGGGATCGTCTACCGGGAGCGCGAGGTCCCCGCCGAGGTCCTGGCTTCGATTGAGAAGAAGAAGAAGAAGGCCTTCGCGAAGAATGTTACGGCGGAGGCCAAATCCAAGAAGAGGAAGGGCGTTGTTGCTCGGGCGCCTGCGAAAAAGAAGAAGAAGAGCGGTGCTCTGGTGATCGCACCGGCCGTGTCTTCGGCCGGTAGTGCTGGCGCTGCCTCCGCCAGCAGTGAAGATGTTCAGAGCTCCTCCGTCCTGTCAGTGGACGTGCGAGTCACGAGCGGCGAGGATCGTGGCTCTCCTGGAGCTCTGGTGCATCCTATGAGCGGCGCTGTGAGCGGTGTTGGGCGTCTGAAGGACAGCGCTGCTCTAGCGTGCTCCTTGCACGGTGCTGCGAGTGTCGCCGAATAGCCAGAGGCTAGCACCGCCGATCCTATGCCCGACATTTTTGGCGGGCTGTATTCAAATTCTGAAGATGGCGCGGAGGATGCCCTGCGGCACGCTCCTTCGATTCCCACCGTTGTTGCGCCTTCCTCCGCGCCAGCGGTAGACGTCGGGCAGCCGGAGGCCGTGCTCGCTGAGCAGGCGCCGGCGGCTCAGTCTTCTTTGAGCCCTCCGCCCACCAGACCACTGGCTGAGGAGAGCCGGCCCTTTGGGCCTTCGCCGCATGATATGGCGGAGACATCTACCCAGGGGGCTCGGCAGGCGGCCCAGCCTAGGCTTTTTATGAGTAAGTTTGTTTGGCGCATATTTTTGTGTTTACTGTCTTCGCCCGGTTTATTTGTTTATGTATTGCACCAAGTGGTGATACCGTGTACTTGTTGCTTTGTAGGTGATGTCATGGCTGGACTCCTCACCCCAGAGGAGCGAGCGGCCGCTACCAGCGTCATGTTTTGGTTCGGGGCAACCGGGGCTGATGGCGCCGGGTCCGAGTGAGTATAGAGTGTTTTTATCTTTCTTGTCTTCTAGCCTGTTGTTATTGCCTATTTCTGATCGGCCCTCTGACCTGAGTTGTTGTAGTTTTTTTTACATAGGCTCCTCCGACACTTCTATCTCAGGTTGGGAAGAGTGCTATCTTGGGGTTCTTGGAGACGTCGGAGGTGGTCTCTGGCAGTTGTTGTATTTATTGTGAGATTTACTTTTCTCACCTTATTGTTTTGTGTTTGTTTGTTCTTCTTTGAACAGATCGCTTCAAACAGCGTCTGAGGGACATGGATTTCTTCCAACTTCTCCGTGTTCATCTAGAACACCAGAGCTTGGTGCGTCTTCGGTGGTTTGCCTTTTTTTGGTGTATGTTCGCCTTTAGACTTGTTTTTGTTTCTGTTACTGATCGCCTTGGTCTTCTTCTTTTTGGATGCAGGGGTATCACACGGCTGTTGTTATGGAAGAGCGCTGCACTCGCGAGGTCTCCGACCGAGATACTGCGATTGAAGCGCTCAAGGCGGAGAACGAGCGCCTGTTACGTGAAAAAGGGGGTTTGTCCAACTCCCTTGCAGCTCTCCTCCTTTCTCTGGCGGAGAAGGAACAAGAAAAGGAGGCTTTGAGGGCCGATCTCGCCAAGGCCTAGGATGTGGAAGCTAGGGCGAATGAGTTGGCCGAGGGTCTCCGGCGAGAGCTGGCCTCTGAGAAGGAATCCGCAGCTTCGGTGGGGGAGCAGCTGTCTTTGACGACGAGGCGTCTAGACTCGGTCAAGGGGGTCCTTGCTTCAACCGTTGGCCATTATCGGGCCATCGTCGCCAAGTTCAGAGGCGAAACCTCCGCTCCTCCGGAGGAAGACAGCGTCTACGCCCTCGCCTCCTGGCTGAAGCATCACCTTGCGAAGCTCCCCAGTCTGATCAATGGCTGCACGGACTACGGGGCACTGGCTGGAGTATCGAATTACGCCAAGCTTTTGGTGCGCGGCGGGTGTACGCATACCGAAAGTATTCCGGAGGGAGCGCTTCTGGGTCTGGAGGAGCTTGATGAGACTTCTCTTGGTTTGTGAAAAGCCTTGAGAAATTTCATTGGGTACTTTTGGGCTCCGTTTAGGAGAGCTACAGCTCGAAAACTGGCGGAGGAGAAGAGGGCGAAGGTATTTCTAGTCTTTATAGCTGCTGTTTTTTTTCTTGCTTTTTGCGAAGCTGCGAAGGCTTTCATTGCCTGTGCCCCTGATGTTTTAGCCTTTGCTATAGGATGCACAGAAGAGTCTTGCGGGCAGACCTCCGTCAGTTCCGTGCTCGGCTACCGCGGGCAGCGCCTCCGCCACCGCTGGCGCTCTGGTGGGCGCTGCTATCGGCGGTGGTGATGGTCGGAGGCCGCAGGCGCCGTCCTCGCCCACAGTTGATGAGGGCTCCGTTCCAGGGACTTCCGCTGTGGCTGATGCGCCGGAGGTCTAGGCTCTTTGTAGCACTTAGTTGTTTTGACTTGTATATTGTAGTCCAATTGGACTCTTGTAAATAAAGTTTCTTTTGTTCTGAATGGTTTTGTGGGAAATTTTAACGTTGCGCAGGTTCCGAATCAGGAGCCTGCGCAAGATGTTGCGCCTTTGACTCTCTACGACGACGGTATTTATGTGAGCGGTGAGCTTTGGGAGTATCGGCGTTCGGCCTTTCCCCACAGCGTTGCGCGCGGCATGTTTGAGTCAGTTGGGTTTGACATAGACGATGAGCGCGCTGGGTTTACTCGCGCGCTTGCTTGGCGCGGACCTCCGCCACAATAGTTAGGATTTTATTGTAAGTTTGCGTCCTGTAAGAATGCAACTTGATGTTATATGGAATACAAAATAGGTTCACTTTCTTGATTGTTTGTGCGGGGGCTTAGGTCTGTTGTGCTAGTTTACATATCTCGTCTAGTCCCGAGCTTGCACACCGTGGGCCTTTGCTTGGGCGAACATGCGCGATACAGAGGTGGTGGCCAGGACCTCCGCCCCATGTTCTTTCCTTCTCTGTGCTTGCTTGATGGCTGGGGTAGAAGTGTTGGTAGTTTTTTGACCGGCGGAGGCATACTTGAAGTCCGCCTGGCGGGGCTTGCTGAATCGGTGTTTGATCCTATAGGAGGTTTGGCGCAGCTTGTGCAGACGGCGGAGACTTTTGGTATTTCTTTAGCTGGGTGTTTTAGCTGTCTGGTGGTATGGGCCTCTGATGCTGCACACCCGTGGGACATGTTTCATTTGTGGAGATGGCAGGTTAGGTCTTCGGCGTCAGGGGGATGTTATGAGATTTCGTGCGATACCCCCTTCTTCCGTAAGCCTGCGCTGTTCATCACCGTGCCATAGTTCCTATCTCTTTTCCCACTGCCTCCGTCCGTCTACTGGTGCCTCCGACTTTACGAGTTTTCGTACAATATCTATGGCCGACTTAGAATCTAAGGAGACCCCTGCCTCCATGGCCGTTGTTGTGGCTTGTGTTTGTGCTCTGCCTTCTTCCCCCCTTGTGCCTTATGCTGACTGAGGTTTTAAGGGCGTTGGGGGAACCCGTTTTATAGTGGGGTGACGGCTTTTGGTTGTTAAATTTTTGGTATGTTGTTTGTTGGAACGTATCTTGGCTTTAATGGTCTATATCTTGGTTGTATTATTCGTGTCTTTTGAGATCTTTTGAAGTAAATAGGCCTAGTGCCTAAGTGACAGGGTTTTGTCAGACCTTGTCCTCGTTTTGATGTTTTCGATGGCGGAGACCTTCTTCCTGGTTCTGGCGCCATAATGGTGTTGCCCCTGATGCTTGGGTTGGTTTTTTGTTAATTTCGGTGGCCTGTTTTGGCCGAGGTTGTTTTTGCCTTGCTGCCTGAATTTGTTCAGGTCTTCGTCAAGGTCGGAGGCCTGTTTGGCCAAGGTTGTTTTTGCCTTGATGCCTGAATTTGGTCAGGTCTTCGTCAAGGGTCGGAGGCCTGTTTGGCCAAGTTGATTTCTGCCTTGATGCCTGAATTTGGACAGGTCTTTGTCAAGGGTCGGAGGCCTGTTTGGCCAAGGTTGTTTTTGCCTTGATGCCTGAATTTGGTCAGGTCTTCGTCAAGGGTCGGAGGCCTGTTTGGCCAAGGTTGTTTTTGCCTTGATGCCTGAATTTGGTCAAGTCTTCGTCAAGGGTCGGAGGCCTGTTTGGCCAAGTTGATTTCTACCTTGATGCCTGAATTTGGACAGGTCTTTGTCAAGGGTGGAGGCCTATTTGGCCATAGAGGTCGTTTCAAATTGCCAATGCCTGTGGCCGGCACTTTGAAAGGACCTTTGCTTATTATTGTTCACCGAATATTGCGGCGCAAGAGCTGGCCGCTTTTGGTTTTGGACTTTTCAAGCGTTCTTTTGGGGGATTACCTCTTTATACTTGTAGAGGATTTTTACATTGAGCCTGCCTCGTTAAAAACCTCACCTCCACTTGGAGTTCCCCTGTGAGGAAAAGAGTACAGGCTCTTTTACATTTTTTGGGTTGAAGAGAAAAAAACTGAAAGGTAAATGAACGGAGGGGCCTCCGCTTATTATTTGCAGAGGTTGCCCTTTCGTACACTGCCTAGATGTAATATCTGCGGAGGCTGTGAATATTCCAGGTGTGGGTTGTCGTGACACCTTCGCTGTCGGTCAAGTAGAAAGAGCTAGGGCGGCTTGCTGCCATTGCTGTGTATGGGCCTTCCCATTTCGGTTGCAGTTTACCAACAAGTTGTGCGTTGGGTTTTCTTCTGAGCATGAGGTCTCCGTGTTTTATGTCTTTCCTTACCACCTGAGAGTCTCTCCACTTCTTGGTTTGGAACTGATATTTTGCAATGCTTTTGACTGCTTCCAGTCTTATGGCTTCTATTGTTTCTTTTGCATATTCTTCATCTTGCAACATTAGTTGTCTCGTTGTGCGGAGGCTTTTGTGCTTGATTTCTTCCGGCATCATGGCCAATTCTCCATAAAGTAGTTTGAATGGTGTGAATCCTGTTGTTCTTGAGATAGATGTATTGTGTGACCAAATCACTCTGGGTAATTCATCTACCCATTTTCCTTTGCGTAGGCCCAGCAATGTTTTTGATATTGCTGAAAACACTATTCTATTTGTTCTTTCCACAGCACCATTAGACTCTGGGTGGTATACTGAGGCAAAGGCTAGTTTTGTCCCAATGCTTTTGCAGAATTCTTTGAAGTTCTTTGAATCGAATTGTTTTCCATTGTCTACTGTCAAAATCCTCGGTACACCGAATCTACAAATGATGTTTTGCCAGAAGAATTTTTTGACAGTTTCTGAGACTATCTTTGCTAGCGGCTTTCCCTCTATCCATCTTGTAAAATATTCTACTGCCACTACTGCGAATCTGTTTCCTCCTTGGGATGGTGGTAATGGGCCGACCAGGTCCATACCCCATCTTTGTAGCGGCCATGTCGGAGGTATAAGCTGGGTCTCCGACGATGGTTTTAACTGCCCTAGAGAGAATGTTTGGCATGCTTTGCACGTTATAACTGTCTGCTCTGCGTCTTGTATGTGTGTTAGCCAACAAAAGCCTTGCCTTATTGCCTTTGCTGATAAAGCTCTAGAGCCAATGTGCGACCCACAAATTCCTGAGTATATTTCTTGAAGCAACTCTATGCCTTCGCTCTGCTATATGCATTTGAGGAGAGGCTGGACTACTCCTTTCTTGTATAGTACACCATCTATGATTGTGTAATTTCTTGCCCTGGCCTGTATTCCTGCTGCTTTTGCTTCATCTTCTTCGGTGGCTTTGCCTTCTAGGAATTCTGTTATCGCCTTTCTCCAATCTTCATTTTGCAGGTGTAGTATGGGCTTTAGTGCCTTAGATGTCTCCGCAGTTGCCGGAGACTTCAAGATCTGGTAAAAAGTGTTTGGTGGTAGTGGCAGGTTGTTTGCCACAGCCTTTGCCAATTCATCTGCCTCTGAGGTTTCTGATCTTGGGATGTGCTTCAGGGTGAAGCCCTCGAATCTCTGCTCTAAATTTCTGACAACGGATAGGTATTTGATGAGTTCTGGCTCTCTTGCTGTGTGTTTTTTCTCTACTTGGCCAGTGACCACTTGAGAATCTGTTTTGACTGTCAATGTTTTTGCCCCTAGGGCCTTTGCTTTGCTCAGCGCTAAGATCAGGCCTTCATATTCTGCTATGTTGTTTGTTGATTTGAACTCTAGCCTTGCTGCGTATTTCAGTCTGACACCAGAGGGTGCTGTTAGGACGGCGGAGGCTCCTGCTCTGGCTTGGCCCCAGGCTCCATCCGTGAATGCTATCCAGCCTTGAGTGGTTGGTTGTACCTTGGGCTCTATCGGAGGTGTCCAATCTGCTACAAAATCGGCTAATGCTTGTGATTTGATTGCTGTTCTGGGGACATATGAGATACCAAACTGTGATAGCTCTGTAGCCCATTTGCCTATTCTACCGGAGGCTTATTTGTTTTCGAGCAAGTCTTGCAGTGGCAGCGATGTTGGAATTGAGATTTCGTGGGCTTGGAAATAATGCTTGAGTTTTTTTGATGCCACCAGCACTGCGTAGGCAACTTTCTCTACCTCTGTGTAGTTTAGCTTGGCTCCGGACAGTGCTTCTGAGATAAAATAAACTAGTTTTTGAGTTTTGCCTGATTCTTTTTCTAGCTAGTGAACTAAGACTGTGCTGACTGCATGGTCGGAGGCCGCCACATACAGCAACAGGTGGCTGTCTGATTCTGGGACGGAGACCATTAGTGAGTTTGCCAGATACTCTTTCAAGTTATGAAATGCCTCCGACTGCTTGGACCCCCATTCGAAGTTGCCTCCGCCCTTAGGGCTTGGAAGAAGGGTAGGCTATGTTCTACTGATTTTGAGATGAATCTGTTGAGCGCTGCTATTCTTCCCGTCAGCTTTTGCACTTCTTTCTTGTTTTTGGGCTCTGCCATTGTCATTATTGCTCTAGTTTTGTCTGGGTTCGCTTTGATGCCTTCGCTGCTTATGATATAACCGAGCATCTTCCCTTTTGTGACTCCAAATATACATTTTTCTAGGTTGAGGCGGAGGCCAGCTATCCTGAGGTTGGCGAAGGTCTCCTGTAAGTCGGAGACATGATCATTCTTGTTCTTGCTCATGACCACTATGTCATCGACGTAGGCTATGATGTTTCTATCTAGTTGTGAGCCCAAAACTTCCTTTGTCATTCTGGCAAAGGTTGCTCCGGCATTTTTGAGGCCCTCTGGCATTCTGGTGTAGCAATATGTCCCGAATGGAGTGGTGAAACTTGTCTTGTCTTCGTCTTCTTTTTTCATCCAGATTTGGTGATACCCAGAGAAACAGTCGAGGAGAGAGAACATCTGGCATCTAGCTGCCATGTCGACGGAGGCATCTATTCTTGGCAATGGGAAAGGGTCTTTTTTGCAAGCTTTATTTAGATCTGTGAAATCTATGCACATTCTCATTTTGCCATTCTTCTTTGGTACTAGTACTACGTTTGCAAGCCATTCTGAATACTTGACTTCCCTGATCACTTTTGCATCCATCAATCTTTGGACCTCCGCCTTTGCTGCCAAGATTCTATCCTCCAACATTTTTCTCTGTTTCTGCTTTCTTGGTCTCATGTTTTCATTGATATCCAGTTCGTGCTGTATGATGTCCCTACTGACTCCCTGGAGGTCGGAGGCTGACCAGGCGAAGATGTCCTTGTTTTTTACAAGAGTTTCCATGAGCTCTTCCTCCTCTGCCTTGCTCAATTGTGAGCTGATTGTTACTTTTCTGTCTGGTAACTCCTTTTCTAGAGGGATCAGCTTTGTCTCTTCTTGACCTGCCATATCTGTTTTTCCTCTGGGCATATCTAGAGGCTCTAGTTCTTTGTCTGCCGACTCGACTGCATTGATGTTTCTTTGGGCTCTGTAGATAGCTTTTTCTATGTTTCTTGCTTCTTTCTGGCTGCCTCGGACTGTGATAATACCATGGAGTGCTGGTATTTTCATACACAGGTAGGCCATATGCAGGGCTGCGTTGAATTTGGTTGTGAATCCTCTGCCCAAGATGACATTGTATGGGTAATACAGATCGACGACGTCGAAGGTTATGTACTCGGTTCTAGCATTTGCTTGGGTTCCAAACGACACTAGGAGTGAGATTTTTCCTAATGCTTGTATCTGCTTGCCTCCAAATCCTATTAAAGGGGATTCGGAGGGCTATAGTTGATTTCTGCTGAGCTTCATTTGGTCGAAGGTATTTGCGAAGATGATATCTGCTGAACTGCCAGTGTCGATTAGTACTCTGCTTATCTCCCATGCTGCTATGTTGGTCTTGATCACCATTGCGTCTGCGTGAGGGTAGCTCTCTAGCTGGAGATCTTCTTCTATGTGTTTCGCTGGGCCTTGGACTGCTACATTGTTTACCAGGCAGAGGTGATCCTTTTTCTGTTTTTCTGTTTGAAACTCCATTGATGATCCTCCGGCGATTGGTAGTATCATGCCTATTGTTGGTAGCGGTCCATGGGGGTTGACTTGGTTTTCTTAGTTTGGCTCATTTTTTGGTGCTGGTGGTTGGTTGTGAGGTGGCGATGGAGGCAATTGCTGCATGTGGTGCTGTTGCGGTGGAGGCTCGAACCTTATTTGGTTTTGTTCCGGTGGGTTTGTTTCGAGGTAGGTTATATGGGGAGATTTTGGGTTTATGTAGGTCAGGCTTGCCTCCGACCTGTAGTTGCCCGCCGGAGGCTACTGCGAAGGCGATGACCGCCATGCTGGTAGGAAGTTTGGATAATAGGCAGAGGCCAGTGTGGAGGGATGTATTTGGGTTGCGTTTAGCGCTGGGTACATTGGGCAGTACTGCTGGTGGCCAGTTGTGTAGGTGGTGTTGACCTCTCTTGCGCTCTGCTGTGTCGGAGGTTGGGCAGTCTGCTTGTTCTTCATCCTTTCCTGTGTTTCTTTTGTCTCCGGACAATCTTTGGTGCTGTGCCCTACGTTTTCGCCGTGAAAAACGCAATATGGCCTACGTTGTTTCTGGCTTTGGTTTTTGTTCCAGTTTTTGCCTTGGTAACCTTGCCGACCTTGGTTCCTTGTCTGTGTCTCTGGCCGTGTTGGCGCTGCCTGTTGCCCTTGCTCAGGGTGAGGTTGACCCTCGATGCTGAGCACTTGCCCCTGGCCTGGTTTCTGATTTGATGCATTCTGGTTCGTATAGGTTTTCTAGGAATTTTTGCTGCTATTTTGTTGTCTGTTTTGACCTTGCTCCTCTAGCCTTTTGCGGAGGTCATTGTCTGATCTGCAGTACTTCTCAAACTCGTCATACAACTGCTGTATGGAAGTTGGTTTCTTTCTTGCTAGGTGTGCTGCGAACGGCCCGATTCGGAGGCCTTTGATCGCTGCTTCAATGGCGATCTCGTCTGGGACGTTTGGTGCCTTCGCCTTTAGTTGCACGAATTTCTGGAAGTAGTCGTGTAGTGTCTCTCCTTGCATTTGCTTGCACTGGAACAGATCTGTGGAAGTCAGCGACTATGTTGTTAGTCCCTTGAAGTTTGCCAATATCTTGTCCCAGAGGTTCTCCCAAGAATAGATTGTGCTTGGTTTGAGCATACAATACCAAGCCAGCGCGTCGCCTTCGGCTGCAATGACAAATGACTTTGCCAAGATGGCATCGTCTCCACCGACGGAGGCTACTGCTGCCTCGTAACTCATAATGAACTGATGGGGGTCTGTCTTTCCGTTGAACTTTGGTAGTGTGATTGGCTTGTACGCTGTTGGTCATGGCGACTGTTGCATGCCTTCAGAGAGTGGGGACTTGGGATCGATAGGCCTCCGCATCACCTGAGATGGCATCGTGGGCTGGCTGATCACTGGCGGAGGGCCTTGTAGCATGGTTGCAGTTGGTGTTGCTACGGAGGCTGGGATTGCGGAGGTTAACGCTGGTACTGCATGCTGCATACTTAGCATCTCAGCATGTAGGACTGCCAACTGCTGCCTTATTTCTGCTGCTTGTGCTGACGCTTGAATAGCTTGCTGATTAGCTGCAAATGCTGCTGCCATTATGTCCCTCTCTTGTTGCGCTCTTTGCAACTGTGCTTGCAGCTGTTGCAGTTCTTGCTCGGGTGTTGTGGCTAAGTTTGGTTGGGCCTCCGGATCTTGAATCTCTGGATCTTGGGGTTCCGGTGGTTGACCCTAGGCATCTGCTCTGGTGTCATCCTCCACTGGCGAGGTTACGTAGGTGCTACGAGTGTTGCGCCTAGGCCTTCCTCGCTGACCCGTGGTCGCTGCTGCTCTGGTGGTGGTTTTTCTTTTCCCTGCCATCGTTGGTTTGCCTTGGCCAATCCATGGTGGGCGCCAATGTTGAGACTAGCGGTCTTAGACAGCGTGGAGATAGAGGCCTCCGCCCGCCGAGCGTCGCCCTTGGGCGGAGGCTCAGGATAGGCACGACAGCTGGGCGTGTAAGAAACTGGCACGGAAAGCTAAGGTTTCATTAATTCATCCACCACCCCCCTGCACCGTTACAAGTGTTCCCTATTTATAGGGCTCAACTACTTCTTGACAGAATTTATTATAATGCCCCTCAACTGCTACAGTATATTACTAGAATATTCTGCCACTAGTCTCTTGTTTGCGGGGCAATCCTGCCACACTGTCTTCAAGCAATGGGCCTCCATAAGCGACCGGCCCACCGTGCCTCGGTCTTCGGCCCAGAGGCCTGGGTTCCCGACGCTGGCCTCTGTCTTCAGGGGCGTGCCGCTGCCTACGTGGGTCTCCGCTAGTCCGATCGGAGACATCATCCGTAGGTCTCCGCCCGGCCGCGCGGGGGCCGTGCTGGCGCGCTCGCACGGACCACGGGCGCCTGCGCTTAGGTACCTGCACACACTTAGGCAAGATTGTTTGTTTGATTAGTTCGGGGGTAGGGCGGCCTCCGCCCTCAGCGCCGGAGACACCCGTCAGACGAAGCGAGGTGGCCTCCGCCCTCAGCGCCAAAGACGCCCGTCAGACGAAGCGGGGCGGCGTCTGCCTGAGCAGCCGGAGATGTCTGTGCCTGGCTCGGGCGGAATCCGCGACAGGCTCGTTGAGCCTCATGCAATGCCCTATGAGCATAACCAGGAAAGTTCCTTTAGTCAGCGCCAGATCTCCGCCCTAAGACGGTCGAAGACGCCTTCATGACACCTCGCCATCGGAGGCCTTCGCCACCCGACGAGGCCGTGTTACAACAACACCAATCGTGGCTAAAAACTCGGCCACAAATGCCAGCCAAGAGGGGCTAGGGAGTGCATCGGAGGACCAACCACTCAGGAGCATGAGGTCTTTTGTCTGGTGCTCGTGAGCGAGGATTTATTTGAAGACCTCCACCCAAAGAAGGATCGGAGACGAAGACCTCCGCCTGAAGAAAAGACGAAGACCTCCACCCAAAGAAGGATCGGAGATGAAGACCTCTGTCCGAAGAAAAGTCAAAGACCTCCGCCCAAAGAAGGATCAGAGATGAAGACCTCCACCCGAAGAAAAGTCGAAGGCCTACGGAGGCCAGCACGCCAAGACGATACCAGACTCGAAGGTGAAGACCTCGAAAATTAACACCTACGAAGGCCTTGGAAGCAAAGACCTGCGCATCATGGAGGCACTAGAGGCGAAGACCCCAGAGATGAAGACTTGGGAAGGCCTCGGAGGCGGAGACCCGCACGCCGAGGTGATACCAGAGGCGGAAGACCCAAAGGCGATTGAAGACCCCTGCACCGAGAAGACATGGAGACGAAGGCCATGGATGAAGAAATCTGGAAGATAAAGGCACCCAGAGCTGAAAGCCTAAAGAATTAGTGCATGTGCACTTATTATCACTCAATAACTATAATAACAACACTGCTATCTGAACCTTCAGTGTCTCGAACAGAAACATAGGGACACCATAGCTGAGGCCAGACAGGAGAGAAGCCATGGCGCTACCTGCGGTCTGCACTCTATGCGGTGAGGATGGGCGGGATGTAAAGCGACTTGTTGCCGAGGACGCGGACACGGGTGTCGGGGAAGTTCTCCATCCACGGCAGCGCAGTAACGGTGCCGTCGGCAGTGACACCAATTGGGTAGCTGAGGAGGTGGCCTGGGAGGTCCTGGTCCAGGTCATCGCTCGAGTACAGATCCCAATACTTCTCAGCGATCCGGTTCACCTTCTGCACACACTCCACGCTCTCAGGGCACTGGAAGACATCATCCAGTATTCCCAGGTGCTCGTACACTACCGGACTCCTTGAGTTTGCCGAGTGTCCGAAACACTCGGCAAAATACCTAAAACACTCGGCAAATTGTTTGCCGAGTGTAACACTCGGCGAACAACACTCGCCATAAACAGTTCCGGCAAAGCCAACTTTGCCGAGTGCCATTTATCGGGCACTCGGCAACCATTTTGCCGTGTGCAGTTTAGCTCTCGGCGAAAAGGAACAGTCATAACGTCAGACCCGCCGTTAACAGCAACTTCGCCGAGTGTCAAACGGCAAGGCACTCGGCAAATATTTTCTTTTAAATATTTTTAGTTTTTAGAATTCCTTTTTCGCCGAAAGTGTTGCTTTTCGGCACATGATAAACATATGCCGAGTGTGGCGGCTGTAAGACACTCAGCAAACATTTTTCAAACAATATTTGTTTTTTTAAATCCTTTTTTGTCGAGTGTTGCACTCGGCATATGATAAACATATGCCGAGTGTGGCAATCATAAGACACTCGGCAAACATTTTTCAAACAAAGATTTGGTATTTTTAAAAATATCGTTCAGCGAAAGTGTCTTGGTGAGAACACTCGGCAAATTGTGTTTGCTTTCCGAGTGTCTTGGTCATAACACTCGGCAAAGCCTCAGAAATCTGATTTTTTTTTGTTTTGCATTACATTTCACAGCACATATATATATACACACAGATATATATTACAGCACATATATCACATATATATATCATCTCCACATATCACATACATCACAATGGTACACAAATGTCATGCTACCACACAATACCAACATAAGGTTCGAGTTTAAAGTATCCACCACAAGTGCATTACAAGCATAAGTGCAACACAAGGAATAAGTTCAACACATGAAAAGAAGCAAATCACGAATTAGACCACGGCGACTGCTGCGATTGGTCATGAGGTACATCGTTTGATGCCGCCGATTGACCCTGCACAAAGAATAGATAAGATTAATTCTCTGGAGAAGCTAATCGATTGGTTAAACTTCCATTAACCAACCATGTCAGTTGAATCGCTTGACACCGAGTACAATATACAATTAGGCACTCCGGCCATACTCCATGATGCTCGTGCAATGAGATTGTCTCTAGTAGATGGTGGTTTCTACACATAAAGATGGTGGATACTTTACTATGTAATCAGGCACTCCGGCCATACACATAAAGATGGGCAACACGTAATCAGGCACTCCGGCATCATGGAGGATACTTTACTATGGTCTCAAACTATGTTCATTTTATAAAATCTGTTGGCTGTCCAGACTTACTTTACCAAGAGAGCTTAACTGCAGCTGTCTGAACTCTCTCATTCTAAAGTAGTAACTAGGTAAAAGTATTAATTTCCTGTTAGCTAAGAAAGTTTGCCCCCAACCGAGAGACATACTACGTAGTAGACAAAGTCACAAAGCACAATGCCAGAAGGAAAATTAGTTTTGCAGTCGCAAATAATTGCAGTTGAAATATCAGTTATATACAAAACATTTTTTTCCTTCTTCCATAACTGAACCCAGGATCTAATTTTTGTTAGTCACCGGATTCAAGTACCCCTAAATGATGAGTCCCTCATATATGTTATTGTTTGGGCCTTTGCTCAGAGTCACCGGATTTCTATATTTCCCCTTCCTATCGATCAATATGCACCCCAAATCACAGTAGAGCACCCGGCACTTAGATGTGTTAGCAGCATATCATCAGATCTGATCTCAACCGCTGCAAGAGAGATTCCTGTTTACTGACGATATTAAAAAAATGGATTCACAAGGTCCTCAGCACAGGGTGGGAAAAAAACAACGGTAGACAGGAACATGCAACATGATCATGATCGGTATAAACTAATCCAGCCATCCAGACCAAGCGTCTACTTGCACTGAAACTACTAAGTGGCCTTAGATCTGAAAGGAGAAGCGAACAAACAACTGCACCAAGAATATGGTTTTCTTGCTCCGGTCCATGTCCATAGCAGTGACAAGTCTAGTTTCCCATGCGCTGCTGATGCTTGGCTGCGTGCCCAAGGCAGATCCGATCATTGCAACTGTGTGACCCACTTGCGTGTTTGCTCCAGATAAAAAACGGAAGGAGAGACAAACTGATCTGGTTTCCATCTTCCAATCCTCCTTCGCCGATGCAGGTGACAGCGCTGGAAGCTCACTTTCCCAGCCCAACTGCCCAGTAGAAGTTACAGAACCAACAGATGGGTGACGAACATGCCTGACACAGGTGCAAATGAATAAGAATAACAGCGCTAGCTCCAGCCTCGCTCTACTTGCCATACGTAGCGCACTGCACCACGACGTGCGTGCCGTGCACTCCCGTGAATTCCGGCCGTTGCGTTGCGGGCAGCTAGGTCGCAGCGGCACATGGACGGGGCTCGATCTGTGCCTGTGCTCACTGTTCACTGTCCATGGTCCACGTTTTCTGCATGAGCTTGTAGTTTAGTCTACACACACTGCCGGATCGATAACGATCCATTGGCTACAGATTACACACATATCTGGATGGACGCACTTCTATAGGCAGGTGTGAACAATCTGTAACTCTGTAAGGCACTTCTAGGCAGACTCCGGCCATACTCCGTGAGGAGATCCATTTAATTCATGGATTTGACCTCTAAATTCAGTTTTTTGGATCTGGATTACGTGGAGGCAAGACGTTTGGCAGGATTCCGATAAAAAAAACGTTTGGCTGGATTTTATGAACTGAAACTGTTTTTAAAATCTAGAGCTGCTGAAGCTCTTCGGCATAGGCCGTGACCCAGACCTACTCCAGATCCCCCAGTGGTTCCATCAGTACACGCAACCAAATTAAGCGAGACGAGGTAGAAGCCTAGAAGGCCAAACGAAGACAAATGTATGCAGGTAGCAGGCGATAAAGCTCCAATCCTTAATTAGTGTGACTTTTCAAGTTTTATCTACAGTCGTACATGTTAAGAGGTAAAGCAGCTAGAGCTGCTGCAGCGAACACGGAACAACACCCAAACCAAGGTAAGCAAAAGGGGCAGAAGTGAACTAGCAGCTCTGCAAACTGCAAATTAACAAGCTGAGTAACCTTTGATGCAAATCACCCCATCATTCCCATTGCTAAAGACTAATCGGCACTGAGGATAGATGTACTCACAGGAGTGTCTTCAGGAGGACGAGGAGGAAGGAATAGCGCTTGTGGCAGAGGTTCACCCATCTTCGCGCTGAGATTTAGCATCCACTGAAACATGTGCTCCTGCCTCTGCCGATCAGCGTCAATCTTCGCCTCCAACGCTATTCTCTGCCTCCTCTCTTCTTCAAGCTCGGCCTACAAAATTTCACCTCAATGTTACAATGGAAATCAAAGGTATGTAAGAAACAATGAACAACGAATAAAAGAGTAATAACCTACAAAGTCTGCATGGCGTGCTGTGTACTGGTCGGCCGTGGGCGTATGGGCGGCCTCTGGCCCGTGTCGCTTGCTCGGATCTGGGAGAGAGTGGGGGTAGTGGCCGTGTCGACGACGCTGTCGCCAAGCCAGCACCTGCCATGCTTCTTGCCTCCTCCCACCCTCATGACAAGGTCACATTCGAAATCCTGGGTGCTCGGATCGTACTCCGGCCCATGGACTGCCTTGGCCGCCGTTGTGTACTCGGTGAGACGGCTGTGGATGGAGGGATTGCTGTACGCCGAGGGGGGGTCCTCCGGGTTGAAGTCGACGGCGGACGTCGCCTTGCCCTTGTGGGCCATAGCCCATGCCTTCACCTGGGAGCAAGGTGCGCCACCATGTGACGCCGACTGTGAAACAAACAGTAAGATCATTAGAAACTATGCAGAAGCAAGCGTTGGAATACATAAATGAAGTCACGTACCCATCTCTCCGCGTACTCGGCAAGGGTAAGGTTCCCCTGATGGTGTGGTGCACCTGTCATCATCAAACGCCGCTCCCGGCAAGCGGCGTGTGTCTCCGACCACTCCGGGGAGCACCACTTGTCCACCATTTTCCTCCAGCACTCGCCTTTACCGGCCACCCAATTTGGAGGCACCTACACGTCAACAAGCATTTGTCATATAAGAACACAGTAAGTGTACTTAATCTCAGGAAGAAACAGTATTTACCAGCATGTATTGCTCTTTGTTCAGCGTCAAGGTTCTTGCGAGGTCTTTGTCGATCTTCACTTCCTCGAAGATAGCTTTGTATTGCTGTACAGCCAGGATACGCGCCTCGTAGTGCATGTCCTTCACGAGCTTGTAGCAGGCTTTGTGAGCGTGCCTCTCGGCCCTCTCCTCGTATCCCTCGTCACATCTGTAGTAATCCTGCATATAAACATTATGTATGTAGTCATTATTTCAAGGATGTGATAGGAATGCGATGTATTGAGCAAGATAGTGTGGGGAAGGCTTACCCACAGCTCTTTCACAACCCGCTGCGCCTTGTTGTCGAATTTCCTGCCTTCCCGATCTCGTGCATCGGGGGCAGAGGCGTAGTGCTCGAACGTGTAGGCCGGCTCCACCCCTCCTGCCCAGTCCACCAGGACGGGGAACTGTTCCCTACACAGAAGACCCAGGATTCCACCGGGAAGGCGTTTGTGATCACCTGCAGCCACAACCTTCCATCCCCTGTCCAAGTGATTAACGAAGGAATATTATTTTGTATTTTGCCATGTAAAACATATCAAATGAAGTAGCGATAACATCTTAAGATACTTACCTTGGCCCATTGGGTCGAATCACCGGCCGTTTTGTGAAAGGTATAGGCTGGTCTGGGAGGCGTGAAGGGCCTCACAACCAGATCTTCGAAGCAGAGGAAGAGGAACCCCCCGCCGAGGTCTCCTCGAGCTCGCCCTCCTCCTCCTCGTGCTCGCCCTCCTCCTGCTCGGCCTGCTCCTCATGCTCCTCATGCTCGTGCTGCTCCTCCTCCGCCTCCTCCTGAGGCGAGGGAGGTACAGGCGACGGCGGTCGAGTCGCTGCACGCGCCTACCGACCCTGGCCTCTCGGCCAACCCCTACGCCTCCGCGGCGGCTCCTCAGCTGCAGGAGCCTCCTTAGCTGGAGCGGACACCGAGCTCCGATAAAACGACCCGACGGACCTCATACCGCCCACCATCTTTTGTCAATCACCTGCAATTAAAAAGAGTAAACCAATAAGCACATATAAACAGGACAACCTGAAAAAGAAATGCAAAATAAACGAAACATAATTAGAAAATGATAGTATTACTTGTATTAGAAATAGGCATCATGATCGGGATCAGCCGGATCATAACTCTCATCATCACTATCACACATGTCGAAATAATCAACACTATCCGAAGGACCAATGTTGTCATCATCGGCATTGCCTATACGCACTCGCTCAAGTAATTCTAAGTCTTGCACATTTTCCACCTCATCTCCGTCGTCCTCTTCATCAACCCTTTCATTATCTACTTCCATTTCGATCGCACCAGTTAAGTCTATCTCAAAACTCCCTTCTAGCCCCTCCTCTTGATAGAACTCCCCGTCATATGTGTTTGGGTCTAAGTTGTAATCTTGATCATTTGGGAGAGGTAGTCTACCATGTGGCGATGTCTTCTGCACAATATACCAACCCTTAAGACGGTCGTCGTTTGGGCACGCGTATGGCAGATAATAAACTTGCGTCGCCTGTTGAGCAACAACATAGACATCTTCCCCTGGATAGACGGAATCTTGATGAATTTCGACCAGCCCAAGATTAGGGGTCCGTCTCGTTACTACAAGATCAAACCAATGACATTTGAATATGATAGGCTTAAGGGGTTTGGAACCATGAAATTTGACTTCGTAGATTTCTTCGATTCTCCCATAATAATCAGCCCCATCAGTGCCGGGCGTAAGAACTCCGGTATTTGTGGTTCTTTGATTGGGCCGACTTTTCTCATGTGCTGTCGTGTGAAAGCGATATCCATTCACGTCATAAAGCGGCAAATGACTTGACCCTATACAGAAAGCCACTGGACACCTGTGCTAACTCGGGATCCATAGACTCATCGGTTTGGCCCTGCAAGCTCAAGCAGGATATATCGTTAAACTAAGTACGAGCAACTTGTAATGTCAAACTAAGTACGAGCAAAGTTGGACAATACCTTCTATGTGAACCAAGAAATGAAATCGGGCATTCCATTTCCCGCACCCTGTTTAAGAAGGGTATCACATTCCTGCGGGGTAGGTTCCCTTGATAGATGCCAGTAGTGATCAAGAAATTCCCTATAACAATGAGAAACAAGAGAGTTGGATACCGAATAGTGACAACATATTTAACAAGTTCGTTGTGAACTTCTTTGCATGTCTGGCTCCACTTCGGGATGGTTGGTCAACACATAGTGCATGATAGTGCGCCACTCTTCATGTCTCAATGTCTTGGGTTTCCAATCACTTGCACTTCCAAGCTACCCTCGGAAAAGGCTGAGGTTCGATTCATTTTCGCCCGCATTGTAGCGAGGGGGTGGATTATGCACGCTGGGAAGGTTGTCACTATAGTAACTTGTTGTGAAGTTTGACACCTCCTCGAGAATGTATGCCTCTACAACGGAAGCCTCAATTTTGCCTTTATTCTTACATTTACTTCAAACAACCTTTAGACATCTCTCGATTGGATAGCACCAATGGCCCTGCACGGGCCCCCCCATTCGTGCCTCATACGGGAGGTGCAAGATCAAATGCTGCATCAGAACAAAGAAGCCGGGTGGAAATATCTTCTCCAACTTACAGAGAAGCACCGGCGCCATTCTTTCCAAGTCCTCAACCACTTTTCGAGACAACTCCTTGGCACAAAGCTGGCGGAAGAAATAGCTCAACTCTGCCAACACTAGCCAGACATGCTCAGGGACATAGCCACGAACCATCGCCAGAAGAAGCCGCTCAATCCATATGTGGAAGTCATGGCTCTTCATCCCTTTGACTCGCAGAGTAGATACGTTCACTCCCCTCCTCAGATTCGCTACATACCCATCAGGGAACATCAACGTTTGCATCCATTCAAGAACTTGCCACCTTTGGGGCCTGGTCAAGACGAAATCGGCCTTAGGCTTGCTCCATGTCTTGCCGCCTCTAGGAGGCTTCATTTTTTGCTTTGGTCTATCGCATAACGTTGCTAGGTCCACTCTAGCCTTAACGTTGTCCTTTGACTTTTCATTGTCCATGAGTGTTCCCCAAAGTGCCTCGGCCACATTCTTTTCAGTGTGCATCACATCAATGTTATGTGGAAGAAGGAGGTTATCATAATAGGGGAGCCTCTCCAAGCCCGACTTATGAGTCCACATATGTTCACGACCATATCCCACAAAACCATCGCCTTGTGGGTTGACGACGAGAGCATCTATCTGAGCACGAACCTCGGCACCCGTCATGATCTGCAGTGCGGGGTCTGTCACTACCACACCTTTCGTAAAGTTCTTGATGTCTCGTCTGAATGCATGCTCAACAGGGAGGAACTATCGATGCTTGTTGAATGAAGAATACTTGCCACCCTTCTTCAACCAAATGAACTCCACAGCTGTCTTGCATAATGGGCATGGGAACCTCCCGTGAACACACCAGGCGCAGAATATCCCATACGCCAAGAAGTCGTGCAAGGAGTAGTGGTACCAGACATGCATTCTAAAGTTCCTCTTCGTAGCTCGGTCATATGTCAACACCCCTTCCTCCCAAGCATGGACCAGCTCATCAATCAGAGGCTCCATGAACACACCCATCTTACTCCCCGGGTGCCCAGGAATTATCAATGACAAGAATATATTCTGTCGTCGAAACACGACACCAGGGGGGAGATTGATGGGGATAACGAAGATTGGCCAACAAGTGTATGGGGCAGCCATCAGTCCATAAGGATTGAACCCATCTGTTGCTAGCGCAACACGTACATTACGAGCCTCAAGAGATTTCTCACGATGAATCCCATCAAAGTGGGTCCATGCTTCACCATCAGATGGATGTACCATCTTCTCAGGACTGTATCGAGTGCCATTTTTGTGCCACGTCATCTGTTTCGCGGTTTCCTCGGTCATGTATAGCCGTTGGATCCTTGGTAAGAATGGAAGGTACCGTAGGATCTTCACGGGGATCTCAAGCTGCCTCTTCTGACCATCACCAGACTCTACCTCCAGGTACCTAGAGGATTGACACTTTGGACAGTACTTTGCTTTCTCGTGTCCTTTCCTAAATAGGACGCACCCCTTCGGACAAGCATGTATCTGCTCATATGGCATCTTGAGTGCACGAAGGAGTTTCTGCGACTCGTACATGCTCTTTGGCATAATGTGAGCTTCTGGAAGCAAGCTGCCAATAACTGCCAACGTAGCATCGTAACAATCTCGACTCATGCTAAACTGAGCCTTTAAGGCCATTACCCGTCCAATGGCATCCAGTTGAGAAACCTTTGTGTGGCCGTGAAGGGGTTTCTGTGCCGAAGACAACATGTCATAATACGCCTTTGCGGTTGCCTCTGGCTCCTCCTCCCCACCTTCTTCACCTACGTGTGCTTCGTGAAAGTCATTTAGCCAGTCACCTACCCCGGCACCAGCATCGAAATCTTTGACGCGTGCTCTCACGACCTCCTCTCTCATCCGATCGGCTTCACCGTGGTAGATCCACCGAGTATAATCTGCCGTGAATCCATTCTTGCAAAGATGAGTAGACATGACATCCTTTGGTTGCCGACGCCTGTTTGCACATCTACTGCATGGACACCAAATGGCTGATGCTCCTGGAACTAGGGCAAATGCTCTATCTATGAAAGCCTTCGTCTTCTCAATCCATTCATCAGTCAAAGCACGCTGACTTGGGCGGCCCATGTACATCCACTCACGGTCATCCATCCTCTGACATATATATATATATATATATATATATATATATATATACCAGCGAGACATTAAGAATCAATTGCATGTACACGATGTTCCTACCATCTAATAGGTCAGGATAGGTCCTAATCCCACCCGAGGAAGCGTAGCTGGGGTTAGTCTCCATGGTCTACTCCGATCCGAGATAGAATTTCGGCAGCATCTCCCCGTTGTTCTCCAAATACACGTCCCGGTAGGGAGATTGTGTATCCGGAGAACAACAGGAGAGATCTTGCGAACTCTTCGAGAACGGAGTAGACCCAGAGACTAACCCCATCTACGCATCCTAGGGCTGTCCAAAAACGTGGACAATTGAAGCAGATACGGTTATCGACATGCAAAGAGCTGCATATTTCTAATCGTATCTCTTTCGAGCGGGAGACGCGCCTAACGGAATTACGTGCTCTACAAACATGCATGATCTGAGAAAAAGAGGGTGTTTTATGCCTCACCTCGCTGTCCCGCAAACAGGAGAAGCCTCAACCGCTACAAGGTCCACGGAACACCAACAAACAGCCAGAAGCCTCAGTCCTCCCTAAAAGAATAAGTCATTTCACACGAGTAAGTAATTACCTTTATATCACCATAAGATAATGGATACATGAGGTCAGTAAGAAAGACACTTCTAAATAAGAATACCCGCGATGATCCAGATTATTCTTCTTGGTTTTTATTTTTTTATCTTACTACTTCCCTGCCCCATAATCTCTCCACTAATGCTACTGCGCCATTCATGCGATTCAATCTCAGCATGCCGGCATTTATTCAATCCAACGTAGGGGAGTACACAGAAGGAGCTGCCCTCCGTTAGATGCCCAGAGTAAACAGAAACAATTTTATCATCTGTAAAGAAGCAAGTTTCGCATGAAACATTGCTGAAGCTGCATGCTCAATATTTCAATTTACAATTAGATCCAACCGAGTTCAGCTTAGATGTCAAGAAATAGTAGTACATGCATTTGATCTAAATCCGAGTTCAAAATAACAAGTTCAACTAGTCATTTTAAAGTCATCTACTGCAATGAAACTAAGACAGAAATACCGCATGGCAAGCGCAGAGAGAAATCACACATAAAAACCTTCAAGACAGAAATGTTATTGTAAGTTCTAACTTTCAAGGAAAAGATTTATTCTTCAGATATATAACAATTGTGAACTGTCTGATCAAATAGTAACCCAACTTGGCTTGTTGCCTTTACTGAATATATATATGACTCTGTGACTAGCCAACAGGACACATCTAGTTAGAGACCTATCTATGTCGAATTTGCATCAGGAGAATTGAACTCTAGAAAGGCAGAGCTGTGTCCATTTGATGGAGAATCCAAACCGCAGTAGCATGGAGCACGTACAGGAGCAGACCCAGTAAGGACATGGGTGCACACATGTACACCCCCATAATTTTTGCAAAACAATCAAAGTTAGCAGGCATAATACATGCATAGTTGCATATACACTTGGAACTAGATGATCAAGATTACTGGTCACAAAGACAAAGCTGTCTCACGACAACAAAACAAAAGTAGATATCACCATCTTGGTAATCAAGATTCAGTCTTCAGTGAAAAGGAAAAATTCAGTTTTCAGTGAAAAGATCTTGGTCCTGGTAACAACAAAGTGGTTAGTTACAGGAATGTCTCTCCCGTATATTCCTGACTCTAGCCCTTCTCTTCCTTTGCCCTTATTCAATCCACTAATGCTACTGCTGGTGCTGGGCATCACGCACAGCTTGCAAGTGACAGCATGCTTTGGCTTCTACCCTTACCACACAAGAAGAGAAAGTGAGGCTGTAATAGCTAGCGATAAAGCAGATCTCTCTTTAGCTTTGAGTGGTGTCATCTCATGCTTGCCATTGCAAGCTGCAACTGCACTATAGCCTCAAATGGCTTTATTCTCCTTCACTTCACCAGGATATGATCTAGTTAGCATCTTTTTCTCCACATCTATAACAGGATTGACCTTGCACATCTATCCTCATTGGATGACACCAGTAGTGTGTCACCAACAACTAGCTCAAATGGAAAATCCACAGGATTTTATTTTAAGATAAACAACACACATACTAAATGGCCAAGAGAACAGCTGCTAGTCCACCAAGTGAGCTTTGTAAAGACAGACATATGACTATATTCATAGGCATGCTACAACTAGGAAGATTGCTAATGAAAAAAAACAGCCTACAAATTTGAAATTTGGAGAAGAACGAAGTGCTACAAGGGCATTCATCATGCTTTATAGTAGCTAATTATTTTCATGAATATAGTCATATGCCATTTATCTCACAATACCAAATCAACTCGACGTACACAGAAATTTCGGCGGCAGGAAAGGCACCTCCCATAATTTTCAAAACGATATTTACAAATCAACTGTAGATTAAACTTTAAGCAATCAGACTTCAAAAGGCAAATCTGACTCAAAAAAGGATATCAAGGACAGTAGGAACATAATCAGACTAATAATCACAAATCATGACAACCTGCTAACACCAATTCAAGCATTCATCAGCCATCAACTCTAATTTATAAACTATCTCCATCCTCAAATGAACAGCTATTTTTGAAATCACTCTGATGATGTCTAAGCAGGACAATATGAGAAGCAGTGAGAATACAATGGGGCTTCTTGGAGAATGGGGGAAGCGGTGGGATCTGCGGTGGGCTCTGCTGCATGACGGCGAAGTCTCACCGATTCTCTCCACAACCCTAGGGCGGTTTCATTAGGCGTGCTCGCGCCAGCTTCTCGGTTCATTGGCCGGGGGCAGGGCGCGTGGGCCAGCCGGTGGTGTGCAGGAACCCGGCCGAGGGGGAGGGAGGTCACGGGGTGGCGGGCGGCGGGGGGGGGAGGGGGGGCATGAGGAGTGGGAGGAGGGGGCGTGGGGGGAGCTCGGCGGCGGGCGTGGGGAGCACGATGGAGTGGGGAGGAGGAGGCGTGGGGGGAGCTGGATGGCGTGGAGAGGAGGGAGGTCGGCTGGCCACCGATGGAGTGGGGAGGAGTGGAGTGGGGAGGAATGGAGAAATGGCGAGCCGGCCCATTTGCCTATCTATTTTGCGGCTTTTTTTGCGAGTGTCGGCCCGATCGACACTCGGCAGCGTTTTTTTAAAAATTCCATCAGTTTTTGAGTGTCGGCCGATGGCGCACTCGGTAAACTACTTAAAAATCCTGTTCTCCTAAAAAATTCCATCAGTTTGCGAGTGCCACCTATGCAAAGACTCGGCAAACTTATTTCTATATTTCATGTTGCCCTTTTCTTTCCTCTACTTAATTACTTTCCTCTTTTCATGTTTCACAAATTTCATGAAATGAACTTGCATTACACTTTGTTAGGTGCACTCACAAATGTATATTTCAAGCTTGTACAAAAATTGGACTATTATTTCATGTGTTTGTATATCACGCATCTAAAATTCCATAATTACGACGAAAGAATTAAAATTACGAAATGGCTCCAAAAAATTGCCAAAAATTCACAAGAAGCGATCTTTGTTCTCTATTGTATATACAAAAAATTTTGAAGTAAAACTCCAAATCGACATTCAAATTGTCTCCTCATCTTACCGGATCTTTCTCACATCTCAGAAACTTCTCCCGAGATAATCCGATTTGTAAGCAACGTACGTGTCAACTTTGCCAAAACACTCTCAATTTTTTACCATAGCCTCCACGTATGATATCATGACAACTCGACGAATTTCGTGATTTTTTAGACTTCGTTTGCTTTTTATAGAATTTTTAGACGTTTCCGCTGCTCATGTTTCGCGAACACAATGTTCGAAATTTCTGGTCTGGCCCTGGATACGGTCTCAAAACAGACTCAGTGACAAGAATATCATTTTTTATTCACTTTTTCGGATATTCGAAGCACTTGCAGTTCAAATCCAAAAAATTACCGAAAATTCATTTGACTAAAATAAATTGACGAAATATAGTAAAATAACTCAGAAATGTACAAAACTTCAACACATAGCAACATGTATTGTAAGACAACAGTACAAAAAGTTTGGGGGGCAAAATAAAAAAAAATTGTTTGCCAAGTGTCAGATGCTGACACTCGGCATATAACAGAATTTGCCGAGTGTCGCAAGGTGACACTCGGTATAGATGTGGGTTTGCCGAGTGTCGTATTTTGACACTCGGCATATAGGTGGGTTTGCCGTGTGTTAACGTGTGACACTCGGCAAAATGATAATGGAGGTCGACGGTGTTACCCGGACATGAAGTTGCCGTGTGTCTATTCTTTTCTGAGTGTAGGCACTCGGCGTAAAATGTTATGCCGTGAGTTTTGTTGTTGCCGAGTGCCCGAAATCTTGCCCACGGCAAAGGTGGGGACACTCGGCAACTTAGGTGTTTCCGGTAGTGGTACCACAGAGACATCCGGAAGCCGTGGATCTGGCCACGGGCAGGCTGCCTGGTAGCCAGGTGGTACGGCTGGTACGCGCCCATGGCGATTTCAGAGTCCCTGGCACCGTCCATGGACCTCTGGTTGATGTTGGCGGACCCAATGATGATGCACTCGTCATCCACTGAAATCAAACAAAAAATGTTGCCATCTTCATCGACAAATGGATGCCTTTCAAGCAAGGGAGCTATTCAAGCAGGAATTCGGCTGTTCAACATTTTGGTACCAATTGTAACTAACTGTATACATTGAATTATTTTTACTCATTTGAAAAGAGTGTTAATTCCTTCAAAAAAGTGGAATTATATGAGCATATATAGGATAGTTGTTCCTTTTATATTGATGCCTTTCCTGTCCAGCATAGTTATGTTTTTAACTAAGAAAACATGTTGATCCAAACATATATATCCACATCAGAAGAGTAAGTTTCACAACAACATCAACCATGCTCCTAAATTTTGATAAATAAAAGATATGTGGTCTATAGAAAAACTACGGCCATATATAGTGTAATGCATGGCTATATAAAGGTTACTATCATGAACAGAAAATCTGACACTTCTGAAGCCAAGAGAAGAAAACAATGTAAGCAGGGTGCCCAATGCTTTACTATCAAGAGAAGCTAACTATACCCCTTGGTTTCAAGCCAAAAGACAGAAGAGCATGAGATCTTTGAACAAAGCAGGATTATAGTAGCATAGGACAATTTCTTCCTGATATACTTTATTTATGCTTTAAGTTGATTCTGCTGCTCTCTAAAATAGTTATAATTCTAACTTAAGGTGATCCCTTGCTTCCAATACAGGTAAAGAAGAAATGCATGCTTTGTAGCTAAAGAAAACATGCTCTAGGTGTGAACGTATAAAATAGATATTCTATATCACTAAACTTAATTGCAATACGAGGGCAAAGTACAACTGATCCATTACCTATCATCATTTTGCTATGAACATAGATCATAAACCTCCTAGCCTCTTGAGCACAGATGTAATCAGTGTCAGGTTCTGGGTGTTCCTCGGGTTCACATTCTCCCTCCTGCTTCACCTCGCGGTTACCTAAGCAGAAGAATGTGAGATAGTCCTTGGGGTTTGCTTCGATTCCCTTGGCTTGGAGAGCTTGTGTGACGTCAGTGTACATCATCTCCATTGTTCTCCTTTGCTAGTCAAGGAATGCCTGAACCAAAGACTCTCTGGTGGATTCTCAGGCCACATTGGCACCACAACATAAACAGTAAATCATTCCCCAGCTTCAATCTTCCTGACAATCTTCAATGAGAGCTCCTTCGGAATCAAGTGAAGAGCACCAATTTCTTCCGGCTTGATGCCTTGGGGCTTCCATCCATATGAACTTACAATGAAGTACTGATTCTCAATGTAGATGAAGTTCTTCGCCATCCAGATGGCATTTATGTATGCATCCTGGATACTCCGGTCGATGATTTGATCCTTTCCACTCACAAGTCCAGCTCTTGCAGCTTCCTCAGGAGTCTCAGGGAAACCAAAAGCAGCACCACTATCAATGGATCTGAAGAGCTGAACATTCCATGTTTCTCTGTCCTCCGGGAACATCACAGGAGAGGGGGGAATAACAATGTCAAAAAGATCCCTGAGACATACAAGGAGGTCCTTGCCACCCAGCTTCCTCCATCGCTGCTCAAAGTTGTAAAGAACATTCCAAGCAATTGGCCCTTCCAGCCGTGAATGAATATCATGCCATGGCTCTCTTGGACCACCTTTCTTGATTGATCCACCCTTAAAGTTTGGCAGGTGGAAGTCATCATGATGGACAGTGTCAAGTGTCCTAAACAAGCAGTGATACTGGGTATCATTGTCAAAGTAGGTGAACGAGTTGCCCTGTTAGGGGTCTCGGCTACGTGTTAAATAAGCATGGGAACAGCCCCCATGGTGGCTTGTACAACAAGTGATATTGTTACAACAAACTCAGGATTGGATCTATCCTATGTGCCTATACTTGCTCTAGAATCTAGGAGCACAACAACCAAATCAACCTAGACACTATCGGTGATACATGGAATATCAACACCGTTTAATACCCCTCCTCAATCTCAGCCACTAACAAGGTTGAGATTGTTTCTAAATTGCCATAGCTTGACCACAGGAAGAGCTTTGGTAAAACCATCTGCAACTTGCTCGTCTGAGTTTATGAACCTGATGTCCAATAGCTTTTGTGCAACCCTCTCTCTCACAAAGTGGAAATCAATCTCTATATGTTTAGTTCTTGCATGAAACACTGGATTTGCCGAGAGATATTTTGCACCTAGATTATCTCACCATAATCATGCCATGGGAGGATGATGAACATGAAGTTCAGTTAACAATTTCTGAACCCATACCATCTCAGCGGTTGCATTAGCTAACACCTTGTACTCAGCCTCCGTGCTTGACCGTGACACAGTTGGTTGTTTCCTAGCAGTCCACGAGATCAAATTATCACCAAGGAAGATTGCAAAACCACCTGTGGATCTTCTGTCATCAACACAGCCTGCCCAATCGGCATATGAGAAAGCACTAACTAGCATAGATTTTGATGGTCCAATCTTCAACCCAAGACTGATAGTCCCATGTACATACCTCAGGATCCATTTGACAGTGCTCCAATGCACAGATGTTGGGGCATGCAAAAACTGACATACTTTGTTGACGGCAAAAGATATATCAGGTCTAGTTAATGTCAAGTATTGCAGTGCACCAACAAGACTCCTACACCGAGTGGAATCTTCTGGATCAAGCTTAGTGCCGTTCTTAATGCTAAGTTTCTCAGTGCTGGACAAAGGTGTGTCGACCGGCTTACTCTTGCTCATTCCTGACCGTGTCAGAATATCAGATGCATATCGCTCTTGAGACAGAACTAAGGCACCTTGTTTTCTCTTGACTTCAATGCCTAGAAAATAATGAAGATCTCCCAAGTCCTTCAAATCAAAATCACGCTGCAGGTCACGGAGTAAGGCGTTGGTGGCTTCTTGTGATGAGCTTGCTACATTAATATCATCCACATAAACCAACACAAATAGACTATGCCCCCCCCCTTATTGTAGTAGAACAGGGAGGTATCAGCCTTTGATGGAATGAATCCTAGTGCTTCTAGATTCCCACACAACCTAGCATACCATGCACGTGGAGCTTGTTTCAACCCATATAGCGCCTTGTCTAACTTGCACACATAGTTAGGACATGACTTGTCAACATAACCCGGTGGTTGATGCATATACACCTCCTCCTCTAACACACCATGAAAAAAGGCATTTTGGACATCTAATTGACGAAGTGACCATCCTCTGGAGATGGCAATGGAAAGAACAAGTTGTATAGTCGCTACCTTGACTACAGGACTGAAGGTGTCCTCGTAGTCAATACCATAGCATTGCTTGAAGCCTTTGGCAACCAAACATGTCTTGTATCGATCTACCGAGCCATCAGCTTTCCTTTTAACCTTGTATACCCATTTGCAGTCAATAATATTTTTACCTTTGGGGGGAGAAACCAAGTGCCAGGTATTGTTGCGGATCAAGGCCTGGTGTTCAGCGTCCATAGCAGAAACCCAATTTTCATCTTAGAGTGCATCATCAACAGTAGTAGGCTCTTCTGCTGCAGCACTAGAAAGCATGCACCAGCGCACAGTAACGTCAGTGTAAGATTTTGGTTTGCTAATACCTTGCTGGAGGCGAGTAGCATGTGGATGACGTGGTGGTGAGGGGGAGGCAACAGAACCGGCAACATCGGCTTGATCCGCACCAGATTCAGGAGGCTCCGCACCGGATCCGCTAGGCGAATCCACCTCGATGGCCGCGGATGGTGGAGTAGGCAGCCCCCCACCCCCCGCTCGGATCTCCGTGTGCAGCCACACGCACCAGATCAGAGGCAGGCGAGGCGGAAACCGGCGTAGACGATCCCGCAACCTGAAGCGACCCCGCCTGCACGAGCAATCGTGGTGGAGTTTGTTGCTGCGCGGCGTGGATCCCGAAGCGGATGCGGCCCTTGTGTAAATTGCTATAGCCGAGAAAGATACATTGCTTAGATCTAAATTGCAGTTTCTTTTCATTATAAGGATGCAAATTTGGCCAACAAACACAGCCAAAAGTGCGAAGAAAATCATAGTCAGGTTGACCAAGAAGATGGAAAAAGGGGTATCGTGGCCTATGACCTTGGAGGGTAAGCGATTGATAAAAAAAACTGCCGTGAGGAAGGCTTCATCCCAAAACTTAAGGGGCATAGATGAATGTGCAAGAAGTGAAAGACCAACCTTGACAATATGAAGATGCTTTCTCTCGGCAGACCAATTTTGTTGATGTGCATGAGGACAAGAAACGTGATGAGCAATGCCTACATGTTTGAAAAAGGAATTAAGGGCTAGATACTCTCCCCCCCCCCAATCAGTTTGCATAGCTAAAATTTTTCCGATCAAATTGTGGTTCAACAAGTTGTTGAAAATCACGAAAGCATGGAAACACTTCGGATTTATGGCGCAAAAGGTAAATCCAAGTGAACTTGCTATGATTGTCAATAAAACTCACAAAATAGTTATTACGACCAACAGAAGTTGGCGTAGGACACCAAACATCTGAAAAAATAAGATCCAAAGGACTAGCAGAAACGCTAGTGGATCATGGGTATGGCAACTAATGACTTTTGCCTTGTTGACAGGCATTACAAACATTATTGTTTGACTCTGTGGAACAAAAAGTTTGTGGCAGCTAAGTACTTCCTGAACTACGGGAGCGGAGGCATGCCCTAGCCTATAATGCCACAGGGACGCTGACAGCTTGATGGCACCTTGGACTTCTTTATTCGATGATGATTAACTGGTAGGAGAGCGCAGGGGATACAATCCTCCTTCACATCTGCCTTGAAGGAGGGTTTTCTTCGTCGCCTGTTCCTAGTGAAAAAATTGTTAGGATGAAATTCAACGACGGCATCATTATCACGAGTAAGGCGATGAACAGAAACTAGGTTTTTACTTGCTTTAGGAACACGAAGAACATTGTTAAGATGAATTTTACTAGATGGGGAACGTAAAGTACTATGACAAATGTAAGTAATCTCCATACCAATTCCGTTGGCAGCGTGAACCAGGTCGCCACCATTGTACTTGTCCCTTGCCGTCAGCTTCTCCAATTCACTTGTGATGTGGTCGGTCCCCCCGGAGTCCATGTACCAATTTGTATCTACTCCATACGAAGTAGTTGCCAATGAAGCCGATTTCTGTGGAGGTCCCTATAAATGAAGCATCAAACCTTTCAAAGCACTTGACGATGGCATGGCCCTCCTTTTCGCATAGCTGGCAGAAGACACAGACTGGAAGCCTCCTTGAGGACGGCAACCACTGCGACCACCCTTGGCGCCACGGCCAAAGCCACTGCAACCACCTCGACCACGACCACCGCCGCGGAAGGTATTGTTGTTGTTGCCGCGTCCTCCTTTGGCTGCCATGTTTGTCGATGACTGATAGCCACCGCCGCTCTTCATCTCCATTCTCCGCTCGAAGCTTGTCAGTTGGGTGTAAAGCTCCCCAACCGAGATTGGTTCGACGAGTGCAGCCACCGCTGACATCACTGAATCGTACTCCCGATCCAGACCTATTAGAATGTTGGAGACAAGCTCCTCATCCTCCAGCTTGCGGCCGGCAGAAGCCATGTCATCTGCCAAGCCCTTCATCTTCACAAAGTACTCACTAATTTTAGACGCCCCCTTGGATGCCATAGCCAACGCCATCCACGTGCTGATGATGCGAGCACGGGATTGGACTGCAAAAATCCCTTCGATGGCAGCCCACGCGTCCTTCGCAGACGCCACCGTGGTAGGAACCTGCCCAAGGATCTCCTTGGACAGAGATGACAGGAGGAAGCTGAGGACCGTCTAGTCCTTGGCAACCCATGACTCATAGTCAGGGTTTGATTTGGGGGACTCCTTCTTGTCCTCTCCCTTCATCGGCTCCAGGAATGGTGAGAGCGGCTCGGGGGTGGAGTTGATGAAGGATGCGAGCTGCGCACCCTTGAGGGCCAACAGAACTTGCATCTTCCACAGCGGGAAGTTGTTGCGGACGAGCTTCTCTGTCACGAAGAAGCCAAAGGATGGAGCAGCAAAAACAGTGGAGGAAGATGCTAGATGGAACGCCATGGAAGGTCTCCATGTGGAGTTGTAGGGCTCTGATTACCATGTCAAAGTAGGTGAAGGAGTTTCCCTGTTAGGGGTCTCGGATACATGTTAAATAAGCATGGGAACAACCCCCATTGTGGCTTGTATAACAAGTGATATTGTTACAACAAACTGAGGATTGGATCTATCCTGTGCGCCTATACTTGCTCTAGAATCTAGGAGCACAACAACCAAATGAACCAAGACACTATCGGTGATACATGGAATATCAACACCGTTTAACAATCATACCTTCCATTACAAATGTCAATGCCACCAATGAAGCTGACTATCCTCCTCCGCTGGGAGCCCAGGTTTGGCAGCTCATAGTCAACTACTACTATCTTCTGATGGTTCGTGAACATAGTTGATATCTGCAGATCCTGAACCAAGCTGCCAGAACCATCAGGGTTGCGACCACACAGAACACAGTTGACGTCCGTGACATAAAAGTAATTTGCAGTCTCCTCATCATGGGTAGACATAATGCCATCCTTCTTAATCAGGCGGACCGAAGTCCTATCATCCCAAACTAGCATAAGGACCCGGACACCTTAACTGGCCTTCCTCTTGAGCAACTCCCCAAGAGTGACATCACCTCCTGGTTTTGGCCTGTTGGTGTCCCTAACCAAGGTGATCTCTGTGTACAAGGACCAGCCAGTTATGTAAATCAAATGCTGGGCCTTTCTTATGGCATCAAAGATATCCTCCCAGCACCTTTGTGGCTCGTAGTTCTTGTCATCAGCAAGCGGGATCCTGGGAACGAAGTTGTCGGGGACATGAGCGTCCTGGGACAGAGTAACCTTACACCCCTGCCTTTGCGAGAAGAAGGTGTAAGGAACACCAGGGTACTTGGTGCTCCAGACACCCCTTGCCCCATTTGCGGTCCTTGGAAACATCGAAGTACTGAAGCTTCACATGGATCTTGCTGTGTCCAATAGGCTTACGCTTGTCATCACAGATTTCAAGCCACCTGTCAATCTCCTCTCCGTCTACGAGGTCCGTGACAGGCATGTAAGCCCTCCCGATGAGCGAGGCCCCAATGCGGTTGTCGATCTTGATGGTGAAGATGACGTAGGCGGCCTTGTGTGCGCAGTAGATGTGGCAGGACTCGTACACGCGAGGATTGATGGGCTCATTGGAGATGGTACGTGTACGCCCTACGCGGACCTTCTCCAGATCAATGTTGGCATATATCTTGGTGCTGCCCTTGCCGACACCCATGGTTTCCTCGATCCCTTCCACAGGCTGTCGAAACAAAACGAAACGAAACAAACATGTCGTGTTAGTAGAAGAGACAAATCTGGTAGGCATACTTCGAAACGAGAAGGGGAACTAATGCTTAAGCGCTCTCGCTCTTGAGCAAAATTAGAAGAGTAGCATGGCAGTTAATGATGAAGCCATCAACAGTAGTACAGAGACTAGTAATCCGGAGGCAGGCAGTGCCATCATTCATGAATCATTCGTTGTCTTTGTACTAACCTGCGAACACATGGTCGACATGTACCCATGTGGTTCGATTTGTTATCTGTGATTGTCAATGTGAGTAGCGCATTTGGGTTGAGTTGTTAAACTAACGAGGCATGAATTGTTGACCGAGCGTGTCTCTTGGCTTTATGGTGACAGGTGTGGAGCTGACGGTGGTCAGCGGAGAAGGTAAAGGTCAAAGCGGGACGTGCCAATGTCATCGACAGATGTCGAGACTTGGACCGAGGGACCAGAGAATGGCTGAGACTGTGGGTGGCTGACACCTGCAGTTATCGACAAGTGCAAGAGTAAATGGGAGATCTCTGTGTTGACCAAGTCGCTACAGAGACAAGTGATGAGCGCTAGTAGACTTGATGACCGGATGGTCGAGGGCGACGGTGACATGTGTTGAGTTTGTGGGATGAGCGTATGGAGAGTATGCTACCTGCGAGTGGTTTGGTGGTTTAGGCCTCAAAACAACCGGTGGGCCGGTTTTGGGTTTGGGCCTCAAAACCCAGGTGTGGATTCGGCGGAAATCGGATGTGGCACGTGGCATCATCGCAAGACTTGCGTCAAAAGCGAAGCTAAGTTGTGAAGGACGTGTGACCGTCGGATCAGTGGGTCTCAGAGTTGGACCATAATATCCTTGGGTTCGGTGGTTGACTCTAATTACCAATGGGTACATTGAGATTGTGTAATAGCCTCTATAAATAATCGGAGGGCTGCCCCAATCAGCCTCATCACTCCAATTATTTCGTTTCAGGTCTCTCTGATAGGCCTTCTCCCTATAGACTGCTATTGTGATCCGTAAATGTTCTAGCTAAACTTCACCTGTGTACCGTGAATCTTTTTGAGTGGAAAGGGAGGCCCTAACCTCTCGTTGTCCTCTGTGATTCAAAGTCTGAATTCTTGTTCTTGTGATTCACGTTTAGGTGTTCTTTGTTTCTCAGTTTCCCCTCTCCTCGTTTTGCTTCAATCTTCGATTTGAGATTGTTTGGGGTCTTTCTGACTGATCTGAGATGAGCTAGGACGTGTGTTGATCTCTTCCACCTCGACAGCCTGCTGTAACCACCTCGCTGGGCTGCCACGCTAGGTTCCTTGGTTGGCCTCGGTGCAGCACCAGCTGCAGCGGCCGGCTCGGGCGGTGCATGTGGCGCGGGGCAGAGCGGCGGCGGAGCTCGTGGCGATGTGCGTGACCACTGTCGTGGTAGCGGAGGTGTTCGTGGCGCATGCGGTGGTGGGCATCAGGGCAGCTGCCACGGCCACGGATGTGGGTTTAAAATCACGTTGGCAACATGATGATTCACGGTCACGGTGATAGTTTGAAACCTGATTCAAACCGTGGTTTTTAGGCCATGGATTAGCGTACTTTGGATTTAAGAACGCCGCAGTTTGGTGTGGACTAGTTTTGGAGAGAGAACAAGTGGGGTGAGGTGGATTGGGTTTTCAAGTCAAACTCAATTAGTTTGGTTTGGTTATGGTCTGGATCACGGACCATTACGAGGTTTACTCACAGATCGGGACAATTTTCATTTTGGGAAGAAAAAACGAGTTCTTCGCGAGATTTGAAATTTCCGTGGATTGGCTAAGTCTTGGGCGATGATTTCTTAGGGATAGCCCACCTACTGCCTTATGACCATCTGGTTAAAATTTCATGGCCGGTGGTTTCGATTTGGCGAAACTTTGATCGAGTTTATTATCTCTAGCTACTGGTTGCGGGGGGACCGGACTCCTATCGGGTGTGCACAGGTCTTCTCACCCGATGCGATCGGTGCTCTGTGCTCTTCTCGCTCGTATTTTTGGTTCGGCACCAGTGTGACCGGTTGGACAGAAACCATAAAAAAAATTCTTTTTGTTTGGTGTGCGGCGCTCCTCAAGTCCGCGGTTGGAGAGCCTCTGACGGCCGGAGACCGCAGGCGCTCTTACGGTCCGGGCGGCTGGACAGAAACCAGCGACGCAATGAATTATTTTTTGTTCCCCGCGCGTGGTTCACCCAATCTGACTGCCGATTAAATAATCTGCTTCCACGGAGTTGCGTCTGAGAGGCTTGAAACGCGCCGCTCAGACTGTCTATGGGCTGACTCTTTCTTTAGCGGGTGTTTGAATTCTTAGGCTAAATAAAGTTTAGCTCTTGTCACATCAAATATTCAGAGGTTGATTACAAGGATTAAAGATAGGCTAATTATAAAACTAATTACAGAAGCCCTAGGCTAATTTGCGAGACGAATCTATTAACTCTAATTAATCCATCATTAGTGAATATTTACCGTAGCACCATATTGTAAAATCATGGACTAATTAGGCTTAATAGATTCGTCTGGCACGCGAATTGGCCTCCATCTATGCAATTAGTTTTATAATTAGTCTATATTTAATTATCTTAATTGGTATCCAAACCTCCAATGTGCCGGGGCTAAAGTTTAGCCTCGTGGAAACAAACATCCCGCTGAACCACCAATATAGCGAAGCGACATGCATTAAATCTGAAATTGCTGACATCAGCACATGTGCAATGCTTTTTCAAGTTAAAAAAGTCATAACTGCTAAATCAAGTATTGAAATCAAAATCCGATTGCACCATTGTATTCCTTGCAATAAACTCTTCAAAACAAGATCTCACGTGGATACATTTAGATAAAATTTTATTAATGAACATTTATCTCACGAAGATAGAACCATTCTTTTTATTGAGTACAGCGATGTTATAGGTCCATGATAGAATGTTCCGTTATTATAAAACAAATGTTCTACGTTAAGGAGAATAATATTTCATATTTAGGATAAAAATAATATATGTTCATGTGAATGGTACTATAATATCTGTGAAAATGGAGAGAAAATGAATGACAAAATCTATGAAATATATAGAAATAGACAAATAACATAACATATCAAAAATAGGAAAAAATAATAAAAGATAGAACAAGGCATAAGGGAAAACAAAAATAATAGAAAGAAAAAAGTCCACGTAAAAAGAGGAAAAACAAAGAGAACAACATAGTACCAATAGAACTACCTAAACTATACCTTAAAACATCTCACGGGTCATATAAAGGAACAATATAAGAACAATAGAACAGTGGCAGCAGCTGGGACGCCTCAACTGTTTCGCTGCCGCGGTGGTGCTCGTGGCTCTCGAAGGTTTCGTGCTGCTCAGTCTGGTGCTCATGGGATGCTTCAGCCTAAGGGTTAAGCTGTTCCTGGGCTTGGGTTACCTTGGTTTGCTGTATCTGCTAGACAAGGCTGGAAACCAATATGGGCTCTGATGATCTGATCCGTTTCTCTATAGTCTATAGAATAGCTGTGTGCCACCGATCGATACTATCTGCTCCCTTATTTTTGACAATATATGTATGCTAGGTAAGCTGTTATGTGTTCTGCTGTTTTTTTTTTTTTTTTTTTTTGCGATCGGGCCATTTACCCGTTTTTCATTAGAGGAAAAAAGTTAACAGTACACCCATGCGAGATCATGCAAGCGAGGAGCCTTCTTGACACAACGCACACCTTACCACCTAGCTACTGAAATTACTTAGGGAAAATTACATGGAAAGGTGTTTTGCGACCAAAACGGCAAGACAAAAGCGAGTGTCTAGGCCCGCTGGTTCCTGCCTCGGAAGAGGACCTGCATGGTTTTCCATGTCGACGTCGACAGGGGAGGGTGAAGACCGCTTGGAATTCCTCAAAGGAGGCTTCGTCAGGTAGCTCAGTCTCCACCTCGAGCCCCAGACGTTTCATCATCACGCTCCGCCTGAGCCTCCGGCTTCTGTTCCCTGTGCCTCCTCTTAGGGACGAGCTCTGAGTCGTCCAGCTCCCCTGCCCATGCTCTGGCCACCCGGGTTAGCCGCAGTCGTGGAGGCGACAACAAGAAAGGCATCGTGAGCGGGTTCTTGAATGCAGCACTGAAGTCCTCGGTCTATGTTGCGGCCGTCGCGTCAGGCACTCTACCATCAACAGCCGGTGTGACTGGGCCTCCTCCGTCTGCACCTTCCTGGTTGGCGGGGAAGTCGACCAAGACCTGGGGTGGTGATTCCCCTGCCTGCTCCGGCTCCAAGAGTGAGGGCTTTGGTGAGGTTTGGCCTGAACCGCACTCGTCTGGGCCTGAAAGGCATAGGTCCACCGCCTGGGCCACCTCTGCCATGGCCTGGCATGTGATACCTACTTGAGGTGGCCAATTGGTCAGACATGCCTCCACCGCAACCAGCATGGGATCGAAGTCCCAACGTTGAACCTCCGAGCAACGGTCCACTGCGAGGTTAGGCTCAGGGTGCACCGCTTGCATCTGCAGCATTTCGCCTCCCTGCATAGCGATGCTAGAGTGGCCGTCCTGCTGACAATCGCGTGAAAAGGGGGCCGTGAGCCAAGCACAGACCCCAGCCACACCCACAGACACATGGAACCTCGAGGAAAGGTGTGCCTGGAGCTCCTTCGTCGTGACGGCTGGCTGGTCTCCACCAACGAGTGTCACGAGAACAAAGGGGAGGTCCGCTCCAGATGCGGTGAGCTCCACGTTTCTCTAGATGACGAAGACCTCGACCTTTGGACGGTTATCAACGTCACCCAGAGGTGGTGATACCGGCAGGCTGCTGTTGTGGTGCTACTGAGGACCAAGTCTCTGCAGTGACGATGACGGCGTGGTCGACCGCTGCACATGAGAAGGCGACGACGCTGTCGGCGCCTGACCTAATGCGGCGCAACATTCCGGTGACAAGCTGGGTCGCCTTAGACCAGCAGGGCAACGTTCCCTAAAGGCACTCCGGCTAGGGCAACATGCCACCGAGGATGAAGGCGTGCATGATGTTGAATGACCTTGCTTGCAAGCCCTGGCCCGATGGCCGGTATCCCGACCGCATAGGCAGTGGGACTGGGAGCGACATTGAGCGGCGATGTGGTCATGCGCGAGGTACTTGAAGCAGAGACCCACAAGCTCTGATGGGACAGGGTGGTGGTGTTTGGTTGTTGTACTCCTCGGACAGCGGCAGTGATGACGACTCTTGACATTCTGGAATCCATCGGCATTGACATTGGGCCCTCGATGGGGTTGCCAAAACGAGTCAGGCATTGGCGCCCTACGCCATGGACCGAGTCGCTGGTGCACCGGAACTCTTGCCGCTGGCTACGAACCAAGGAAACACTGCGTGGGCACTCACACGGCGTACAACGGTTGAGTCCCATGGCCGTTGGGCGTAGCGGTCCAGCGTTGATGATGCCGCTTCCCCCTTGCAGGCACCGAATGGGTTCCTTCCACTACGCTCTGCACCGCATCCGGAGCCCCTATCGGCGGTTGAGGCGTGGGCCAAAGAGCGTTGCGGGCAGCATCCAGGGACGGCGAGCACGTGGCAGAAGCAGCGAGTTCATCGTCTGAGCTACCCGCACCAGTTTCTTCCTCCCAATGCTAGAACTTACTCTTGCTAGGTACCCGACGAGTGGGGAAGAAAGGGGGCATGCAGACGGGGAGGGAATGCGAGGCCTGCCCGGCGTGCCGCATCCTCCTCCTCGTCTTCGTCATCCGGGACGTTCTCGATGACGACCCGCGTCTTGTCCACCATCTCTCCAAGCGTATGGCGACGCGGCGATGAGTTTGGGCCCGGAGGGGTGTCACCTAGCGGCGGCGGCGTCTCTCGGTGTTGAGGGAGCCCCAGATCCAGAGACCTGAGGCGAGAACCACCGTGCAGCGGCCATTGTGGCAGCCGACATCGATGATGTAGGGGGCGGGGGTCACTGGGGCCCGGATGCCGTCCGCCGGCAACGGTGACGACGGGCAGGAGGCTACAGGGCCTAATCCTACGGGGGCCACCCTAGGGCCGCCATGACCATTGTAGGAGGTGGGCAACTCTTTGGCCATGGTGGCGGCATAGTCTGGCCCTGGTGCGCTAGATCCAGGCCCCCCGCCCACAGTCGGGGTGGTGACGGCGGCCCCTGGCGGTGGAGGGGCCGGCGACCCGTGTGGCGGCGGCAGGCATGCATCGCGTGCCCCAGCGACAACTGCGAGCTCGGAGATTGCAGGAGAGGGAAGCGAGGGGGAAGGGGAAGGGGTGGGGGAGGAGGGAGGAGGGAGGGGCTGCCGGCGCCGGGAAGGCGGCCGGCGGTGGCTTCGGCGAGTCAGGGGTGGCCAGCGGCTGAGTTAATCTCTATCTCCACTTACACTAGCGCTCTGCTCTTATTGGCTGCCACTAACATGGGTCTCTTTATGCCTAGACTTGTATGTGTATGAAATAAAGTTTTTTTGAAAGTCCCCGGGGGGGAGTTCCCCACCAGTATTATATTTGGCCCTTGGTATAAAATAAAGTTATGCATGGCCCGATGTTGTTGGAAGAATTTTGAACGAAATCTTTTTTTTAATGTGTCCTTGTGACGTGTTTCATTTAGTAGAAGTGGAATGTCAAGCTTACTGTAAGAGAGATGAATTGGGAGAGAATCACTGCACAATTTGCATTACACTCAGTGGAGATAGATATAAAACAACCGGAAGTAAGAGAGATGAATTGGGAGAGAATCACCGCACAATTTGCATTACACTCAGTGGAGGTAGATATAAAACAACCGGAGCTCCCCACGGTTAGCCGATCCTATAATCTAGGCGACGTGGAGAGAGCAGCCAGGTCAAGCAACGGTTACAAGAGATAAGACTCAATGCAAAAGACGCTTAGCCTATACTACCTCTCTCGACCCCCGCTCAGTCGTAGCATGATCTTGTCGAATGCACAGCCTGTCTCTGAAGTCTTCGAACAGCGGCATGGGCAATCCCTTGGTCATGACATGTGCAATTTGATGTTGAGTTGGAATTTGCAAAACGCGGAACTGTCCGAGAGCAACACGTTCCCTGACGAAGTGAATGACCAGCTCCACGTGCTTGGTCCGACGATGGTGAACTGGATTCTCAGACAGATAAACAGCCGATACATTGTCGAAGTAGATCAATGTGGCCTTGTCGATCTTGACGTGGATCTCAGTAAGCAGGTTGCGTAGCCAACAACATTCTTCAGCCGCGTTCACCACACCCCGGTACTCGGCCTCGGCGCTGGAACATGACACCGTCAGCTGCCGCTTAGATGACCATGAGATGAGTGAGTCACCAAGGTAGACACAATAACCGGATGTCAAACGACGCGTCTTGGCAGCCTCCCCAATCGGCGTCGGAGTCAGCTTTGAGGTCGGTGGAGGTTGATGATGAGATGACGAGGCCGCAGTCGATCGTGCCATGGAGGTACCGGAGTATCCGTTTGACGAGGTTCCAGTGTGTTGCCCGCGGTGAATGCATGTAGAGGCAGGCCTGATTGACGGCATAAGCGATGTGCGGATGCGTCAACGTCAGGTATTACAACGCTCCCATGATGCTGCGATAGAATGTCGCATCATCCACTGGCTCGCTTATCGGAGGCGGCAGCTTCCGCTTGGTGTCGTGGCATGGCATGGCGCAGGCTTGCGATTAGCCATCCCTGTGTGATCGAGAATGTCCTCCGTGTACTAGACCTGAATGCTGAGAAAGAACTTGGCGTGCCAAGGTCCTTGATGGCGAACTCACGGCGAGCTCGTGGATGATGCGCTTCTGGCAGCGATGTAGTGGACGCCGTCAAGATGATGTCATCGGCGTGAGCGAGGAGGTGCGCCCGGTAGCGTCACCGCATCGTAGACAAACAACGGCGAGTCCGAGCGGTGGGGATGAAGCCGATGGGCGAAGATGCACCCCGGCGTTGGAACCACGCCGCGGTGTGCTGCTTGAGGCCGTAGAGAGACTTGATGAGGAGGTAGGCGTGGTCGGCCGAGTCTCGTCGGACGAAGCCTACCGGCTGATGACAGAGACACGTTCCGCCAAGTTGCCATGGAGGAAGCAGCGTTTTTGACGTCGTCTTTGGTGCAGATCGCCATCGGCGCAATGCGCCGAGGTGGAGCCGCAGTGCGGATGGACATCGGTTCCACCACCGGGGAGAATGTTTGGTGGAAATCAACGCCCGGTCATTGCGAGAAGCGCGCGACAACCCATCGTGCCTTGCACCGCTCTAACGAGCCATCGGGATGAAGTTTGTTCTTGAAGATCCACTTGCTGGTGATCACATTGGCATGTGGTGGTCGTGGAACAAGATTCCATGTCCCATTGGCCTTCAGTAGCGCCAAATTCATCTTGCATCGCCGCGCATCGGTCGGGATCGCGAAGGGTGGCACGAACTCAAGTCGGAGGAGGTGTCGGTGGCGCCCGTCGATGCACCGCGGCGGCGTGCCGGGTTGGGCACGTGGGTGCCATCGCGCGCTGGGTGATCATTGGTGCGGGGGCACCGCCGGTGTGGGCGTTGGTGGCTCCTCGAGGCGGATGCGCGCTCCAAAGTGCTAAAGGCTGGCGTTGGCGCGATCGATGGGGAGCGGCCTGGCGATGATAGCGTTGCGGACATGACTTGGGGCTTCTGATCCGAGTCCGCTGGTTTGCACGTGAGACGTGGCCCGGCCTGCGGATGCGGATCGAGCATTGCCATTGGACACCGGTTTGGTGCGGCCCGAGAGGCGTGCATACGCGGATCAGGCGACGTCGTGGGAGACTGGGTACGCACGGCCCGATCAAGATGTCGCGCCCGAGGAGTGCGTGGCTGGCGAGCTTGGTGAGCCGGGGGCACCGGGAGTATGTCCTCGAGGCACGGAGAACTCAGCGGTGAACCGTTTGTCCCTGAGTCACCAAGGTGCACAAACGGAAAACATATTTCGTCGAAATAAACGTGACGAGATATGATAACGCGCTTAGTCTCTGGATTGTAACACTTGTAGCCACAGCGATCCGAGAGGATACCCCAAGAACACGCAGTGAGCGAGAATGTGGCAAGAGCTTGTGTGGTGCTATGGCCGGTGTTAGGGTAGCAGAGGCAACCAAAAATGTGCGGCCGAGAGCATAATCTGGAGGCGCGCCGAACAAAAGTTCGAACGGAGTGGAGTTTTGTCGAGGGTGACAAGGATGCCGATTTAGAAGATATGTGGACGTGGCAAGCGCATCAGGCCAGAACGAGGGTGGGAGCGATGCCTGGAACATGAGAGCACGGAGGCCATCATTGGCGTCGCAAAAACACGCTTTCGGCACGGCCGTTCTGTTGTGATGTGTAGGGGCAAGTCGACGGCGGTGCAATGCCATGCTTGGCAAAGAATGCCACGTGACGTAGAGTTGTCAAACTCCTTCCCATTGTCGGTTTGAAAACCTTGAATCGGTCGCTAAAATTGAGTGCCAACAAAAGCATGAAACGAAATAAGAGTGGGCAGAACATCAGACTTGTGGCGCAAAGGAAAGTCCACGTATAGTGAGAAAATCATCTAAAATGACAAGATAAAATTTGTATCTTGAGTTGCTCATTATTGGCGAGGTCCAAACATCACAGTGCAACAATTGAAAAGGAAAAGAAGAAACATTTGAGGACTCTTTGAATGGAAGCCACACGTGCTTGCCAAGGCAGCAGAGCTTGGCACGTGTGACGACTGGACTTGGAGCAAGCTGAAGGTGGTATGCGAGACAAATGCAGAAGAGCATCCCAGCCTGGGTGGCCAAGCCGAGAATGCGAGAGGTGACCATCGGACCATGTGAGGCGCTGCCTGAGGTCGTGGAGGAGCAATGCCACGACCGGTCTTGCGAGAGGGTACAGCTTCGCCGGAAGAGTCACATCGGAGGGCGCCATCCTGGTGCGAAGGTCCTTGTTGGTGAAACCCCATGGATCAAACTCCGTGGACACAAAATTATCTCGACTTAGAGCACGAACAGATATGAGATTCTTGACAAGCTGAGGAGCAATCAGGACATTATTCAAAAGTAAAGGATTGGAGGAGGTGGGGATAGAGGCACGGCCAGTGGAGGACGCGGACATCAGACCGCCGTTGCTGACAACGATCTGACGAGGAACAGTGGAAGAGGAACAAGTGCTAAGTATACCAGGGTGGGAAGCCATGTGGGAAGAGGCGCCCGTGTCCAGGAACCAGTCGTTGGCGCCGCCGGTGGTGGGGTTCAATGACATGCTATTGAGTGCGGAGTAGAGCCCGGGCGGCAGGGAGCCAGTGTCGTGCTGTGCCGGCGGCGTGGCGAACGCCGTCATGGCCGAAGGAGGGCTGACGCCGGGGCGCGGCGTGAGGACGCCCGGGCACCAGGCATTCAGCGGTCATGCCTGAACCACCCCTTGCCACGGGTTGTAGGGGGCAGGCCACTGCGGTGGTGGAGCGGGGCGGGGAGCAGTGCGGACTGGCGGCGATGGTTGTCCGCCTTGCACTTCTTCTTGCGGCGATCACCGTCAATGGCGCTAGAGACTTGCGGGGCTGGGCGGTGTAGGAGCCGGCGCAGACTTGGTGGTGGAAGGCGTGTCGCGAGCGGCAAGGAGCGCCGTCTATGCCTCCATCTGTAGGGAGTACTTGATGCGGTGCTCCTCCTGCAGCAAGTATGACTTGGTGTAGAGGAATGTCGGCGGCAGCGTCATGGTGGAGAGCACGGCGATAGCTTGGCTAAATTTGTTGTTCAGCACACCAAGAGTGTTGATGAGCGGCGCTGGTCGAGAGGCAATGGCGCCGTAGTCGTAGAGAGGGTGTCGGCGAGGCGCTTGAGGCAGCTGCAGTACTCGCCGATCGACATGTCGGCCTAGAATAGGCTGTGGAACTCTTGCTGGGCGTAGACGGCGCGCTGCAGACTGTTGTCGAGGAAATGACCGGTGATGGCGGTCCAGGCGGTGTAGGCAGAGCTGCGCGGCTTGTAGACATCGCTCCAGATGTCCTTGGACACAGTAGAGTAAAGCCACGAGACGATGCACGAGTCCACCCGCAGGCACTCGGGATCATCGATCATGGCTGCCGCGTCGATGGTGTCATCGATGTGGTTGACGAGGCCAAACTTCTGGAAGGTGAGGTCGAAGAAGGATCGTCATTGCCGGAAGTTCCCGTCATCCATGGACAGGGTGACAGGAACGTGACTACGGATGTTGAGTAGGACGAGGGTGGAGGCCGTTTGATTGAGGTATAGGTTCGGTAGGCACAGCGAATGGATTGATGTCGGAGGAGACTGAACTGGTGGGGCTCGCCATGGCTGAGATCAGCAGAAGGTGGAGTTGAGGATCAAGAAGATCTCATACTATGTAAGGGAGATGAACTGGGAGAGAATCACCGCACAATTTGCATTACACTCAGTGGAGGTACATATACAACAACCGGAGCTCCCCACGGTTAGCCGATCCTATAATCTAGGCGACGTGGAGAGAGCAGCCAGGTCAAGCAACGGCTACAAGAGATAAGACTCAACGCAAAAGACGCTTAGCCTATACTATCTCTCTGACACTTACAACACTCCTCGATAATCCCGCCAGATGGGCACAGCGAATGGATTGATGTCGGAGGAAGGATGGAACTTATAGTCTCGACTTAATTTATATGATTACATTTGCAACGGATTGGGCACCACCAGAGGCAATAGGGCGCACAAGTGCCTGAATCCCGCCAAAATCCACAAGTTGGCCTCCTCGATGATCAATCAGAAAACCCGTCAGGACCGCTGCTTCGGATGTTGAACGTCCTGGAGTTTCTCTTTCCACAACTGCCAACCGATCAGAAGCGTTATGGAGTCGAAACCTCGACTTTAATTCTTTGGCCACCCTCTTACGAGAGAGAAGCCACCACGACTAGAAGCATTCATCGACTGCGACTATCAGATGATCATCAATGTCAATAATGGCCAGCGCTTTGCTCCACACCTGCTGACTGAAAGAGCAGTAGAGTAGAATGTGGTCGATCTCTTCGCTATTTGACGCACAGAGATCGCAGGCGGACGATTGCTGCAAACCATGACGATGACGACGAGCTGCAGTCCAACACCGTCTGTGAAGCACTAGCCAGAAAAAGTGTATAACCTTCGATGGAGCGGAGACCTTCCATAATTCCTTGGCCCCCAGCGGCCTCGATGCTCCGACGAAAATGGTGCGATAGGCCGACGAGCAGGAGTTGAGCGAGTTTGAAGCCCACTTCCAGCGCAGTTTATCTGGGAGATCAATTTGCACGCTTTGTACGATTTCCCAGAAAAACTGGCACCGTCAGATGACCTATGATGTCGTTCACCCACGCATTCCCTGGAATTGCCTCGGCCACCAAGCGGCCAAGACGCCTACGACCAACATTGCGCAACAGGTTTGGCGCGACGTCGCGCACCGAGTAGCCACCCCACCCGTCATCTATCGGTTGAGCCAGAAAACTGTGCTCCTGCCATCGCCAGGAATAACATTGGTCGCAGGCTCGCAGCGTTGAAGGCTGCATTTCTCGCCGGCAGACGGCAGTAGAGGCCAGGGACGGTATGCATGAAGTCTGCGCTGCCGCTCCCAACGCCGCCGATCAGCCAGGCCATGGCCACCAAGTTCCTTGGTCCGACAGGCGACCTGCCAAGCGACCCTACATAGGCCACCCGCAACGTGATCAGAGCCTGACCATAGAAATGTGCGACGCCGTTTATCGATCTCCCCCACTGCCCATGGGGATAGGCAAACAGCAATAGATAGGTGAGTTGGGAATTGGGATGGCTGAGAGCGTGACGGTGGCCAGAGTTGCCCTCCCCGCCAAATTGAGCAGGTTCCTTTCCAGGCCAGTATCCGTTTAGCAACTGCAGCAATGAGATCTTGCTCCTCGGACCTCCTGAGCTTATGGATCGATAACGGTATCCCCAAGTATCGACATTGGAAGTCGTCCACCCGGCAGCCGAACAATGACTGCAGAAGTTCTGTTTGCGCTTCAACGCCAGTCGGGGAAGCAATGTTTGTAGAATGTAGATAGGCCTGAGGCTTCTTCAAAAATCAGGAGGATCTCCCGCAACACCACAACACCCCCATGACCGGGGCTAAGAAAACGACCAAGTCATCGGCTTATAGAGGAGCTCCGCAACGCGCCGCCCTGGACGGCAAAGGCCTGAGGAAGGCATTCTCATTTTGAACCAAATCGGACAAACAACATCAGGAGATAAGAAATTGACAGTAGCGGGACTGCTAATAATGTAATACTTCAAATATTGCAACCGTCTTTATGACAACATGCTAGATTAGGCTAGTTGAAAGCTGCACATATTACAAGAGGTGGGACTTGGGGTGGGCCGTGCCGGCACGGCCCTCTCGTGCTTCGGGCCGTGCCTTCGAGGCACTGTAAATCTTTTCTTTGGAGCTGCTAGCACCCCTAGGCGTCGATACTAGCGAATGCCTCAACCAGCCGTGGCAGGATATTGACCAGCGCAATCCTAAATCCAGCGGAGCATGGCCGCACCCTACTACCCTCGGTGGGATTCCCCTCCTCGTCGAGCGTGCCGAGGAGGCAACCATCCTGGTACGCCTCGCATGCCCGGATCACAAGCTGCCCACGGCGGTGGAAGTGGTCTCTGACAAAATCCTCGAATCCCGCTGGCGGCCGGCGCAAGAGGTGGAGCATGGTCTGGAGGCTTTGCAAGAACGTGCTCTCACTGTACGGGAGCTCGTTGCGTTGACCCATCGGTGTGCGGCCCGAGCCCAGCAGCAGGCTCGTTGTAGTAGGGCTGGGCAGTGAGCACGAGGCCCTGGATGGAGACGACGACCTGGAGGATGGTGGATGCCTCCGGTGACCATTGCTCGGCTTCGTCTTGGGCACCAAAGGTGTTGAGCAGGCTCAGGCACACCGTGCCGGAGGAGTAGAGGTTAGGGTTCACGTGGAGGCCGAAGGAGCGGTAGTGTACCAGTGGCGGCTCGGCAGGGTATGACGGCGGTAGCTGGACATCGAAGAAGAAGAGCCCATCGTGATACGGTGTCCCGCTCGCTCCCACCATCACTGCTCGTAGAAGGTCCATGCGGTCCTCGAACACCCGCACGTAGATAGTATCTGCAGGAATGCATGTACGGGCAATTAAACCATTAGATAGATAGACATACATGCTCAAATATATAGTCGTTAATTTCTGAGTTTGATGATTGATGCCCAAGAATTCAAATCCGTGTATTGCTTAATTCACTGCATAGGTACGTACCTGGCAAGTTGTTGCTCTCAAGAATTTTCCATTCTTTCTGCACCCTCTTCGTCCACATCCTTCGTACACTGGTGCCCTGCAACTCTCATCAGTTTGCAAAAAACTAATTAGCAGTGAATACTGAATACTAATAACACAAAATACGATGGATCACTGTCAAATTGAAACAATGCATGGAAGTGATCAGACTGGCAATATTACATTATTTGAACCCCGGCCCTAAATAAACTTATATAGATATAATTTATGAATAGGAAATAGAGTGGTAAAAGTAACTAGTATACTATTTTTTGTAGGTAAAAGTTTCATTGGATTAAATTTATTTTTGGTGATGGATCGATCGAACCGCTTGTGGTAACACAACGGCATTTTATTAGCCGCTAATAGCGGGGGAGGGGGATCCTGTAGCGCCAAATGTGCCATATCCTAGCGTCGGAGGCCCTGAAACGCTCAATCCCGCTATAGCGGCAGATAAATCCGCTATTTCGAACAGTGTCAGAGAAAAAGAAATTACGGACCTGGTCCATGTTGTTAATGTAATGGTGATCTGAAGGACATTGCTGCACAATCTCAAACTGTGGGAAGGGAAATGGCTTATCATCAGGGGTGCCATCTGCCTCAGACTTCTCCTCCCCGGTTGAGCCACCACTGTTACCACCACCTCCATTGATGCCTGCCTCGGCAGTCGATGTTACCTTCACGTCACGATGGCCACTGATCGAGCACCTCTCCAATGATGCTCTCTGTGGCTGTAAGTTCTGATTTTACCAAATACCTCCAACCTTTTGAAAACACTTTACCAGCTAGTCCGATCACTGCTGTGATGATAACTCCGATCTGATTCATCCTCGTCATCGATCCACGACTATCATCTTCGCTATCACTCTCACTACCAGAACTGTCGTCAGTCTCGCTGCCAGAACCGTCATCACTGTCGCTGCTGGAATTGTCGTCGTCTTCACCGTTGTTGTTGTTGTTGTTGTTGTTGTTCTTGTCCTGAAAACAACACAATTATCTCATATTGTTTCATGATAAATGTGTGGATCATGATAATTGCATCGGGAATATACAGAAATCGGTGGATCACGACACATACATCAGCGGCGACGTTCTCTCGTGCCTCATCAATGGCATTGTTCATATCTCCGTCTTCATCTACCCACTCACCTAATTCATGAAGGAGATCATCAATACTTCGCTCCTTGACGATGGCTATCTCACGGAACAACACCTGAAATTGTTTTCCTGAAATGATGAGCTACAAGTTCAACTTGGAGAGTGAAGTCTATTTGTGCTCTTACTAACTTGTTTGAAAATCCTAGCACAAAATGTAATAATAGACAACATACACACCTTAATAACTCTGTAAACCAGAGAAACTGCCCCCTTAAAATAGCTGGAGTGGTTTTGGCTGGCGTTTGGGTGTTTTGCCCGGTTATTGAAATTAAGTTATATAAGATGCTGTGTATGTATGTTGGTATTGGAGTTCGGAGAGTATGGAGGGTTTCATTATTTAAGCGAGTAGTTAAGGAAGGGTAAAACGGACATGATTATATATCAAATATATAATAATGTCAGTCCTTATTTATACTCCTATTAAAGTGATGTAAATATAGCTGAGAAAAGGTGAAATCCAGATTCATACGAAGTAATGTAGAATTTGATTTCTTGATAAGAGTATATGTTAATTTTAGGCCTTCAATTTTTACAATAATCCTATCATCATGGTGATGTGTTTTTATTATAGCATATATATATATATATATAAAAGAGATCACTGGTAGAGAACCAAGCTTTACTCCCGGTGGGGAACCCCCTCTAGTCCCGGTTCCCCACCCGGGAGCAAGCATCCGGGACTAAAGGGGGGTCCTTTAGTCCCGTGTCAGGAACCGGGACTAAAGGAGGACCTTTAGTCCCGGTGGGTAAGACCAACCGGGACTAAAGGTGCCTCCTGACATGCCACGATGGCTGGCACCTTTAGTCCCGGTTGGTAATACGAACCGGGATTAAATGTTTTTTTCTTTTTTCTTTTCTTTTCATTTTTTTGTTTTCTTTTCAAAATAGGTTTTCGAAGTCGTATTGTACGCTGCTAATTATATATTTATACGCGCGTATAGTATGTTTCGGTTCAAGTACAATGAACGTATTAAATCACACAATTCAAGCATAGAAATATATATATATATATATATATATGTATATGCATGCATGCATATGTGTATTTTACATTATATTATTTCATGTGCATATATTACAAAAGATTGCATTACAGTTGTTGTGACATAAAAAGTTTCCTCTCATCCTCTAGCTTGGCTTCAATGGCAGTGTTGGGTCGAAGTAGAACTCGCCCTTGGAATCGATGACCTGCTCATTAAAAAATCCGGCTATAGACTCTTGAATTGCTTTGATTTGGTCTTGCTGTATGACCTTTTCCTCCAACCATCGAGTCTACAGGTTTGAATTAAAGGAAAATAAATTAATATATGTACATATATATATATAAAGACATAGTAACACAATCAATAATAATAATTAAATGAATGTATAGTGTATTTTTAACGTACTTTGAGTCTCTCTGTAGGAGTTCTTTGGGAGAGCACCTTGATAAACTTGCAAATATAGTAACCACGTGAGTTGTTCCCCCTGTTCCTGCCTCAGACACCACTTTACGAGAAAAAGATTTGTCATCCAATCTGGTGATCCGGTGAAAGCTATATGTTTAATTAATAAAGATGATGCGATTCAGGGGACTTACTTTCAAAGGGATTACATTCAGTGGCGCTTTGCATTTTTCCATGTGTTGCTTCTCAATAAAGGTTTTCCAAACACTGCCCAATAAAAAATTTGACACGTCATCAGATATAGTTAATCATCATGTTTGTGTGTATATATAGTTGCTAGAGATCCCAAAATTACCTCTGGATAATATCTATCATATCTTGGTAGTCTTGTTGTGGTTTTCTCATCGAGTCATAGATTATCAAGTGACTTTTCACCAGATCGATGTCCAAAGCAATATCCGTGATTCTTTGCATGTGTTTATAGGATATAACGCATAACACTCATTAATTAACTAGAATCAACATATGAGCCATTAAGGATGATCGACATGATTAACATTCACTTGAAGTTATAGGGAAAGAGTATATCCTTCTTGTGGTGTTGGTTCACTAAGAAGTTCATGAGGTTACTCTCTGACTCATTCTTCCAATTAGTCTTTGGAGTAATTGGGTCTTTGAATACTATATGGGGATCAACAAAACCAATTTCATTGCAGCCCTCCTTTCTGAGCTCTGTCATTGTAAATCTACATATATATAGTACTTGTTAGGATAATTTATATGCATATACACACATATGATGAGTTTAATAATAGATCGAAAGAATTATTACTTACAGGCAATAGCAGCTAATGATAACTTTGTCCAGAGAGGTCAGGTGACATAGTTGATGAAATTCTACAAAGTCAACATACATAACATCATCGCCACGGAACCAATGTTCGTCTCTAATTCTGACACCAACACAGAAGTCTCCACTGGTAGACGCCTGCATGTACCACTTGTTTAGCAGGTACATTTGCGTCCCCAGATCAGATAAGGCTTGAGGGTTGTATAGACTCTGGCCTAGTACAAATTTTTTCTTCCAAATATCAACCTCCGCCGCACTCTCAATGTTTCCATCACCAAACATCTGGTAAAGGTCGAGACCAGTCTCATCAAGAAATTCACCAAGGTGATCCAAATCGACATCCGGAGGTATGTTTGCCTGATGCATTAATCCTAAATTCGAACCATATTCATTACCAACAACTAGCGGGGGGATTGATTGGTGCGCTTGTTGTCCGAGTTGGGCAACTCCTTTCCCTGCCCGCTTCTTTTTCTGTGCCGCCTCAATTGACTTGGTGAGAGTGCGGTCATAGTCCGATAACGTTGATTTGGATGACTTACGAGATTCCCCATTGTTGTTCTTTGGTAAGAAGTCACCTTTTTCTTAGAATATCCGGAGCTACGAAGAAATACGGTTTCTCGGGTTTCTCCTTGCTTCTTGATTCATTTTAAGTTTGTCATAGAATCTAGACATGTCTTTTTTATATGCATCAGTTCCTTCTTCCTTCTCTTGAGATATTATTTTGGGAATAGCCCTTGGTTTCACGGTGGCTTTCTTTTGCGGTGAGGGACCTGGTTCTTCGTTTGAGGGGTTGGCCTCTTGCTAGGCTTCTTGGTAGGCGGGGCGGGGAGGCGTTGGAGACCTCCTTGGAGGTGTTGGCGTGGCGTTGGAGACCTCCTTGGAGGTGGCGGTTCTTGGCGTTGGAGACCTCCTTGGAGATGGTGTGGATGCAGCCTCGTCTTCCAACACAATGTCATCGTACAGAGCACTATGATGATCTGGCGATTGAACAATTGGATTTAGGTTGTGGGAGGATCTGCTACAAAAAAAGGAATGACATATTATTATGAGCAGATTGTTAATTATTTAAGCCAATACAAATTAATGATGTAGTGTTTTCATCCTTGCACGTACCTATGGTGAGGTAGTTCGGGGAGGAGGTGGAGCCGACATCCCTGGAATGATGATGTAGCGCTTGCGCCATAGAATGAATGTCTTCTCCGCTTCTCCTAGAGTCTTCTCGCCATCATCTCCAGGAATGTCAAGAGGCAAATCACTAAAACCTTTTTCAGCTTTATCTACCGAGATGGTAGCATATCCTTCTTGGATTATATTCCCATGAATCCTTGGTGTCTTGGTTCGGTCGATAGGATTAACAAGACCGATAGCCACCTTGATTGTGGAATTCTCCTTGAATGTGTAGCTCACACGTTGTACAAGGTTCGGTGGACGTCATCCACCGGAAGAAGCTTGATCCTGTGTCCCCTTGATTTGGTATCTCCGTGGAAGCGCTTGGTGCTTTTCAAGCTGAGCAGTTGGCTAATGTTGATTCACGGCTCGATGCTCGCTTGCTTGCACTCTTTGCTATTTGCACTTGCCTTCCGATTTCCTCCTGCATTCTCGCTTCAAGGTTTTTTTCCGCTCCGCTTCAGTGCTTCACGCACCGCTTCCTCCAACCTCTGGAGCCATTGTGCCTCTTCTTCCTTCTTTCTCTGGCGACTTCAGAGGGAAGGTCATCTGAGGAATCCATGCTCCCACGAGACACTTCCTTTGCCTCTAGTTCGCCACCATGTTCAATAGTCCCGATGGCGTATGTCGGCTCATCCTTCTCTCTGTTGGGGCTGAACGCACCACTAGCGATAGCTCTCGAGCATAAAACAATCTTTCTACTGCTTCTTGCGGTCTTGCGCCATAAACGCACTTCCACATCTCTGGTCTAGTGTTCCCCATGAGCGAAAAACCAATTCTTTGCACGTTCTCCCCACTCGAGTGATTCAGTCCGATACCCTTGGCAAGAAGGTGCGCTTCCATTTTGTTCCACTTCTTAATGGCGTTCGGGTAGCCACCGATCCCAAGGTATGGTGGTATGTCTTCATTGGGCATTACGTTGGTTCTTTATCACCCGACTCACACCCTCTTCCGAAATCTTGTCTTTGTACAAACTCATCCCAATAGGGCCTCTGCTTTGAGATCGGACCTGGGACAGTAAAATCTGGTGCTATGTTCTTCTTCACATATGTCGTGTATAGGTGTTTCTTCCAAGTCTGAAACGGGGTGGCCATCTTCTTCATTGCCCAATCCCTAACTCGCTCCTTCAATTCATCACCATCTATTATATCATCATAACCATCTGTTTGGAGCGTGAAATGTACCAAGACATGTTTCCAAATTAACGCCTTGTCACGATCGGAGACAAAACTGATATGAGGAGCATTGGTCTTCTTCTTCCATTCACGGGTACTAATCGGGAGCCGGTCCCGTACAAGGTAACCACAGTGGTGCACAAATTTTATTTTATTCAGCCCCCCCGGTTCTCCTGTATCCACATTGAACTCTGAGATGATGAAGCGGCCCTCCAATGGCTTTCTGGGACCTCAAACATTTTTACTCTTCGTTGTAGTTGTTGATGTCGATCCAGAGGGCTACAAAACATAAACATTATTTTTAATGTCATGAGCACACATAAGACATATGATAATATATATAGCTAATAATAAAAAATATATACTTGGCCAATATGTTGTTGCTCATTTTGTTCAAGAGCTAAGTACTGACTCCCATCATCTGCATCCTCTTGCACGTTATTTTTAGCACCATCATCATCGGCAACTTGAGTGCCAGTGTTGATCAAATTCATCATCAACTCCTCCTCATCCATGTTTCTCGGGTCGGCCATCTAGCTTCAAAAAACAAAACCAATATATAGTACGTCAAATCATTGCTTACATGCGTAAAATCTACGAACAATATGCATTATTAAATCTTGCCCCTTGGTCACGAACGCAATTCGCCACACTAGGGCGAACTACGTCGGTACTAGGGTGAATTAGGGCTATACATAAACGGCCGAGGGCAAATTGCGTCGGTGACTAGGGCGAACCACGTCGGTGACATCAACAGCGCGGTTCGCCCTGGTGTGATTGTTTAGCATTAACGATAACGATAATACGAATGTTGATCAACTAGGCCACGAGAAAGGGCGGTGTGACAAGAGTGGCAGTGCTCCACTCCGCCGTATATATGTCTGTACACATGGGTGAACGAGGGCGGCGGTGCTCCACCGTATACATAGAAACGCATGGGCGAACGAGGGCGGCGGTGCTCCGCGACGTATATATACATGCATATGAATACAAATGACGTATAAACCATGTGAACCATGTAGTCATTCATCATATGAGAAAATTCTATGCTGATAATGTAAGTATAAGTCATTATGAAATGTAAGTATATGTGTCTTATTGCTAATATAACCAGAGAGAATTACTCCCAAAGAGGTTCACAACAACATGCCAAAAATGATCGAACGAGGGCAGCGGAACCGGCCTAAACCCTAGGGCGAACGAGGGCGGCGGTGCTCCGCCGTATACATAGAAATGCAATAATGTACCCCATTGACTAAAAAGTACCTTATATTGTTTAGTCAAAATTAAATTGTTTTAAGTTTGATCAAATTTATAAAAAAATACTTTGCTATTTATGATATCAAATTAGTATCATTCAGTTTATTATCATGTAATATAATTTCACAGTATAATCTATTTAGTATGATAAGTGATGATATTTTTCTCTATATGAACTTGGTCAAAATTATCATAGTTTTTTTAACTGAAATCATGGAGCATTGCTTCCCAGCACTTTATTAACCATAAACAAAATACAAGAAAGTTAGCGAAGTGCTAACTATTTCGACCAAACCTATAAGATCTTTCTTTTTATGATGGACATCACTGTTTTTTATGTTCATTGAAGTGAAATCTTCAATGATCAACTGCAGTCTGATCAAATGTGTTTGATCGGCGCGCGGATCCGAGATCGAGCAAGCTAGCACAGCGTGCTCCTCATCATGATCGATCTGTTGGTCACGGTGTAGCCTAGAGATGGAACGGAGCAAGCAGCTAGCGTACCTTGGGAATCAGCGAAGAACGTACGGTACCGGTGTGGCCGCGCGTCTGGCGGGGGTGGCCGGGCAGCAGTGGCGCCGCGAGGTCATCGGCGCGCGGGGTGGCGTGGGGACCGTGGACACGCGCGAGGCGGTGGCGGCGACCGATGTCGGGCGGGGTGGCGGCGGCGTCCTCGGTGTGACGGGCCGAGTGGCGTGGGCGCAGGGGAGAGGAATCGGCGAAAAACTCAAGGAAGAAGATGGCAGTGGTATATATATGCCACGCCCTTTACTCCCGGTGCCATCCCCCCACCGGGAGTAAAGGTCCTTTACTCCCGGTGCGTGTTACCAACCGGGAGTAAAGGTATACCTTTACTCCCGGTTGGTAACAAGCACCGAGAAGTAAGAATTACTTACTCCGGTTGGTAACACATGACCGAGTAAGTAAAATTTTTTAATGAACCCATGAACTGCAGATCCACCTTTACTCCGGGTGGGCTTCCCACCCGGGAGTAAAGGTGGGTCATAGATCATTCCACTATTTTAAACAATAGTCTTGTTAAATACAATAGAAATGCAATAATTTTTGTTAAATACATAGTAAATTAAATAAAATGCATAAAATTATTTTGTTAAAAATATGAATTTTCTTTTTGTTTATTGCACATAGGAAAAATCTATAACCTAACTTTTTTTATTTTTTATTAGAATTATAAAACATATTGTAACTAATATTTATTATTTTGTTAATGCAAAAATGTAGTGTTTAATTAAAATTATTAAAACTATTGGTTTTGGATAGGAAATTTGTTTTCACATCATTTTAATGTTAATATTTTAATTTTTCATCACTCAGTATCCTAATTTACCTTTTTGAGAGAGAAATCCCACCAAATCAAACATTGATTTAATTTGAAACATGACATAATAAACATCTGAATTCACAATTATTACATAATATCTCAAACACACACTATATTAAATCACTATATCATCAAGTGGGCACAAAGAGTTGAACTTCTTCTTTACGTATGTCCCTTGGTTATGATGATAAACCAGTAACCATGGAGTGTCCTCATCATTTACCAAGATGCTAGGGTCTTTGTTCACTTTGAAAGGCGGAATTCGGTCATCCTTTTCATATTCTTCCCGACATGTCCGACTTGTCCTCAATTCCCACGATGACTCTTTTCCCTGAAAGAACTATGTGGCGCTTTAGCTCTTTGGTTGAGTCATTATCGTTTTCCCTCTTTTTGGTTTGGTAGACATATCATTGACATAGAACACACGATTCACATCCTTGGCAAGGGACGAATGGTTAGATCTTTGTACCCAATATTACTAAGGTCTCTCTGTTGTCATTCCATACTCGTTGTCTCATCGTTACCCGCCTCCGGTCACCTTGACCCATTGGCACTTGAACAATGGGATCTTCAAAGTAGGTGCATATTCTAGTTCCCATATTTCATCTATCGTCCATAATATATGCTTATTCCCATTTGGGTCTGTGGCATCTATGCGGACAGAATTGTTTTGGTTGGTACTCCTTTTATCTTGGGCTCTTGTGTAGAATATGTTCCCATTTATCTCGTACCCTTTGTATGTGACGATATGCCATGATGGTTGCATAGCCAATAAAAATCTGATTGCTCATGGATGCTCTCATAACCTTGACATTTTTTCGCAACCAACCGCCGAAAGTTTCCATGTGCTTATGCGTAATCCAAGCTTCAGTCTTCCCTAGAAACTCGGATCATAAGAGATCCTTGTGTGTCACAATATACGGATCTACCAAAGAGGAGTTCTCAGAGAAGCTGTGTAGTGCGCTTTATTGAAATAATCATCATCCGTACCAATATATGTTTTCCTCCCTAGTGTCCCCTTTTCGCTTAGTCTCCCCTCATGTCTCGATTCAGGAACACCAATCGAGTCAAGGTCGGGAATAAAGTCAACACAGAACTCAATGACCTCTTACGTTCCATAGCCCTTGGCGATGCTTCCTTCGGGCGAAACACGGTTGTGAACATATTTCTTCAGGACTCCCATGAATCTCTCTAAGGGGAACATGTTGTGTAGGAACACAGGACCGAGAGTGAAAATCTCCTTGACTAGGTGAACTAGGAGGTGTGTCATAATATCAAAGAAGGAAGGAGGGAACACCAACTCAAAGCTGACGAGACATTGAACCACATCATTTTGTAGTTTAGCTAGATCAGTTGGATCAATTGCCTTCTGAGAAATTGCATTGAGGAATGCACATAGCTTCATGGTGGCTAGACGTACATTTGGAGGTAGAATTCCTCTTAATGCAAGCTGGAAGTAATTGGGCCATGGGACGGTGACATCCATGGGACTTTAAGTTCTGAAATTTCTTCTCGGCACATTTATAATACCCTTTATATTCGAGGAGAATCCAGATGGTACCTTGATGTTGTTTAAGCATTCAAACATGATTTCCTTCTCCTCTTTGCTTAGAGTGTAGCTAGCGGGATGTAAGTAATGGCGTCCATCATCATCTTCTCTGGATGCAGTTGTCTCTTTTCTCTCAAACAACGCAGTCTGTCGTGCTTCAAATGTGTCCTTAGGCTTTCCATACACACCCATAAAGCCTAGCAGGTTCACACAAAGATTCTTCGTCAGGTGCATCACGTCGATCGAGCTACGGACCTCCAAGACTTGCCAATAGGGTAGGTCCCAAAATATGGACTTCTTCTTCCACATGGGTGCGTGACCGTTAGTGTCTTTCGGAATAGGTTGGCTTCCATGTCCTTCTCCAAAGACGACTTTCACATCATTGACCATATCGAGTACATCCTCACCGGTTCGGTTGCGAGGCTTGGTCAGGTGGTCTGCCTTCCCTTTAAAATACTTGCCTTTCTTTGTTATGGGGTGATTTGCAGGAAGAAATCAACGATGGCCAAGGTACACGACCTTTCGACATTTTTTCAAGAATACACCTCTAATATCACCGAAGTAGTGTGTGCATGCATTATATCCCTTGTTTGACTGTCCTGAAAGATTACTTAGAGCAGGCCAATTATTGATTATTACGAACAACAATGCTCGTAGATCAAAGTGTTCCTGTTTGTACTCATCCCACACACGTACACCTTCTTTATTCCACAAAATGAGAAGTTCGTCAATAAGTGGTCTCAGGTACACATCGATGTCATTGCCAGGTTGCTTCGGGCCTTGGATGAGCACAGGCATCATAATGAACTTCCGCTTCATGCATAACCAAGGAGGAATGTTGTAGATACTTAGAGTAACAGGCCAAGTACTATGACTACTGTTCTGCTCTCCAAAAGGATTGATACCATCTGTACTTAAAGCAAACCTTAAGTTTCTTGCGTCATTTGCAAACTCCGGGAATTCTCTGTCGATTGCTCTCCACTAGGACCCATCAGCAGGGTGTCTCAACATATTGTCTACCTTACGGTCTTCTTTGTGCCATCATAACAATTTTGCATGTTCTTTGTTTCTGAACAGACGTTTCAAGCGTGGTATTATAGGAGCATACCACATAACCTTGGCAGGGATTTTCTTACGTGGACGTTCGCCCTCAACATCACCAGGGTCATCTCGCCTGATCTTATACCGCGACGCATGGCATACCGGGCATGCATCCAATTTCTCGTACTCTTTGCCATGGTACAGGATGCAGTCATTAGGACATGCATGTATCTTCTCTATTTCTAGCCCCATAGGACAGACAACTTGTTTTGCTTCGTAGGTAGTGGCGGGCAATTCATTGTACTTCGGAAGCATCTTCTTTTGGATTTTTAGTAACTCTCCAAATCCCTTGTCAGATACACCATTCTTTGCCTTCCATTGCAGCAATTCTAGTGTGGTTCCCAATTTTTTCTGCCCTGCATCACAAGTTGGGTACAACAATTTCTTGTGATCTTCTAGCATCCGCTCGAACTTGATCTTCTCCTTTTCACTTTCACATTCTCTTTGTGCGTCACGAATGACCTGAGAAAGATCATCAGCCGGCTCATCTTCTGCGGCTACCTCTTCTTCAGCTTCTCCCATTGCAGTATCATTGAAGCACGCACCATCAGGAATAATATCATTGTCGTCCCATTGTTCTTCTTCACCTTCTTCCATTACAACACCGGTTTCTCCGTGCTTTGTCCAACAAATATAGTTTGACATGAAACCCGACTTGAACAAGTGTGAATGAAGAGTCCTTGAGCAAGGATATTCCACCGTATTCTTACATATGGCACATGGACAACACATGAAACTATCGCGTTTGTTTGCCTCGGCCGCACGTAACAAAGAATGCACGCCGTCAATGAACTCTTGGGAGCGGCGATCAGCATTATACATCCAATGACGGCTCATCTGCATTACATGACATAAATATCATATTAAAACCTAGATCATAATTAATTATTTATACAACATGCGTGCCACCACAAAAGATACAAATTTATGAAAGAATCACTACAATGTAGACAATCCCAACTACCACTAAAAGAACTAAAGCTAAAATACATTTCAGGAGCATAAGGATTTCGTGACCAATCTCAACTAAAACAGACAGATCCCCCGATTGTGCAACATCTTTGGGCTTCTTCGGCTGGATCACTACCTCATTAGCCGCCGTATCTGCCTATTGTGCAAGATATTTTTGCACGAGTTCAACATACTCTTCCTCCCAGTAGAAGCCTGAACATCGTCCACTGCCATCCCACTGAAATTAAAACAAAAAATTAGAACTTTAATCACAACCATCATGAAAATAGGTATAAACTAACCATAATCATTAAATACGATAAAATAACTCACATTGCGATCCGGACACTTGTAGAAGATACGATCCTTGTTGGGACCCTCCTTCTTCACTCGGTACTCCATCACAATCTTCGTCTCATCACGACACTTGCCGCATGGAATGAGAGGGAGGCCCGGCCTAAGTCGCTTTGGAAACCCATGAGAGGCCGAGGACCCGGAAGCAGTTGCCATCTACTCTCTATACTCATTTTTTAATACACTATAAATTTCTCCTTTTATAAACAAATAAAATTAAGAAACTATAAAATTATCTAGATCTCTAAACAATGATATTTTTAATGGTCATTGTGTTCTCGTCTTTTACTGCGGCAGGTAAGTAATTCACATGATATTTTCGTAAATTAAGAGAAGAATGGGAGTGTACACACATAACAGACTACTGCGACGATATCGAGACGTGTGAATAAATAACCATCCGTACTAATTGACCTTGCTTACGTGATCATCTCGGCGAGCATTTCTCCACCGGACGGCACCGTACTTGGCCACGGAAGAGCTCCAATTCTACGAGGAAGGGAACACGGTCTTCCACGACCGTTGCTGCTCTCCCTCGTAGAATCAAAGCTCCTCCTTGACGTCCGTTACCGCTCGGCAGAGAACGTGCTCGCCGAGATGAACACGGTCCGCAAGTTCAACTAGCTACTTTAACCTTATTTCATGTAAATATGCAAGCTTGAAGTGATTTTGAGCTCAAATTGCTTACAAATGAAAAAAACCACAATAAAGAACCATATATATATATAGTGAACAAAATGAGATAAGACAATGGTGAAAAATGAGAGTATGAGATTGGTAACCTTTACAACTGAAGAATCGATGGAGGAATCGAAGAAATCGATGGAGGAATCGAATAATGGATGGAGGAACAATGGAGGGAGGGAGGAAGCAAGAACACTAGTGCAGTGAGCTTCAAAATGTGCTGAGCTCGGGCTCGGGGAGGAAGAAGGAGACGACCGGGATGTAAAGGGGGACCTTTAGTCCCGGTTGATGGCTCCAACCGGGACTAAAAGTAACTTTCCAACCCCGGGCGCAGCCACGGCCCGGGAGTAGACCTTTACTCCCGGTTGGAGCCACCAACCGGGAGTAAAAGTATACCTTTAGTCCCGGTTGGTGGCTCTAATCGGGACTAAAGGTCCCTGCCACCTCTGTCTGGCGCAGTAGCCGTTGGGGCAGGGACCTTTAGTCTCGGTTGGAGACACCAACCGGGACTAAAGGTATTTCTAGTCCCGGGCGCAAAAAAATCCAGGACTAGAGCCCATTTTAACCGAGGATCAAAGGTCTGTTCTCTACTAGTGGATTCTCCATGTATATATATGAACGTACCTTGGACGTGTTGCCGTCACCCCACTTGACATAGATATACTGTGCTTCGTCACACTCACACTCATAGTAGACGAGTTGCCCCACCCATGAAAGGTCACTTGTAGACGACGGCGAGTCTGTCGTCGGAAGCTGCCGGCGGCGGACGACGATATCTCCATAGTCGATGGTACGGGAGTCATCGTCGTAAGAGAAACCTCTGACATCGTACGCGCTCAAGGTCTCCTCCTCGTCGGACTCCAGCAGATCCCATGACACGCGCACGGTCTTGTCCTTGTAGTTGTAGCCTCTCACGACGCCGACACACTCATCCTCCCCATCCGACGGCTCCGTCGACGGTGTCCTCCTGACAACGTGCTGCCCCGGGATCAGGTCATTGTTGGTCTCTCCCTCCCAGACCAACAGAGACGTCGACGGCACGCCGCGCTGTCGCGTGCCGTCCTGCCACAGCACGTCCACCGTCGTGCGAGTGCTGGCCACGACCAACGGCCGCCGCCCCAAGTCGTCGTCTAATGAGCGTTGCCTCCGACTTGGTCGGCGCTGCTGCCAGTCCCTTCTCGTCAGTCCACAGGCAGCGGTTGCGGCAGCAGACGACTGCTGCTGCGGATCGTACGTGATCGTCGGAGGCAGCGCCGCCGCGAAACAAGCACCGGTCGCCCACGCCCCAGTATTTGAAGTCAAAGATGTTTCCGGGGCCTAGGCAGAGGAAGGTCAGGTCGCGAGGACTCTGCTGGTTCGGCGGCGGGGGCAGAGACTCGTCGATGGCGCCGGTGTCCAGCTGCGACGACGACGCGAGCCAGTAGACGAGCACGCAGGTCGTCTCCACCCTGCACACGGTGCCCTCGCCATGGCTGGGCTTCCAGTAGCCCTTGAGCCACCGGGACGCCCTGAGGATGCCCGGCGGGCCACCGACGTGCTGCCCCGGGTAGAAATCCTGGTCCTTAGAGCCGTCCTTGTTCACGGTCGACGTCATCGTCCACAGCTCGGCGGTGTGCCCCCACGCTACCCTGCACTTGGCGCCGTCGTCGAACACCACGTCGACGTCGAGGCACACCTGCACGACGCAGCCCAGCCACGCGCCTGCCTCCGCCCCGTCGGCGGTTAACACCACGTAGTCTCCCACGCTGAACTCGCCACCGGCGCGTCGCACCTCCGCCTGCGACACGGCCCTTGCGACGACCGCCGGGGGCACGTTCTCGTCGTCGCCATCTGGTAATGGTAGGCGGGCCTGGTCGAGCTCGGTGGCGGCGCACATCACGGTTCCCAGCTGGCCGCCAATGTCTGTCGACGACGCCACGACCATGCTGGGCTGCATGAAGCTCCGGTCGGCGACACGTACGTCGCTGGCGTTCACGGTCGCCTTGCTGCCGTCGAGGCGCCGCACGACGAGCTTAGGCCACGGTCTGCCCTTCCCGAGCACGATGCCGTAGTGGTTGCCACCGGCGGCTGCTGGCGACGACGGGTTCAGGAGCGTGACAGAGTCTCCTCGGCAGATAAGCTGCCCAATTGCGTCCTCCATTGTTGGCAGGAGTCGTCTGTGCGTACGTGTTTGTTTGTTGGATCAGTCAATCCAATTTCTTGTTTATAGGTTTATTAATTGATAAATAGGGTTGTAATTTATAGTGGTTTACGTACGTGGTTATCTGGGAGAGTTGGAGTAGGTTTTGGAGGCCGTGTAAGAAGGTCCTCTGCAACACAAATACAAACCATAATGGACTTTTTTTTTTAAAAATATATATTTGCTTGTAAATAATACTATGGAATCTTTTTGTTGGAATGTTGTATATCCTAGTCTCCAACACAGACCAGTGCATCATTGTTTATTGCCATCATCTTATTTAATTGGAATCATCATCTTTGTTTAAGATGAATTACGTTATTATAAATTTCATTCAGTTGGTACAAGTAGAACTTAGCCCCAATAAGCAATGCTTTTAGGTGACTTGTTATTTAGGATAAAATAAAAATTTGATTTAGGATAAAATATAAAAATGTCCGTTGGCATTAGGGATGGTGGACGACGTCCGAATGCACCAAAGAGCAGTGACATTGCCTTCTTCAATTTGCACACCAATCCAATGCCAAAAACCAACCGCAAAGGCACAACCAGATAGGGTGAACTGTGCTTTCAAAACTTAGAGTGCCGCACAACTCACATAGGTCTGAGTCAATGCAGTGATAAGCATTCTAGGTTGATATAATACTATATTATATTTCGTGCATGCAGGACTTTTAAAAAAAATAAAATCATTGCTTGCATGAATTAAACCTACATGTTATTACACCGTTCTTAACAAAATTAGGAAAAGCAATGAAAGAATTCAATAAAAAAACTAACAGAATTAGATTGAATTATAAGATGATGTAAAGGCAAAACAAATAGATATTTCTAATATAATGAAAGTAGTAATTGCACTTAGTGAAGATGATGGATATCTTATATTATGAAGTTGGAAATTAGTGGGTTGACATGGCTATTACAACACATTTGGTTGCAGGAATTTCTTAGAAGGGAATGGGAGTTAAGAGATGTGTGATTAAAATTCCTCTGATTGGTTGGTGGGCATGGAAGTTCTTTTGGGAAGGGAAACAGGAATTCGTGGGCCTCAATTCTCACCTTTTAAACCTAAGGAGAGGGTTGGGAATTGAGTGGGACTTCCTTATCAACACAAGATTGATAACTTAAGTTACGATTTCCCATTGCCAAACCCAACAACCAAACAAAGGTCGCAGAAGAAACTCCCTCTTGAACTCTCTCTTAACTTTCAGCACATGCCAAACAGGGGATTAGGAGTATAAATCAAGCTCCCACATCAATTCCCTCCACTAACTCCCACCTCCAGTTCCCATGTCCTTTCTCTGACCTTGCCAAACACACCGTTAGACGGAGATGTTGTGAATAATTAGTTCGGAAATGATATGGATAGCTTGCATGTTGAGATACAACTTGTAGTGAGGATTAGCTTTATAAAAGATATAGATAGATATAGGGCATGTTTGGCACAACTCACAACAACTTTATGAGCTGTTGTGAGCTTTTTTTTTTGCCAAATACCTTTTTTCAAAACAGCTTCATGAGTGAAGCTGTTTTATCCCCTCTCACAAAGGGATGAGTTGGGATGAAGCTGAAAAATAACTTACTACAGCTTCATCTCCCATATGTGCACCCCACTGTGCACAAAAGGCAATTCTTGGCCAAGAGAGAGAACGCTCGCGGGGATAAGGGAGGCGACGCGACGAGGCCGACTGGGGCGCGGCCGCCAGAGCGTCGTTGCCGGGAGCGCGGCTCGCCGAGGAGCGGCCCGCCTGGGGCTCACTGGGGCGCGGCCCGCCAGGGGCGCTGCTCATCTGGGCGCGGTCTTCTGGGTCGCCGGGGCGCCGGACTTGGAGTGGAGCTCACCGGAGCATGGTCTTCTAGGGCGTTGAGGCGCTGGGACTGGAGCTCGTCGGGACTGGGACTGGGGCTCACCGGGGCACCGAGATTGGGGCGCGGTTTCTAGCGGCGCGGTTTCTTGAAACACAGTATTCTGGGGGCATCGGGCATCGGCCCTAGGAAGAAGATGGCAATAATTGGAAGAAAAAAGGAAAGGCCATGGGTAGTTTGGTACTTTATTCTTTTTCCCCTCTTGAGAAGCTGTTTTGCCAAACGGAGTGAATAAAATAGCTCAGCTTCACCTGTAGAGCTGCTCATTGAGCTGAAAACCAAAAAAACAACTTAACTAGTGAAGCTGAGCTGTGTCAAACGAGGCCATGGATAAGCAATTGCACATAATTGGTTGTGATGTGGCACATAATTAAAGGAAGTCATCCCTGGCTTTGTTCAATGTACCCAATATTCGATACTTTTCTATAAACCAAAAAATGGTTAAAGCTTGTCCCTCTACAATTAAGTACATAATATTTTTTTAGGATATATTCATTGTTCAATAAAAAATATGCCCTGTGTGCGAACCTTATTTGTTGAAGACGATCTATGGTAATTAAGAAATAAACCGCTAATTAAATGAGATATTCGGTCATGCATGCGCCATATGCATCTCCTATATATCCTGTGGAAAGTTAATGTTTGCTGATATGTACGTACGTGAAGAGAGGAAAAAATATTTTTGATGATACAGGTGAGGTGACCAGCACCATCTTTAGGTCTGCATAGAGTTGACCGGTGACTCAAGGACTTCTCCGCGAGCCACACAGATTTCGTCGTCATGATCAGGAATAATTCAGGATGCACAAGGACACAATTTGGCGGCATGCAGTGCGGAAATTGAAGGCTATTTTGGACGGCTGCATATCTAGACAAACGTAGCACAGTCTCAGCACGTTGTATGTACGTATATGTGTTCGATTTGCGATAAACATTCCAAATTTTTCAGAGAAAAATACAATCTTTTCTTATGTTCGGTCGATCGGCAAGGGCATATGCTCAAGCTTGTGCCTGTTGTACTAGCTAGCACTACACATGTTTTAAACAAGGCCTTCAAGACGAAGTTATATCCATTGAACAAGCAATAATATCTTGTATGATCAATGTGTTGTCTTGGTCAAAGCGGATTGAGTTTTCAGCACTTCTATATGCACGAAATATATATCTCACACAACTTCTAACAGACGGAACACGGCAATAGATGCAAAAGATTTCTGCACCAAGTACTATGCAACCTTATCCTAGACGACAAGATTGCGTTCATACTTGTACAAGATGTGAAGTGGCTCATCGACAGAGTTAACCACCAAAATCTACGAAATGCGTCAATGGCAGTTTCCAGCAGGTAATTTGGCGGCATCTCAATCTATCTTTCTCGGTCAACAATCAAGGTAAGTTTTGTCATTCCACTGGACATTATACTTTTCTAAGTTCTAATAACCTATCGTCGTCCACGGGCGGTCCGCCATTAATGCATGACGTAGATTTTATGGTTTCGTCTAGACATCATAATGTAGACATCATAATGTGTATGTGAACAGTGGTTGATGGGGACGTTGTTAGCTTTATGCGAGATGCAATTTTGCATGAGAAACTTAAGATAGTGTTGATTTAGATGCAAAAATAAGTTCTAATTTAGGAAAAAGTTTTTTTTATTATGATTTCAATAAAATTATTGGAGTTTTGCTATTTATTTCTCCATGCATGTAAACTATATACTGTGGCTGGATTTTCGGTTGCGTGCGCATTCATACACATACAAGTTGTCAAGTGGCTCATCGACAGAGTTAGCCACAAAAATCTACATCATGCATCCCTGGCACTTTCCAATTGGCAATTTGGCAGCATCTTGGTCTATTCTTCTCGGTCAACAATCAAGGGCAGTTTTGTCATTCCACTGGACATTATACTTTTCTACTACTAAGTTCTAACCTCTCATCGTCCCGGCGGCCAGCCACCGGCCACCTATAAATACACGCACGCTCCATCCCAAACTTCCCAAGCAGCTCGCCTAGTTCCACAAGAAAGAAGCTCGCATAGTAGCACCAATGGCCGCCTCCTCGTCCTGGATCCTCCTGCTCCTGGCCGCCACCTTCACAGCCAGCGCCAGCGCGGCGACCTTCACCATCAAGAACAACTGCGGGTTCACGGTGTGGCCGGCGGCGACGCCCGTGGGCGGGGGCACGCAGCTGAACCCGGGCGGGACGTGGACCATCAACGTCCCTGCCGGCACCAGCTCGAGTTAGAGCACGAACAGATATGAGATTCTTGACAAGCTGAGGAGCAATCAGGACATTATTCAAAAGTAAAGGATTGGAGGAGGTGGGGATAGAGGCATGGCCAGTGGAGGACGCGGACATCAGACCACCATTGCCGACAACGATCTGACAAGGAACAGTGGAAGAGGAACAAGTGCTAAGTATACCAGGGTGGGAAGCCATGTGGGAAGAGGCGCCCGTGTCCAGGAACCAGTCGTTGGCGCTGTCGGTGGTGGGGTTCAATGACATACTGTTGAGTGCGGAGTAGAGCCTGGGCGGAAGGGAGCTAGTGTCGTGCTATGGCGGCGGCGCGGCGAACGCCGTCATGGCCGAAGGAGGACTGATGCCGGGGCGCGGCGTGAGGACGCTGTCGATGTTTCACCACCGATAGCCTGCCATGGGGCTACCCGGGGCAGTTTGTTCGGGCTTCAGCGTATGCAGAACTCGACGGTGAATGCAAGAGACAGTCGATTTATCCTGGTTTGGGCCCTCTACCGTGATCGAGTAATAGCCCTACATCCAGTCGGTGTTAGCATTTACGTTGGATTGATTGTCCAGTGTTGTGGTGTTCTCTCTAGGAACTCTGTCCTTCCTTTATATAGTCAGGAGGCCAGAGTCCTAGTCGGTTTACAATGAAAGTTCCTAGTAGGATTACAGAATAATACTACTACTAAGATTACATGGAAAGAATCCTAGTTAGACTAGATTTCCTCTCTTCCTTGCGGGGAATCCCGTGGGTCCTGCATCGACAAGCCCCCGAGCACTTCATGGTTGAGCTCTGGAAGCCTCGTCTTGTTCCTCCAGGTCTTGCCGAGTAGAAACAAGCGTCGTCCGAGTGCTTTCTTGAGTGAAACCATGTAGCGCTTCCTGGGATCTTCGAGTGGTGTGCGCTTTTTTGAAGAAAAAAGCACACCCAGCTGGGTGTAGCCCCCGAGCCTCTTGCTGTTTGGAACAAGGAGCTAGAGGGTCTTGTTTTGAAATTGCTCTGATTCTTCATCGAAGGTCCGGGTTCTTTTTGCCTTTAGGTCTTGAAGTGGTCTGTCTTGAAGAAATCTTCTTGGTGACGTGCGCTTTTTCGAAGAAAAAAGTGCACTCACTGAGTGTAGCCCCCGAGCCTCTTGCTATTTGGAACAAAAAGTTGGAGGGTCTTGAATGTTATGTCGTTTGAAAATTGCTGTCTTGAAGAAGTTTTCTGAGTGATGTGCGCTTTTTTGAAAAAAAAAGTGCACTCACTGAGTGTAGCCCCCGTGCCTCTTGCTATTTGGAACAAAAAGTTGGAGGGTCTTGAATCTTATGTTGTTCAAAGAACTGAAAACCTCTCCTGCTGCAGCACCCGAGCATATATCTGGGTTCTTTTATTAAAAGAGAACTCGGATACAGGATCTTGGCATATTTTCCGGTAGTCTGTTGTTGTCAGATGTAGTTGTACGGTGGTGGTTGAGTGTAAATGTTGTTTGTTCACGAGATGTACAGTGTTGGTATATTCTTCCGAATATGCTCGTTCTTGAGTACTGTTGCTTCAGACCTGAGTCTTCTTTCATTGAATTCTGTCTTTTCACTGTGTCATTTGTTAGGTTCATTCCGTTGGTGCTCCCGGTCCATGTGCACCGCTTCTTTGGTCTATAAATACCCTCCTTGTGTGCTGTTTTGATTCATCGAGCATTTTGTTGCGTGGTCTGAAATCTCCGTAGTCATGAATATGATAGTTTATGAAGTAGAGCAGCCCCCGGGCGTATTTTGTAGTTCTTGTACATCTTGTCATAGCTGGAGGAATTCTTGTGATAGGGATTAGAGGTAGACTAATCTCGCAGCGGCATTGCTCCGGGAAGTACATGGCGGTAGTTGGAGGAAGTCTTGTGATGTGGGATACATTCCTTCATCCAGCAGTTCTGGGTTGATCTTTGCTGCCTGTCCTAAGACTGTCCGGTGCAGATCAACACCATATCCGGTATCACATCAGACTTGGGTAGACAGATGCCTGCAGGCTTCTCTTGGTCCACGTTGTCCCGCCGTGCTGCTAATCTCCACCTTGGATGTGCTGCGTTCTTCCTTCGAAGAAAATAGTGTAGCCGAGGGCGGTTTGTTCTACCGAGTAGCAATTTGGAACACGTAGTCGTTCCAGAGCCTAGTTGTGTCCGAGTTCCTTTTTGCTACCTTGTCTGTCGTAGTACCGAGTTCGTTGGGTCTTGTAAGATGTGTAATCTTGTATCTCTTGAAGCCATTTGTAATGGAAAGAATCTTGTCTTCTGAGTTGTCATTCCTTTTTCTGCTGATGCCCTGATTGTTTATGAGATTCCCGAGTTCTTTCTATAAGATTCAGGTTCTTTTGTTCCTTGTGAGGTGACCCTTCATTGCTTCATGGTTGATGAGTTCTTTTTGTAGCAATATGATAACTCTGCCATGGTGCTGGATGGATAAGTTCGAAATCTGCCCGTTGAACTGTACCATTGTGTGGATTAGTGCCGTCCGTCATTTCAGCTTTGTCAGTTGTGGTGATAAATGGATCATTGCGTTCTCATGCCGTGTTTAAATGGGCCTGTTGGGCTGCATTTTTATTGCTGTAAAATCTATTTAAAAGCCTTTCTTCTTCTTTTTCTTTACTGCCCTGCTTTTGCCTTGAAACCCTAGTCTTCAAAATTCCACCGCCGCCATTGTTGCCGTCATCTGAGCGCCGCCATCTGAACATCATCTTTCCTTAGTGCTTTATTACTTCCACTAGTATATGGGTAGGAAGAAATCAGCGAGCAAATCCTAGGCAACCTTTGTAGACGAGGAGGCCTCACTTTCTGTGATCGAAAAATCAAGAATTCATGGCTATGAGGGTTGCTCAGAAGATCTGGCCAGCCCCGACTACAACTGAGGACCAGTTGCACGAGCTTGTTAGCGATGGTCTGATCCAGAGCAAGGATATTGCTTATTGGAAAGCTCCGAGCAAGCATCGGGTCCCAACTCCAAGTCCTGGTGAGATTGTTCTTTTTGTCTCCTTTATCCATATTGGACTTTGCCTTCTTGCTTCTGCTTTTCTTCATCGATTTCTCGGTTATTTTGTGATTAGCTTGAACCATCTTGCTCCCAATGTTGTCCTCCATCTTTCTGTTTTTGTTCATCTTTGTGAAACTTTCCTTGGAATTCCTCCTTCTCTTTCTCTCTTCCGTTACTTCTTCCGTCTGAAGCCCCATCCCCGCCGCGATGACACCTATGTTCTTGGTGGCTGTGGGATTCAGTTTTGCCAAGGTCTTAAGAGTATATTCTTTGATTATGACTTGGTTGATTCTGTGAGGGATTGGCGTGCCGACTGGTTTTATGCCGCCAATATGATTCCTCCTCTTTCTGTTCATTCTAGACCTGGTCCCATGGTTAATGACCGATGGGAAAAGAATCCCCTGACGACGGCTGAGCTTCGAGCGATCAAGCCATTTCTTGAGAGGATATGTACTCTGAAACAGCAAGGCTTGACCGACTTCGGGATTATTTCTAGTTTTCTTCGCCATCGTGTTCAGCCTCTAAAGGAGTGGGAGAATTTTGGGTTTGAGTACTCTAGAGCGGAGGACCCTTCTCGTATGGTCCCTGCCCTTGAGTTGACTGATGAGGAGGTGCTCGAGTGTCTTCAGAAGATGTTGAAAGGAGTAAGCGTCGTCTCGCTTGCTGTCCTTGAGTACAGTGCTAACAACCCGCCTCCTGCTGTGAGTTGTTTTTTTCTTATGCAGGTACTTTTTGTATTTCCTTTGCTGTCTCTACTTTTGCTTAATCTTTCTTGTCTGGTTGTTTTACTCTTTTATAGGAATTGGGGTATAACTTTGTTGATCTGATCCCCCTTGATGCCTGCCCTGCCATTGTGGAGATTGGGGATAGTCTTGGTGGGGCATCTTTAACCAGTAAGTTTCAAACTACCACGATGTTTCCTGGTGTTTCTTCCACAGTTCTTGACGTATATGTAGAGTATGTTCCTCGTCCAGTTCCTCGAGCTCCTCGTAGTGTTGGAAAAAGGGGGTGAGCGGATTGTTCTTCTTCTGGTTTGTCTGCTACCAAGAAGCCTCACCAGCCGAGTACTCATCCAGATACTCAAGTTATAGGTAGCATGCTCCTAGGTGAGCATATTAATACGCTTTGTCTTCTTGTTGTTTGTTTGTACTTTTAACCGAGTACTTTTCTCCTTTTTCAGATGGCGCTGTGGTTGCCATGTCTGAGAATGAGGAAGATGAGGATGATGATGCGGCCCTTGTCACTCGTCGGTGAGTTGTTTTGTTTTTCTGTTTTTGAACACCTCTTTTTGTTCTGACTTTTGGCCTTGTTCTCTTGTAGCAAGCGGTCGTCGAGCTTGAGTTCTTCTGGGGCTCCAGTACCAGCCACGCCGCTCCTGTCGTAGAGTGGCGGTGATGTTTTTGCCACTATAGTTCCCCCTCTTAGGTCCTCTGTTGGTTTTCTGAAGAAGATAGCTGAGTGAGTGATTCCTCGTTATGTTTCTTTGCTTCTGTTTTTCTTTTTCCTGACTCATATTCTTATCGTTGAGTTTCCTTATCATCTGCAGACCCTCGCCTTCCCTTAACCCTCCGCCGACGTCTTGTCAGTCCTCTGATGTGCCTCTGTGTGCTGAGTCTCGGGACTTGGAATGTATGGTCGGCGAGGTGGCTCTGAGGGAGACAGGGTTCGCTGGTAATCATGCTGCTGCTAATTCGCTGGCTCCGGAGGTGACTGTGGCCACTGCGGTGGGTTCTTCTGAGGAGGTAGCTGGGGCTTCCCAGGATACGGCCCTGGCCTTGCCTTCTTTGCATCGGGCGGCTTCTCCCTCTGCTCCTCTTGGTACCGGTGATCAGCGCTTGGATGATGATGTGTTACACCAGTTCGATGCCACTCATCAGTTGTCAGAGCTGACTGCTGTCTAGGGAACCCTTGCGACTTCTTTTGGGGAAAAGCTCCAAGTAAGTTTTTCTGAAGTTCTTTCTTTGGATGTTCGTCTTTGTTTTGTTCTTATGCCTTTTTTCTCTCTTTTTGTTCAGTCTTTTTCTCGGGATCATACTGGCTTCTTTTTCTCGTCTGAAACCGAGAAAAAGTTGTCTTCTGAGGTAAGTGCCCTAAAAGCAGAGCTTGATCTTTGTCGGGCCGAGATGGAGACTGAGCGTCAAATGCACCAAAAGGAGGAAAAGGCTCTTCGTGCACGGGTGGTAGAGGTAGAGAAACAGAGAGATGCTGCGGTGGAGTCCATGAAGAATGAGTGCAATGGTATTGCGGGTTCTTCTTGTTTCCTTTTGTATTCTGATTTCCCTTTCTGCTGACTTGTTTTTGGTGCTTGGTCTAGCTCTCCGAGTTGAAAAGCAGAAGCTCTCGGAGGGTATCGAGGAGATGAAGACACTTGCTCGCAATAGTCACAACAGGGCTGAGGAGGTAATTACTCGTGCTGAAGAAGAACTCGCGCTTGCCAAATTGATTAGGTGTGGAGCTGACAGAGGTCTTATGCAGGCCCAAAAAACTATTGAAGTCTTGAGTGGCAAGTTGGCGACAGCTACTGAGAACTAGAATGCTTTGTGGAAATCATTTCGGTCAGTACCCGGTCTTCTCAGGACTTCAGCAGATGATGGTCAATCTTGGGCTTAGTTTATTCCCCAAGTTTCGACCTGTTTCCAGGAGTTCGTGAAGAGGTGCGCCCAACTGTGTACCAGGAATGTTCTTGCCCAGGTCCGGGTTCTTTCTCCGGAGTTTCCTTTGTCCAAGATTGCTGATGAAGCCGAGAGTCAAGAATATCTAGATGCCATTGAAAAGGTGGAGCCTGAGGTCGAAGATTTAGCCAGGAGGATTGTTGATAATCTTAATATTGATATTTCTTCACCTGATGACAATGCTTGATGTAATTGACCTTTGTACTCCAGCTTCTGTAATAGGATACTATACTTCTTTTTGAATGAAGATTCTTTATTTTTGTTGATGTCCTCTTTGCCTGGATGTCTTTGCCTTGCTTATTCTTTAAATGAGTTGTCCAAGTGATTAGAATTTTCTCCGAATAGTCGTTCGTTCTGGCTTTCATCTGCGTTGTGTAAACCACTTGGTGTATGTAGGTCGTTGTGTTGACAAACTTTCTTGGTTTGCCGAGTGCTTGTCTGGCTTTCGTTTGCGCCGTATAAACAACTCGGGGTAACTAGATCCTTGTCTTGACAACCTTTTTGTTCTTGTTAGTACTGAAAAGACTTGGGACCGGCGATCTCAAGTACCTTCAGCTTCTTCTTTTTAGCTTTTTTGCTTAAATGGAGATGTGGCCAGCATCTGGCCCTTTCCCTGGTTGCAAAAACATCTTAGGATCGATTCAGGCGTTGGCTTACTAGCCACCCTCATCGGTAGGCTGAAAACTCTTTTTAGCTTTTTTGTTTACGTCCGGTATGCTCCGGCTTAGTTTTAGCCATTTTTCTTTTTGGTTCGGGTGTGAGCTTATTAGCTACCCTCATCGGCGGGCTCAAGCATCTTTTCAGATCTTTTGCTCTCGGCCGGTATGCTCAGGCATAATTTCAGCCATTTTGCTTTTTTGGTTCGGGTGTTAGCTTATTAGCTACCCTCATCGGCGGGCTCAAGCATCTTTTCAGCTCTTTTGCTCTCGGCCGGTATGCTCTGGCATAATTTCAGCCATTTTGCTTTTTGGTTCGGGTGTTAGCTTATTAGCTATCCTCATCGGTGAGCTCAAGCATCTTTTCAGCTCTTTTGCTCTTGGCCGGTATGCTCAGGCATAATTTTAGCCATTTTGCTTTTTGGTTCGGGTGTTAGCTTATTAGCTAGCCTCATCGGCGGGCTCAAGCATCTTTTCAGCTCTTTTGCTCTCGACCGGTAAGCTAGTTGAAAACGACTCGGGGAAAGACATAATAAGTCATATATTTTGCAGAAAAACCATCTTTATTGATCATGAACGTTGATAAGCCCCAACAATACATGCGTTGCCAATGAACACTGTCATTATTGATCATGAGTGTTGATCTCTTGTGGCTTGTATATATATTCTTCCTTGAGTTGTTTTGATGTGTAGAATCTTCTTAGTTGGCTGATGTGCCATGTATTGCTGACTTCTTTTCCATCCTCGGTTGTCAACTTGTACGTGCCTGATCCAATGACTTTTGTGACAATAAAAGGACCTTCCCATGGACTTAGTAGTTTATGGCATCCGTTAGTTTTTTGTATTCTTCTTAGCACTAGATCTCCGATTTGGAGTGATCGAGGCTGGGTACTCTTGTTGTAGTGGCATCTTAAACCTTGTAGGTATCTGGCTGATTGAAGGGTAGCGTTTACTCTGACTTCTTCTGAACTGTTGAGTTCTAATCTTCTGGTGTGTTCTGCTTCTCCTTCGTCATACTGTTCTATCCTTGGTGACGTCCAGATCAAGTCGGCAGGTAGTACGGCTTCTGATCCGTAAACCAGGAAGAAAAGTGAGTATCCGGTGGCTCTGCTTATCTGAGTTCGTAGCCCCCATACTACTTTGGGTAATTCTTCAATCCATTTGGATCCATAGTCTACTAGCTCTTCATACAGTCTTGGTTTTAATCCGTCTAGTATGTGTCCATTAGCCCTTTCTACCTGTCCGTTGGCTTCTGGATGTGCGACTGATGCGTAATCTATGCCGAAGCCACAATCCTGTGCCCAACTTTTGAATTCTATAGCTGTGAAGGGAGAACCCAAATCTGTGATGATTCGATTGGGCATGCTGAAGCGGTGCATAATGTCTTAGATGAACTCGACTGCTTTGGCTGCGCTGTATTTTGCGAGTGGTTTGTATTCAATCCACTTGGTGAACTTGTCAATTGCTACAAAGATGTACTCGAAACCACCTTTTGCTTTCTTAAGAGATCCTACTTGATCTAGCCCCTAGCAGGAGAAAGGCCAAGCAGGTGGGATGCAGATGAGATTGTGAGCTAGTACATGAGCTTGTCTTGCAAACATTTGACAACCTTTGCATCTTCTGACGAGTTCTTCCGCGTTTTTCAAAGTGGTTGGCCAGTAGAATCCGGTGCGGAATGCTTTGCCGACTAATGTTCTTGAAGCGGCATGATTTCCACAGCAATCTGAGTGTATTTTGTCTAAGATTTCTTTACCCTTTTCAAACGAGACACATTTTAGGAGTACTCCTGATAATGTGGCTCTTCTGTAAAGCTTGTCCCCCCACTAGGACGTAGTTCTTGCTTCTGCGAACAACTCGGGTAGCCTCCTCTTTATCTGCTGGCAACTTATTCTCTTTGATATAGTCAATAAAATCCTGAGTCCATGAGGTGTTGATTACCAAAATCTGGGCGCCTTTAGTTGGTGGTTCAAGGGTTATCTCACCGGGTTGTTTGATAGAGGGAGCTGATAACTCCTCTATGAATACGCCGGGTGGGACCTTCGCCCTGTTCGATCTGAGCTTGGCGAGGACGTCTGCTGCAATATTAGAGTCGCGCAAGACATGTAGAATTTCTAATCCTTGAAAATGTTTTTCGAGTTTTCGTATTTCAGCACAGTAGGCGCCCATGTTTTCTTTGGTGCAGTCCCAATCTTTGTTGACTTGGTTGATGACTACTGCCGAATTGTCGTATACGAGCAATCGCTTGATTCCGAAGGTAATTGCTATTCGGAGTCCGTGGATGAGGGCTTCGTACTCTGCTTCATTGTTTGTAGCTTGCCATAATATCTAAAGGACATACTTGAGATGTTTTCCGTCTGGAGAAACGAGGAGAACGCCTGCACCGGCTTCGCCTAGCTTGAGTGATCCATCAAAGTACATCTTCCAATGGTCAAGGATGGTATTTGACATAGGCTGTTGAATTTCTGTCCACTCGGCCACAAAATGGGCAAGGGCTTGAGATTTAATTGCCTTCCGCGGGGTGAAATCGATATTGAGAGCACCAAGTTCAACTGCCCATTTAGATATGCGCCCTATCGCGTCTTTATTGTGTAGGATGTCTCTGAGTGGGAAATCTGTCACCACGGTAATCTTGTGGCTTTCAAAATAGTGGCGAAGCTTGCGTGAAGTGATCAGGAGGGTGTAGAGTAGTTTTTGCACATGCGGGTACCATATTTTTTATTCTGACAGTACTTCGCTGATGTAGTATACGGGACGTTGTACTTTATATACGCGCCATTCTTCTTCTCTTTCTACGATTATCGCTGTGCTGATCACAGTAGAAGTTGCCGCAATGTATAGCATCATGTCTTCATATTTCTTTGGAGGTGTGAGAACGGGTGAGGACGTGAGGTATGCCTTAAGTTTTTTGAAAGCTTCGTCGGCTTCTTCCGTCCACTCAAACTTGTCTGTCTTCTTTAGTAGTTTAAAGAAAGGTAATCCTTTTTCGTCGAGTCTTGATATGAAACGATTGAGGGCCACCATGCAGCCTGTTAGTTTCTGCACATCTTTGACACTTCGAGGAGGGCCCATCTCTGTTATTGCTCGAATTTGCTTGGTGCTGGATTCGATTCCATGATGACTGACCAAGAATCCGAGTAGTTGTCCTAAAGGAACTCCGAATACACACTTCTTTGGGTTCAATTTCCAGCTCCACCTTTTTAGATTTTTGAAGGTTTGCTTTAAGTCTTCAATTAGTGTGTCCGGGTTCTTCGTTTTTACTACTACGTCATCCACGTACGCCTATACGTTTTCGTCGATCTGTTCACCAAGGCACGTTTGGATAGCTCTTTGGTAAGTGGCACCAGCATTCTTGAGTCCAAACGACATGGTCTTGTAGCAGTAGGCACCGAACGGAGTGATGAAAGATGTCTTGCTCTGGTCTTGTTCCCTTAACGTGATCTGGTGATATCCTGAATAGCAATCAAGAAAGGACAACAGGGCAGATCTTGTTGTTGAATCAACTATCTGATCAATGCGTGGTAGCCCGAATGAATCTTTCGGGCAGTGTTTGTTGAGATCTGTGTAGTCAATGCATATGCCCCACTCGTCCGTATTCTTTTTCTATACTAGAACTGGGTTTGCTAGCCAATCTGGATGAAGGATCTCTCTGATGAACACGACTGCCATTAGCTTTGTGATTTCTTTTTTAGTTGCTGCCTTCTTGTCAGGTGAGAATCGTCATAGCCATTGCTTCACAGGCTTGGAGCCTTCATTGGTATCGATTCTGTGCTCAGCCAACTCTCTTGGGACACCTGGCATGTCGGTCGGCTTCCAAGCGAAGATATCTTTGTTGTCCCCAAGAAAGTTGGTGAGCGCGAGTTCCTATTTTGCCGAGAGGTGGGCACTGATGGTTGACGTTTTGGATGGATCACCGGTGCCTAGGTCGATTTGCTTGATGTCGGCTTCTTTTGGTGGTGCGAGGATGCTGGGCTTTTTAGCCGGTATATCTAGCTCTTCTGGGTTCATTTCTGCAGCAATAGTGGCTATTTCTTTTCTACCGTTGGCGGCTTGCGCTTTGGCTGTAATTTGGATTGCTTGAACGTCGCAGTCAAAAGCGCGGTTCAAATCACCTTGGAGGGAAAGTACACCGTTAGGCCCTGGCATCTTAAGCAATAGGTACGGGTAATGCGGTATCGCCATGAATTTTGCTAGTGCTGGACGCCCGAGGATCGTGTGATATGATGAATCGAAGTCTGCAACTTCAAACTTGATGAACTCTGTACGGTAGTTTGAGGGAGTTCCGAAGGTAACTGGTAGAGTGATTTGCCCAAGTGGCATGTCTGCCTTGCCGGGTACTATCCCATAAAAAGGAGTGCTTGTTGGTGTAATCATTCCGGTGAGTTGTAGTCCCATCTTCCTTAGTGTTTCTAAAAAAATGATGTTGAGTCCAGCTCCTCCATCAATTAGCACTTTTGTGACAGTCATACCGGCGATAGTGGGATCTAGAACCAGTGGGTAATGGCATGCATTTCCTACGCTAGTCCATTGGTCTTCTCTTGAAAACTGGATTGGATATTGTGACCAATTGAGATATCTTGGAGTGGCCGGTTCTGCTGCCATGATGGTTCGTAGAGCTAGCTTTTCTTGACGTTTGCTTCTAGAATCTGGGGCCCCAGCGAAGATCACTGCTACTGTCCCCCTAGATTTTTGGAATCCCTTGTCTTCGTGGTTGTCTTCATCTTTTTCTGATTGTCTTCTTTTGTGTTTCCCTTACTCTCTTTTCTTATGTATCGATCATTGAAGGTGAAACAGTTTCCGATGGTGTGATTCCCTTTAGGGTGCCAAATGCACTGCATGTTTTCAATGTCGTCAAATCTTCTAGGTTTGGAAAACTTCCTTGATTTGTCAGCCACCGCTATGGTGTTGTCTGATCCACGTTTCCTTTCCTGATGTCTACTATTTCGATGATTTTGTCTGTCCGGGTTGTCTCGGTTGTTTCTATCCGGGAACCTTTCCCGTGTCTTCTCTTCTACAGTAATCATCTTTTCTACTGTGCGTCTGAATTCTTCATTGTTTCTCGGGTTCTCTTTGCAGAAGTCCTAAAATTGCCACCTAGCCATGATTCCGTGAGAGAAAGCTTCGATTACTTCTCGTTCGGTGATGTCATGTACTTGAGCACGTAGTTCGCCGAATCATCGATAGTAATTTCTGAGACTTTCGCCCCCTTTCTGCTTGAGTCCTTTTAATTCTGCGTGGGTGATGGGGTGCGTAATGATACCCGTGAAATTTTCACAGAAAACTTTTTACAAGTCCTCCCAATTTCTGATTGACCCTGGATTCAATTTGTCAAACCATTGGAGGGGCATGGTTTCTAGGGCCATGGGAAAGAACAAGGTCTTGATATCATCGTCTCCTCCGGCTAGTTCAATCGATTGTGAGTAAATTCTGAGCCACTGCCTTGGTTCGGTCTTGCCATCGTATTTAGAGTGGTTAGACGGCTTGAACTTGTGAGGTAGTCGCATTGAAGCAAGTCTGTTTGCAAAATAGGGGAATCTATCGTGCGTTCCGGCTTCTCTGTATTCTGATTCGGCACCACCTTCCCGCCAACTGTTGTTTTGTTGAGAATAGTTCTGCGGGGCTGTCTGAATGGGTGCTTCGCTTCTGATCTTTCTTGGTTGTTCGACTCGGTAGTTTTGACTGTGGTCCCTTCTACTTTCTCTGTTGTGACTTCCACTTGGTCCAAGTCTCTCGAAAGCGGACTTCCTTTGATTTTGATCTTCCTTCCTATGAGATGTCGACCTAGCAGGTAATCTTGAGCAGGTTCTTCCGTCGTGCGTCCTTAGGGCTGCTATCCGGAAGAGGTCCCAGAGTTCTTCCTGCTGTTCACTGGGATGTGAGGTCGCTCCGAGTTCTTCTAGTGCTTCTCGAATCCTATTGTAAGGTGTATTCGCTGTGCGTCTTTCTTCGACTTCTTGTTCTGATTTTCTTCTATTGTACTCGGCCAGATCTGACTCATATCTGATTCAAGCTTCCTTGCGCTGCCTAGCACATCGTTGACATCCTTGTTTCAATTTGTTGATTCTTTCTCTGGCTTGCCTCTGATTCTCGGTCTCACCATCGTAGCCCTGGGCAAAAGGTGATATGTTGGACTCAGATTCATCCGATGACCTGATGTCAAGCGCTTCTGGGGGGATCAATGGTGATCGGGGACGGCGAACCATGAGTACTTCCCATGCGTGAACTGTTCTGTTATCGGCGTTGGTTTCCATACTGTCGGAGTTGCTGATAACTGTAGTAGAGGCTTCAAGGTCGTAGATCGAGTCTCCTTCTTGGTAGGGTAGAATTGTTGTTGTTGTCGTGCCGACCAGTCGGGTACTGCTATCCTCAGGAATAGAACCTAGCCAGTGGACGATGCAGTCTTGAGATGTTATAGTTAGTACGAGACCTTCCTGAGCTCCTTTCAGTGGCATTCTAAGCACCGGATCAAGGGACCCTTCGAGCCGTGCCTGATAAGACTTTGCCATGTTGTAGAGTCCGAACGGAAAAAGACCCGACTTCTTGAAAGGACTCTGAGTGTACTCCGAGTTGTATTCTTGATATGTCGAGGCCGCGTTCTGGAGCCCCACCGGAAAAGAACTCGGTTTCTCGAAAGAACTCGGGTAAGACTCCATCTCGGATGCGGAGCCTGAGTTCGAGTCGGATGCGCAAAGCCGCAAAATCTGAGTTGGATCGGACATCAGGAGCTGCGCGAATCTTCCGGCAAGTTGATATGTCGTAGTCGTCGAAATAGAAAAGTCTTCATGGTGAACCAAATCTTCAAGGAGACGGCTTTGGAGCTTGCCATCGTCGCTTGCCTCGCAGATCCATGAACCGAAGATGAAGGTTGATCCCGTTGAGAAGATCATGTTGTCGAGGTCCGTCGAGCTCTCGGATGCAAATTCGCCAAAAGCCCCTACCTGGCGCGCCAGCTGTCGATGTTTCACCACAGATAGCCTACCACGGGGGTACCCGGGGCAGTTTGTTTGGGCTTCAGTGTATGCGGAACTCGATGGTGAACGCAAGAGACAGTCGATTTATCCTGGTTCGGGCCCTCAACCGTGATCGAGTAATAGCCCTACGTCCAGTCGGCGTTAGACTTTGCATTGAATTGATTGTCCAGCGTTGTGGTGTTCTCTCTAGGAACTCCGTCCTTTATATAGTCAGGAGGCCAGAGTCCTAGTCGGTTTACAATGAAAATTCCTAGTAGGATTACGGAATAATACTACTACTAAGATTACATGGAAAGAATCCTAGTTAGACTAGATTTCCTCTCTTCCTTGCGGGGTATCCCGTGGGTCCCGCATCGACAGACACCCGGGCGCCAGGCATTCAGCGGTCATGCCTGAACCACCCCTTGCCACGGGTTGTAGGGGGCGGGCCACTGCAGTGGCGGAGCGGGAGCGGGAGTAGGAGCGTACTGGCGCTGACGGTTGTCCGCCTTGCGCTTCTTGCGACAATCACCGCCAGTGGCGCCAGAGACTGCGGGGCTGGGCGGTGTAGGAGCCGACGCAGACTGGGTGGTGGAAGGCGTGTCGCGAGCGGCAAGGAGCGCCGTCTGTGCCTCCATCTGTAGGGAGTACTTGATGCGGTGCTCCTCCTGCAGCAGGTATGACTTGGTGTAGAGGAAGGTCGGCGGCAGCGTCAAGGTGGAGAGCACGGCGATAGCTTGGCTGAATTTGTTGTTCAGCCCAAGAAGAGTGTTGATGACGAGCGCCGGGTCGGAGATGACGGCGCCGTAGTCGTAGAGGGTGTCGGCGAGGCGCTTGAGGCAGCTGCAGTACTCGCCGATCGACATGTCGGCCTGGAACAGGCTGTGGAGCTCTTGCTGGGTGTGGACGGCGCGCTGCAGACTGTTGTCGAGGAAATGACTGGTGATGGCGGTCGAGGCGGTGTAGGCAGAGCTGCGCGGCTTGTAGACATCGCTCCAGATGTCCTTGGACACAGTAGAGTAAAGCCACGAGACGATGCACGAGTCCACCCGCAGGCACTCGGGATCATCGATCATGGCTGCCGCGTCGATGGTGTCATCGATGTGGTTGGCGAGGCCAAACTTCTGGAAGGTGAGGTCGAAGAAGGATCGTCATTGCGGAAGTTCCTGTCATCCATGGACAGGGTGACAGGAGCGTGACTACGGATGTTGAGTAGGACGAGGTGGAGGCCGTTTGATTGAGGTACAGGTTCGGTAGGCACAGCGAATGGATTGATGTCGGAGGAGACTGAACTGGTGGGGCTCGCCATGGCTGAGATCAGCAGAAGGTGGAGTTGAGGATCAAGAAGATCTCATACTATGTAAGGGAGATGAACTGGGAGAGAATCACCGCACAATTTGCATTACACTCAGTGGAGGTACATATACAACAACCGGAGCTCCCCACGGTTAGCCGATCCTATAATCTAGGCGGCGTGGAGAGAGCAGCCAGGTCAAGCAACGGCTACAAGAGATAAGACTCAACGCAAAAGGCGCTTAGCCTATACTATCTCTCTCGACACTTACAACACTCCTCGATAATCCTTGGATGACCGAGGAAGGATGGAACTTATAGTCTCGACTTAATTTATATGATTACATTTGCAACGGATTGGGCACCACCAGAGGCAATAGGGCGCACAAGTGCCTGAATCCCGCCAAAATCCACAAGTTGGCCTCCTCGATGATCAATCAGAAAACCCGTCAGGACCGCTGCTTCGGATGTTGAACGTCCTGGAGTTTCTCTTTCCACAACTGCCAACCGATCAGAAGCGTTATGGAGTCGAAACCTCGACTTTAATTCTTTGGCCACCCTCTTACGAGAGAGAAGCCACCACGACTAGAAGCATTCATCGACTGCGACCATCAGATGATCATCAATGTCAATAATGGCCAGCGCTTTGCTCCACACCTGCTGACTGAAAGAGCAGTAGAGTAGAATGTGGTCGATCTCTTCGCTATTTGACGCACAGAGATGCATGAGGCGGACGATTGCTGCAAACCATGACGATGACGACGAGCTGCAGTCCAACACCGTCTGTGAAGCACTAGCCAGAAAAAGTGTATAACCTTCGATGGAGCGGAGACCTTCCATAATTCCTTGGCCCCCAGCGGCCTCGATGCTCCGACGAAAATGGTGCGATAGGCCGACGAGCAGGAGTTGAGCGAGTTTGAAGCCCACTTCCAGCGCAGTTTATCTGGGAGATCAATTTGCACGCTTTGTACGATTTCCCAGAAAAACTGGCACCGTCAGATGACCTATGATGTCGTTCACCCACGCATTCCTGGAATTGCCTCGGCCACCAAGCGGCCAAGACGCCTACGACCAACATTGCGCAACAGGTTTGGCGCGACGTCGCGCACCGAGTAGCCACCCACCCGTCATCTATCGGTTGAGCCAGAAAACTGTGCTCCTGCCATCGCCAGGAATAACATTGGTCGCAGGCTCGCAGCGTTGAAGGCTGCATTTCTCGCCGGCAGACGGCAGTAGAGGCCAGGGACGGTATGCATGAAGTCTGCGCTGCCACTCCCAACGCCGCCGATCAGCCAGGCCATGGCCACCAAGTTCCTTGGTCCGACAGGCGACCTGCCAAGCGACCCTACATAGGCCACCCGCAACGTGATCAGAGCCTGACCATAGAAATGTGCGACGCCGTTTATCGATCTCCCCCACTGCCCATGGGGATAGGCAAACAGCAATAGATAGGTGAGTTGGGAATTGGGATGGCTGAGAGCGTGACGGTGGCCAGAGTTGCCCTCCCGCCAAATTGAGCAGGTTCCTTTCCAGGCCAGTATCCGTTTAGCAACTGCAGCAATGAGATCTTGCTCCTCGGACCTCCTGAGCTTATGGATCGATAACGGTATCCCCAAGTATCGACATTGGAAGTCGTCCACCCGGCAACCGAACAATGACTGCAGAAGTTCTGTTTGCGCTTCAACGCCAGTCGGGGAAGCAATGTTTGTAGAATGTAGATAGGCCTGAGGCTTCTTCAAAATCAGGAGGATCTCCGCAACACCGCAACACCCCCATGACCGGGGCTAAGAAAACGACCAAGTCATCGGCTTATAGAGGACCTCCGCAACGCGCCGCCCTGGACGGCAAAGGCCTGAGGAAGGCATTCTCATTTTGAACCAAATCGGACAAACAACATCAGGAGATAAGAAATTGACAGTAGCGGGACTGCTAATAATGTAATACTTCAAATATTGCAACCGTCTTTATGACAACATGCTAGATTAGGCTAGTTGAAAGCTGCACATATTACAAGAGGTGGGACTTGGGGTGGGCCGTGCCGGCACGGCCTCTCGTGCTTCGGGCCGTGCCTTCGAGGCACTGTAAATCTTTTCTTTGGAGCTGCTAGCACCCCTAGGCGTCGATACTAGCGAATGCCTCAACCAGCCGTGGCAGGATATTGACCAGCGCAATCCTAAATCCAGCGGAGCATGGCCGCACCCTACTACCCTCGGTGGGATTCCCCTCCTCGTCGAGCGTGCCGAGGAGGCAACCATCCTGGTACGCCTCGCATGCCCGGATCACAAGCTGCCCACGGCGGTGAAGTGGTCTCTGACAAAATCCTCGAATCCCGCTGGCGGCCGGCGCAAGAGGTGGAGCATGGTCTGGAGGCTTTGCAAGAACGTGCTCTCACTGTACGGGAGCTCGTTGCGTTGACCCATCGGTGTGCGGCCCGAGCCCAGGCAGGCTCGTTGTAGTAGGGCTGGGCAGTGAGCACGAGGCCCTGGATGGAGACGACGACCTGGAGGATGGTGGATGCCTCCGGTGACCATTGCTCGGCTTCGTCTTGGGCACCAAAGGTGTTGAGCAGGCTCAGGCACACCGTGCCGGAGGAGTAGAGGTTAGGGTTCACGTGGAGGCCGAAGGAGCGGTAGTGTACCAGTGGCGGCTCGGCAGGGTATGACGGCGGTAGCTGGACATCGAAGAAGAAGAGCCCATCGTGATACGGTGTCCCGCTCGCTCCCACCATCACTGCTCGTAGAAGGTCCATGCGGTCCTCGAACACCCGCACGTAGATAGTATCTGCAAGAATGCATGTACGGGCAATTAAACCATTAGATAGATAGACATACATGCTCAAATATATAGTCGTTAATTTCTGAGTTTGATGATTGATGCCCAAGAATTCAAATCCGTGTATTGCTTAATTCACTGCATAGGTACGTACCTGGCAAGTTGTTGCTCTCAAGAATTTTCCATTCTTTCTGCACCCTCTTCGTCCACATCCTTCGTACACTGGTGCCCTGCAACTCTCATCAGTTTGCAAAAAAACTAATTAGCAGTGAATACTGAATACTAATAACACAAAATACGATGGATCACTGTCAAATTGAAACAATGCATGGAAGTGATCAGACTGGCAATATTACATTATTTGAACCCCGGCCCTAAATAAACTTATATAGATATAATTTATGAATAGGAAATAGAGTGGTAAAAGTAACTAGTATACTATTTTTTGTAGGTAAAAGTTTCATTGGATTAAATTTATTTTTGGTGATGGATCGATCGAACCGCTTGTGGTAACACAACGGCATTTTATTAGCCGCTAATAGCGGGGGGGGGGGATCCTGTAGCGCCAAATGTGCCATATCCTAGCGTCGGAGGCCCTGAAACGCTCAATCCCGCTATAGCGGCAGATAAATCCGCTATTTCGAACAGTGTCAGAGAAAAAGAAATTACGGACCTGGTCCATGTTGTTAATGTAATGGTGATCTGAAGGACATTGCTGCACAATCTCAAACTGTGGGAAGGGAAATGGCTTATCATCAGGGGTGCCATCTGCCTCAGACTTCTCCTCCCCGGTTGAGCCACCACTGTTACCACCACCTCCATTGATGCCTGCCTCGGCAGTCGATGTTACCTTCACGTCACGATGGCCACTGATCGAGCACCTCTCCAATGATGCTCTCTGTGGCTGTAAGTTCTGATTTTACCAAATACCTCCAACCTTTTGAAAACACTTTACCAGCTAGTCCGATCACTGCTGTGATGATAACTCCGATCTGATTCATCCTCGTCATCGATCCACGACTATCATCTTCGCTATCACTCTCACTACCAGAACTGTCGTCAGTCTCGCTGCCAGAACCGTCATCACTGTCGCTGCTGGAATTGTCGTCGTCTTCACCGTTGTTGTTGTTGTTGTTGTTGTTGTTCTTGTCCTGAAAACAACACAATTATCTCATATTGTTTCATGATAAATGTGTGGATCATGATAATTGCATCGAGGAATATACAGAAATCGGTGGATCACGACACATACATCATGGCGACGTTCTCTCGTGCCTCATCAATGGCATTGTTCATATCTCCGTCTTCATCTACCCACTCACCTAATTCATGAAGGAGATCATCAATACTTCGCTCCTTGACGATGGCTATCTCACGGAACAACACCTGAAATTGTTTTCCTGAAATGATGAGCTACAAGTTCAACTTGGAGAGTGAAGTCTATTTGTGCTCTTACTAACTTGTTTGAAAATCCTAGCACAAAATGTAATAATAGACAACATACACACCTTAATAACTCTGTAAACCAGAGAAACTGCCCCCTTAAAATAGCTGGAGTGGTTTTGGCTGGCGTTTGGGTGTTTTGCCCGGTTATTGAAATTAAGTTATATAAGATGCTGTGTATGTATGTTGGTATTGGAGTTCGGAGAGTATGGAGGGTTTCATTATTTAAGCGAGTAGTTAAGGAAGGGTAAAACGGACATGATTATATATCAAATATATAATAATGTCAGTCCTTATTTATACTCCTATTAAAGTGATGTAAATATAGCTGAGAAAAGGTGAAATCCAGATTCATACGAAGTAATGTAGAATTTGATTTCTTGATAAGAGTATATGTTAATTTTAGGCCTTCAATTTTTACAATAATCCTATCATCATGGTGATGTGTTTTTATTATAGCATATATATATATATATACATATATATATATATAAAAGAGATCACTGGTAGAGGACCAAGCTTTACTCCCGGTGGGGAACCCCCTCTAGTCCCGGTTCCCCACCCGGGAGCAAGCATCCGGGACTAAAGGGGGGTCCTTTAGTCCCGTGTCAGGAACCGGGACTAAAGGAGGACCTTTAGTCCCGGTGGGTAACACCAACCGGGACTAAAGGTGCCTCCTGACATGCCACGATGGCTGGCACCTTTAGTCCCGGTTGGTAATACGAACCGGGATTAAAGGTTTTTTTCTTTTTTCTTTTCTTTTCATTTTTTTGTTTTCTTTTCAAAATAGGTTTTCGAAGTCGTATTGTACGCTGTTAATTATATATTTATACGCGCGTATAGTATGTTTCGGTTCAAGTACAATGAACGTATTAAATCACACAATTCAAGCATAGAAATATATATATATATATATATATATATATGTATATGCATGCATGCATATGTGTATTTTACATTATATTATTTCATGTGCATATATTACAAAAGATTGCATTGAGTTGTTGTGACATAAAAGTTTCCTCTCATCCTCTAGCTTGGCTTCAATGGCGGTGTTGGGTGAAGTAGAACTCGCCCTTGGAATCGATGACTGCTCATTAAAAAATCCGGCTATAGACTCTTGAATTGCTTTGATTTGGTCTTGCCGTATGACCTTTTCCTCCAACCATGGAGTCTCTGAGGTTTGAATTAAAGGAAAATAAATTAATATATGTACATATATATATATAAAGACATAGTAACACAATCAATAATAATAATTAAATGAATGTATAGTGTATTTTTAACGTACTTTGAGTCTCTCTGTAGGAGTTCTTTGGGAGAGCACCTTGATAAACTTGCAAATATAGTAACCACGGTAGTTGTTCCCCTGTTCACGCCTTCAGACACCACTTATTTACGAGAAAAGATTTGTCATCAATCGGTGATCCGGTGAAAGCTATATGTTTAATTAATAAAGATGATGCGATTCAGGGACTTACTTTCAAAAGGATTACATTCAGGTGGCGCTTTGCATTTTCCATGTGTTGCTTCTCAATAAAGGTTTTCAAACACGCCCAATAAAAATTTGACACGTCATCATCGATATAGTTAATCATCATGTTTGTGTGTATATATAGTTGCTAGAGATCCCAAAATTACCTCTGGATAATATCTATCATATCTTGGTAGTCTTGTTGTGGTTTTCTCATCGAGTCATAGATTATCAAGTGACTTTTCACCGGATCGATGTCCATCAATATCCGATTGATTCTTTGCATGTGTTTATAGGATATAACGCATAACACTCATTAATTAACTAGAATCAACATATGAGCCATTAAGGATGATCGACATGATTAACATTCACTTGAAGTTATAGGAAAGAGTATATCCTTCTTGTGGTGTTGGTTCACTAAGAAGTTCATGAGGTTACTCTCTGACTCATTCTTCCAATTAGTCTTTGGAGTAATTGGGTCTTTGAATACTATATGGGGATCAACAAAACCAATTTCATTGCAGCCCTCCTTTCTGAGCTCTGTCATTGTAAATCTACATATATATAGTACTTGTTAGGATAATTTATATGCATATACACACATATGATGAGTTTAATAATAGATCGAAAGAATTATTACTTACAGGCAATAGCAGCTAATGATAACTTTGTCCAGAGAGGTCAGGTGACATAGTTGATGAAATTCTACAAAGTCAACATACATAACATCATCGCCATACGGAACCAATGTTCGTCTCTAATTTCGACACCAATCTGAAGTCTCCTTTGGTAGACGCTTTGCATGTACCACTTGTTTAGCAGGTACATTTGCGTCCCCAGATCAGATAAGGCTTGAGGGTTGTATAGACTCTGGCCTAGTACAAATTTTTTCTTCCAAATATCAACCTCCGCCGCACTCTCAATGTTTCCATCACCAAACATCTGGTAAAGGTCGAGACCAGTCTCATCAAGAAATTCACCAAGGTGATCCAAATCGACATCCGGAGGTATGTTTGCCTGATGCATTAATCCTAAATTCGAACCATATTCATTACCAACAACTAGCGGGGGGATTGATTGGTGCGCTTGTTGTCCGAGTTGGGCAACTCCTTTCCCTGCCCGCTTCTTTTTCTGTGCCGCCTCAATTGACTTGGTGAGAGTGCGGTCATAGTCCGATAACGTTGATTTGGACGGCTTACGAGATTCCCCATTGTTGTTCTTTGGTAAGAAGTCACCTTTTTCTTAGAATATCCGGAGCTACGAAGAAGTACGGTTTCTCGGGTTTCTCCTTGCTTCTTGATTCATTTTAAGTTTGTCATAGAATCTAGACATGTCTTTTTTATATGCATCAGTTCCTTCTTCCTTCTCTTGAGATATTATTTTGGGAATAGCCCTTGGTTTCACGGTGGCTTTCTTTGCGGTGAGGGACTGGTTCTTCGTTTGAGGGTTGGCCTCTTGCTAGGCTTCTTGGTAGGCGGGGCGGGGAGGCGTTGGAGACCTCCTTGGAGGTGTTGGCGTGGCGTTGGAGACCTCCTTGGAGGTGGCGGTTCTTGGCGTTGGAGACCTCCTTGGAGATGGTGTGGATGCAGCCTCGTCTTCCAACACAATGTCATCGTCTGAGCACTATGATGATCTGGCGATTGAACAATTGGATTTAGGTTGTGGGAGGATCTGCTACAAAAAAGGAATGACATATTATTATGAGCAGATTGTTAATTATTTAAGCCAATACAAATTAATGATGTAGTGTTTTCATCCGCACGCGTACCTATGGTGAGGTAGTTCAGGAGGAGGTGGAGCCGACATCCACGGAATGATGATGTAGCGCTTGCGCCATAGAATGAATGTCTTCTCCGCTTCTCCTAGAGTCTTCTCGCCATCACCTCCGAGGAATGTCAAGAGGCAAATCACTAAAACCTTTTTGACTTTATCTACCGAGATGGTAGCATATCCTTCTTGGATTATATTCCCATGAATCCTTGGTGTCTTGGTTGGTCGATAGGATTAACAAGACCGATAGCCACCTTGATTGTGGAATTCTCCTTGAATGTGTAGCTCACACGTTGTACAAGGTTGATGGCGTCATCCACCGGGAAGCGCAGCCCTTTGTCCCCTTGATTTGGTATCTCCGTGGAAGCCTTGTTGCTTTTCAACCTGAACAGATTGGCTAATGTTGATTCACGGCTCGATGCACGCTTGCTTGCACTCACCGCTATTTGCACTTGCCTTCCGATTTCCTCCTGCATTCTCGCTTCAAGGTTTTTTTCCCGCTTCGTGCTTCACGCACCGCTTCTCCAACCTCTCTGGAGCCGATGTGCCTCTTCTTCCTTCTTTTCTGGCGACTTACAGAGGAAGGTCATCTGAGGGAATCCATGCTTCCACGAGACACTTCCTTTGCCTCTAGTTCGCCACCATGTTCAATAGTCCCGATGGCGTATGTCGGCTCATCCTTCTCTCTGTTGGGCTGAACGCACCACTAGCATTAGCTCTCACGAGCATAAAACAATCTTTCTCTTGCTTCTTGCGGTCTTGCGCCATAAACGCACTTCCACATCTCTGGTCTAGTGTTCCCCATGAGCGAAAAACCAATTCTTTGCACGTTCTCCCCACTCGAGTGATTACAGTGCGATACCCTTGGCAAGAAGGTCTGCTTCCATTTTGTTCCACTTCTTAATGGCAGTCGGGTAGCCACCTGATCCCAAGGTATGGTGGTATGTCTTCTGTTGGGCATTACGTTGGTTCTTTATCACCCGACTCACACCCTCTTCCGAAATCTTGTCTTGTACAAACTCATCCCAATAGGGCCTCTGCTTTGAGATCGGACTGGGGACAAGTAAAATCTGGTGCTATGTTCTTCTTCACATATGTAGGTATAGGTGTTTCTTCCAAGTCTGAAGCAGGGGTGGCCATCTTCTTCATTGCCCAATCCCTAACTTCGCTCCTTCAATTCATCACCATCTATTATATCATCATAACCATCTGTTTGGGCGTGAAATGTACCAAGACATGTTTCCAAATTAACGCCTTGTCACGATCGGAGACAAAAGCTGATATGAGGAGCATTGGTCTTCTTCTTCCATTCACGGGTACTAATCGGGAGCCGGTCCCGTACAAAGGTAACCCACAGTGGTGCACAAATTTTATTTTATTCAGCCCCCCCGGTTCTCCTGTATCCACATTGAACTCGAGATGATGAAGCGGCCCTCAATGGCTTTCTGGGACCTCAAACATTTTTACTCTTCGTTGTAGTTGTTGATGTCGATCCAGAGGGCTACAAAACATAAACATTATTTTTAATGTCATGAGCACACATAAGACATATGATAATATATATAGCTAATAATAAAAATATATACTTGGCAAATATGTTGTTGCTCATTTTGTTCAAGAGCTAATCTCGACTCCGTCATCTGCATCCTCTTGCACGTTATTTTTAGCACCATCATCATCGGCAACTTGAGTGCCAGTGTTGATCAAATTCATCATCAACTCCTCCTCATCCATGTTTCTCGGGTCGGCCATCTAGCTTCAAAAAACAAAACCAATATATAGTACGTCAAATCTTTGCTTACATGCGTAAAATCTACGAACAATATGCATTATTAAATCTTGCCCCTCGGTCACGGACGCAATTCGCCACACTAGGGCGAACTACGTCGGTACTAGGGCGAATTAGGGCTATACATAAACGGCCGAGGGCAAATTGCGTCGGTGACTAGGGCGAACCACGTCGGTGACATCAACAGCGCGGTTCGCCCTGGTGTGATTGTTTAGCATTAACGATAACGATAATACGAATGTTGATCAACTAGGCCACGAGAAAGGGCGGTGTGACAAGAGTGGCGGTGCTCCACTCCGCCGTATATATGTCTGTACACATGGGTGAACGAGGGCGGCGGTGCTCCGCCGTATACATAGAAACGCATGGGCGAACGAGGGCGGCGGTGCTCCGCGACGTATATATACATGCATATGAATACAAATGACGTATAAACCATGTGAACCATGTAGTCATTCATCATATGAGAAAATTCTATGCTGATAATGTAAGTATAAGTCATTATGAAATGTAAGTATATGTGTCTTATTGCTAATATAACCAGAGAGAATTACTCCCGAAGAGGTTCACAACAACATGCCAAAAATGATCAAACGAGGCAGTGGCGTGGCCCTAAACCCTAGCCTAAACCCGCCTAAAGGGCGAGCGAGGGCGAGGCGGTGCTCCGTAGTATACATAGAAATGCAATAATGTACCCCATTGACTAAAAAGTACCTTATATTGTTTAGTCAAAATTAAATTGTTTTAAGTTTGATCAAATTTATAAAAAAATACTTTGCTATTTATGATATCAAATTAGTATCATTAGGTTTATTATCATGTAATATAATTTCACAAGTATAATCTATTTAGTATGATAAGTGATGATATTTTTCTCTATATGAACTTGGTCAAAATTATCATAGTTTTTTAGCTGAAATCATGGAGCATTGCTTTGACACTTTATTAACCATAAACAAAATACAAGAAAGTTAGCGAAGTGCTAACTATTTCGACCAAACCTATAAGATCTTTCTTTTTATGATGGACATCATTTGTTTTTTTTATGTTCATTGAAGTGAAATCTTCAATGATCAGCTGCTGATCGATCAAATGTGTTTGATCGGTAGCATGGATCCGAGATCGAGCAAGCTAGCACAGCGTGCTCCTCATCATGATCGATCTGTTGGTCACGGTGTAGCCTAGAGATGGAACGGGGCAAGCAGCTAGTGTACCTTGGGAATCAGCGAAGAACGTACGGTACCGGTGTGGCTGGCTGTCTGGCGGGGCGGCCGGTGGCAGAAGATGGCGCGCCAGCGAGGTCATCGGCGTGGGTGGGTGGCGTGGGGACCGTGGGGCAGCCTTGGTGGCGGCGACCGACGTCGGGCGGGTGGTGGCGGCGGCGTCCTCGGTGTGACGGGCGAGTGGCGTGGCGCGAGGGGAGAGGAATCGGCGAAAACGCAAGGAAGAAGATGGCGATGGTATATATATGCCACGCCCTTTACTCCGTGCCATCCCCACCGGAGTAAAGGTCCTTACTCCGGTGCGTGTTACCAACCGGGAGTAAAAGTCTCTACCTTACTCCCGGTTGGTAACAAGCACCGGGAGTAAGGTTCTACTACTCCCGGTTGGTAACACTTGCCGGGAGTAAAGGGTTTTTTAATGAACCCGAAAGCTATGATCCACCTTTACTCCCGGGTGGGCTTCCCACCCGGGAGTAAAGGTGGGGCTCATTGCTTTCGTTTTCACTTATTTTAAGCAATAGTCTTGTTAAATACAATAGAAATGCAATAATTTTTGTTAAATACATAGTAAATTAAATAAAATGCATAAAATTATTTTGTTAAAAATATGAATTTTCTTTTTGTTTATTGCACATAGGAAAAATCTATAACCTAACTTTTTTTATTTTTATTAGAATTATAAAACATATTGTAACTAATATTTATTATTTTGTTAATGCAAAATGTAGTGTTTAATTAAAATTATTAAAACTATTGGTTTTGGATAGGAAATTTGTTTTCACATCATTTTAATGTTAATATTTTAATTTTTTTCATCACAAGTATCCTAATTTACCTTTTTGAGAGAGAAATCCCACCAAATCAAACATTGATTTAATTTGAAACATGACATAATAAACATCTGAATTCACAATTATTACATAATATCTCAAACACACACTATATTAAATCACTATATCATCAAGTGGGCACACAGAAGTGAACTTCTTCTTTACGTATGTCCCTTGGTTATGATCGCTTCGTAACCATGGAGTGTCCTCATCATTTACCAAGATGCTAGGGTCTTTGTTCACTTTGAAGGCGGAATTCGGTCATCCTTTTCATATTCTTCCGACATGTCCGACTTGTCCTCAATTCCCACGATGACTCTTTTCCCTGAAAAGAACTATGTGGCGCTTTGGCTCTTTGGTTGAGTCATTATCGTTTTCCCTCTTTTTGGTTTGGTAGACATATCATTGACATAGAACACACGATTCACATCCTTGGCAAGGACGAATGGTTCGTCTTTGTACCCAATATTACTAAGGTCTCTGTTGTCATTCCATACTCTGTTGTCTCTTTGTTACCCCGCCTCCGGTCACCTTGACCCATTGGCACTTGAACAATGGGATCTTCAAAGTAGGTGCATATTCTAGTTCCCATATTTCATCTATGCATCCATAATATATCCGCTTATTCCCATTCGGATTCTGTGGCATCTATGCGGACAGAACTGTTTTGGTTGGTACTCCTTTTATCTTGGGCTCTTTGTGTAGAATATGTTCCCATTTATCTCGTACCCTTTGTATGTGACGATATGCCATGATGGTTGCATAGCCAATAAATACAGTTGCTCATGGATGCTCTCATCACCTTGACATTTTTTTCGCAACCAACCGCCGAAAGTTTCCATGTGCTTATGCGTAATCCAAGCTTCAGTCTTCCCTAGAAACTCGGATCGTAAGAGATCCTTGTGTGTCACAATATACGGATCTACCAAAGAGGAGTTCTGTAGAACTGTGTAGTGCGCTTTATTGAAATAATCATCATCCGTACCAATATATGTTTTCCTCCCTAGTGTCCCCTTTTCGCTTAGTCTCCCCTCATGTCTCGATTCAGGAACACCAATCGAGTCAAGGTCGGGAATAAAGTCAACACAGAACTCAATGACCTCTTCTGTTCCATAGCCCTTGGCGATGCTTCCTTCTGGGCGAGCACGGTTGTGAACATATTTCTTCAGGACTCCCATGAATCTCTCTAAGGGGAACATGTTGTGTAGGAACACAGGACCGAGAGTGAAAATCTCCTTGACTAGGTGAACTAGGAGGTGTGTCATAATATCAAAGAAGGAAGAAGGGAACACCAACTCAAAGCTGACGAGACATTGAACCACATCATTTTGTAGTTTAGCTAGATCAGTTGGATCAATTGCCTTCTGAGAAATTGCATTGAGGAATGCACATAGCTTCACGGTGGCTAGACGTACATTTAGAGGTAGAATTCCTCTTAATGCAACTGAAAGTAATTGCGTCATGAGAACGTGACAGTCATGGGACTTTAAGTTACAGAATTTCTTCTCTGGCACATTTATAATACCCTTTATATTCGAGGAGAATCCAGATGGTACCTTGATGTTGTTTAAGCATTCAAACATGATTTCCTTCTCCTCTTTGCTTAGAGTGTAGCTAGCAGGACGTAAGTAATGGCGTCCATCATCTGTCTTCTCTGGATGTAGGTTGTCTCTTTCTCTCAAACAACGCAGGTCCTGTCGTGCTTCAAATGTGTCCTTAGGCTTTCCATACACACCCATAAAGCCTAGCAGGTTCACACAAAGATTCTTCGTCAGGTGCATCACGTCGATCGAGCTACGGACCTCCAAGACTTGCCAATAGGGTAGGTCCCAAAATATGGACTTCTTCTTCCACATGGGTGCGTGACCGTTAGTGTCTTTCGGAATAGGTTGGCTTCCATGTCCTTTTCCAAAGACGACTTTCACATCATTGACCATATCGAGTACATCCTCACCGGTTCGGTTGCGAGGCTTGGTCAGGTGGTCTGCCTTCCCTTTAAAATACTTGCCTTTCTTTCTTACGGGGTGATTTGCAGGAAGAAATCAACGATGGCCAAGGTACACGACCTTTCGACATTTTTTCAAGAATACACCTCTAATATCACCGAAGTAGTGTGTGCATGCATTATATCCCTTGTTTGACTGTCCTGAAAGATTACTTAGAGCAGGCCAATCATTGATTATTACGAACAACAATGCTCGCAGATCAAAGTGTTCCTGTTTGTACTCATCCCACACACGTACACCTTCTTTATTCCACAAAATGAGAAGTTCGTCAATAAGTGGTCTCAGGTACACATCGATGTCATTGCCAGGTTGCTTCGGGCCTTGGATGAGCACAGGCATCATAATGAACTTCCGCTTCATGCATAACCAAGGAGGAATGTTGTAGATACTTAGAGTAACAGGCCAAGTACTATGACTACTGTTCTGCTCTCCAAAAGGATTGATACCATCGTACCTTAAAGCAAACCTTAAGTTTCTTGCGTCATTTGCAAACTCCGGGAATTCTCTGTCGATTGCTTCTCCACTAGGACCCATCAGCAGGTGTCTCAACATATTGTCTACCTTACGGTCTTCTTTGTGCCATCATAACAATTTTGCATGTTCTTTGTTTCTGAACAGACGTTTCAAGCGTGGTATTATAGGAGCATACCACATAACCTTGGCAGGGATTTTCTTACGTGGACGTTCGCCCTCAACATCACCAGGGTCATCTCGCCTGATCTTATACCGCGACGCATGGCATACCGGGCATGCATCCAATTTCTCGTACTCTTTGCCACGGTACAGGATGCAGTCATTAGGACATGCATGTATCTTCTCTATTTCTAGCCCCATAGGACAGACAACTTGTTTTGCTTCATAGGTAGTGGCGGGCAATTCATTATACTTCGGAAGCATCTTCTTTTGGATTTTAGTAACTCTCCAAATCCTTTTGTCGGATACACCCATTCTTTGCCTTCCATTGCAGCAATTCTAGTGTGGTTCCCAATTTTTACGCCTGCATCACAAGTTGGGTACAACAATTTCTTGTGATCTTCTAGCATCCGCTCGAACTTGATCTTCTCCTTTTCACTTTCACATTCTCTTTGTGCGTCACGAATGACCTGAGAAAGATCATCAGCCGGCTCATCTTCTGCGGCTACCTCTTCTTCAGCTTCTCCCATTGCAGTATCATTGAAGCACGCACCATCAGGAATAATATCATTGTCGTCCCATTGTTCTTCTTCACCTTCTTCCATTACAACACCGGTTTCTCCGTGCTTTGTCCAACAAATATAGTTTGACATGAAACCCGACTTGAACAAGTGTGAATGAAGAGTCCTTGAGCAAGGATATTCCACCGTATTCTTACATATGGCACATGGACAACACATGAAACCGTCGCGTTTGTTTGCCTCGGCCGCACGTAACAAAGAATGCACGCCGTCAATGAACTCTTGGGAGCGACGATCAGCATTATACATCCAATGACGGCTCATCTGCATTACATGACATAAATATCATATTAAAACCTAGATCATAATTAATTATTTATACAACATGCGTGCCACCACAAAAGATACAAATTTATGAAAGAATCACTACAATGTAGACAATCCCAACTACCACTAAAAGAACTAAAGCTAAAATACATTTCAGGAGCATAAGGATTTCGTGACCAATCTCAACTAAAACAGACAGATCCCCCGATTGTGCAACATCTTTGGGCTTCTTCGGCTGGATCACTACCTCATTAGCCGCCGTATCTGCCTATTGTGCAAGATATTTTTGCACGAGTTCAACATACTCTTCCTCCCAGTAGAAGCCTGAACATCGTCCACTGCCATCCCACTGAAATTAAAACAAAAAATTAGAACTTTAATCACAACCATCATGAAAATAGGTATAAACTAACCATAATCATTAAATACGATAAAATAACTCACATTGCGATCCGGACACTTGTAGAAGATACGATCCTTGTTGGGACCCTCCTTCTTCACTCGGTACTCCATCACAATCTTCGTCTCATCACGACACTTGCCGCATGGAATGAGAGGGAGGCCCGGCCAAAGTCGCTTTGGAAACCCATGAGAGGCCGAGGACCCGGAAGCAGTTGCCATCTACTCTCTATACTCATTTTTAATACACTATAAATTTCTTCTTTTATAAACAAATAAAATTAAGAAACTATAAAATTATCTAGATCTCTAAACAATGATATTTTTAATGGTCATTGTGTTCTCGTCTTTTACTGCGGCACGTAAGTAATTCACATGATATTTTCGCAAATTAAGAGAAGAATGGGAGTGTACACACATAACAGACTACTGCGACGATATCGAGACGTGTGAATAAATAACCATCCGTACTAATTGACCTTGCTTACGTGATCATCTCGGCGAGCATTTCTCCACCGGACGGCACCGTACTTGGCCACGGAAGAGCTCCAATTCTACGAGGAAGGGAACACGGTCTTCCACGACCGTTGCCGCTCTCCCTCGTAGAATCAAAGCTCCTCCTTGACGTCCGTTACCGCTCGGCAGAGAACGTGCTCGCCGAGATGAACACGGTCCGCAAGTTCAACTAGCTACTTTAACCTTATTTCATGTAAATATGCAAGCTTGAAGTGATTTTGAGCTCAAATTGCTTACAAATGAAAAAAACCACAATAAAGAACCATATATATATATAGTGAACAAAATGAGATAAGACAATGATGAAAAATGAGAGTATGAGATTGGTAACCTTTACAACTGAAGAATCGATGGAGGAATCGAAGAAATCGACGGAGGAATCGAATAATGGATGGAGGAACAATGGAGGGAGGGAGGAAGCAAGAACACTAGTGCAGTGAGCTTCAAAATGTGCTGAACTCGGGCTCAGGGAGGAAGAAGGAGACGACCGGAATATAAAGGGGGACCTTTAGTCCCGGTTGGTGGCTCCAACCGGGACTAAAAGTAACTTTTCAACCCCGGGCGCAGCCACGGCCCGGGAGTAGACCTTTACTCCCGGTTGGAGCCACCAACCGAGAGTAAAAGTATACCTTTAGTCCCGGTTGGTGGCTCCAACCGGGACTAAAGGTCCCTGCCACCTCTGTCTGGCGCAGTAGCCGTTGGGGCAGGGACCTTTAGTCCCGGTTGGAGACACCAACCGGGACTAAAGGTATTTCTAGTCCCGGGCGCAAAAAATTACAGGACTAGAGCCCATTTTAACCGAGGATCAAAGGTCTGTTCTCTACTAGTGGATTCTCCATGTATATATATGAACGTACCTTGGACGTGTTGCCGTCACCCCACTTGACATAGATATACTGTGCTTCGTCACACTCACACTCATAGTTGACGAGTTGCCCCACCCATGAAAGGTCACTTGTAGACGACGGCGAGTCTGTCGTCGGAAGCTGCCGGCGGCGGACGACGATATCTCCATAGTCGATGGTACGGGAGTCATCGTCGTAAGAGAAACCTCTGACATCGTACGCGCTCAAGGTCTCCTCCTCGTCGGACTCCAGCAGATCCCATGACACGCGCACGGTCTTGTCCTTGTAGTTGTAGCCTCTCACGACGCCGACACACTCATCCTCCCCATCCGACGGCTCCGTCGACGGTGTCCTCCTGACAACGTGCTGCCCCGGGATCAGGTCATTGTTGGTCTCTCCCTCCCAGACCAACAGAGACGTCGACGGCACGCCGCGCTGTCGCGTGCCGTCCTGCCACAGCACGTCCACCGTCGTGCGAGTGCTGGCCACGACCAACGGCCGCCGCCCCAAGTCGTCGTCTAATGAGCGTTGCCTCCGACTTGGTCGGCGCTGCTGCCAGTCCCTTCTCGTCAGTCCACAGGCAGCGGTTGCGGCAGCAGACGACTGCTGCTGCGGATCGTACGTGATCGTCGGAGGCAGCGCCGCCGCGAAACAAGCACCGGTCGCCCACGCCCCAGTATTTGAAGTCAAAGATGTTTCCGGGGCCTAGGCAGAGGAAGGTCAGGTCGCGAGGACTCTGCTGGTTCGGCGGCGGGGGCAGAGACTCGTCGATGGCGCCGGTGTCCAGCTGCGACGACGACGCGAGCCAGTAGACGAGCACGCAGGTCGTCTCCACCCTGCACACGGTGCCCTCGCCATGGCTGGGCTTCCAGTAGCCTTGAGCCACCGGGACGCCCTGAGGATGCCCGGCGGGCCACCGACGTGCTGCCCCGGGTAGAAATCCTGGTCCTTAGAGCCGTCCTTGTTCACGGTCGACGTCATCGTCCACAGCTCGGCGGTGTGCCCCCACGCTACCCTGCACTTGGCGCCGTCGTCGAACACCACGTCGACGTCGAGGCACACCTGCACGACGCAGCCCAGCCACGCGCCTGCCTCCGCCCCGTCGGCGGTTAACACCACGTAGTCTCCACGCTGAACTCGCCACCGGCGCGTCGCACCTCCGCCTGCGACACGGCCCTTGCGACGACCGCCGGGGCACGTTCTCGTCGTCGCCATCTGGTAATGGTAGGCGGGCCAGGTCGAGCTCGGTGGCGGCGCACATCACGGTTCCCAGCTGGCCGCCAATGTCTGTCGACGACGCCACGACCATGCTGGGCTGCATGAAGCTCCGGTCGGCGACACGTACGTCGCTGGCGTTCACGGTCGCCTTGCTGCCGTCGAGGCGCCGCACGACGAGCTTAGGCCACGGTCTGCCTTCCCGAGCACGATGCCGTAGTGGTTGCCACCGGCGGCTGCTGGCGACGACGGGTTCAGGAGCGTGACAGAGTCTCCTCGGCAGATAAGCTGCCCAATTGCGTCCTCCATTGTTGGCAGGAGTCGTCTGTGCGTACGTGTTTGTTTGTTGGATCAGTCAATCCAATTTCTTGTTTATAGGTTTATTAATTGATAAATAGGGTTGTAATTTATAGTGGTTTACGTACGTGGTTATCTGGGAGAGTTGGAGTAGGTTTTGGAGGCCGTGTAAGAAGGTCCTCTGCAACACAAATACAAACCATAATGGACTTTTTTTTTAAAAAAATATATATTTGCTTGTAAATAATACTATGGAATCTTTTTGTTGGAATGTTGTATATCCTAGTCTCCAACACAGACCAGTGCATCATTGTTTATTGCCATCATCTTATTTAATTGGAATCATCATCTTTGTTTAAGATGAATTACGTTATTATAAATTTCATTCAGTTGGTACAAGTAGAACTTAGCCCCAATAAGCAATGCTTTTAGGTGACTTGTTATTTAGGATAAAATAAAAATTTGATTTAGGATAAAATATAAAAATGTCCGTTGGCATTAGGGATGGTGGACGGCGTCCGAATGCACCAAAGAGCAGTGACATTGCCTTCTTCAATTTGCACACCAATCCAATGCCAAAAACCAACCGCAAAGGCACAACCAGATAGGGTGAACTGTGCTTTCAAAACTTAGAGTGCCGCACAACTCACATAGGTCTGAGTCAATGCAGTGATAAGCATTCTAGGTTGATATAATACTAGATTATATTTCGTGCGTGGAGGACTTTTAAAAAAAATAAAATCATTGCTTGCATGAATTAAACCTACATGTTATTACAACGTTCTTAACAAAATTAGGAAAAGCAATGAAAGAATTCAATAAAAAAACTAACAGAATTAGATTGAATTATAAGATGATGTAAAGGCAAAACAAATAGATATTTCTAATATAATGAAAGTAGTAATTGCACTTGGTGAAGATGATGGATATCTTATATTATGAAGTTGGAAATTAGTGGGTTGACATGGCTATTACAACACATTTGGTTGGAGGAATTTCTTAGAAGGGAATGGGAGTTAAGAGATGTGTGATTAAAATTCCTCTGATTGGTTGGTGGGCATGGAAGTTCTTTTGGGAAGGGAAACAGGAATTCGTGGGCCTCAATTCTCACCTTTTAAACCTAAGGAGAGGGTTGGGAATTGAGTGGGACTTCCTTATCAACACAAGATTGATAACTTAAGTTACGATTTCCCATTGCCAAACCCAACAACCAAACAAAGGCCGCAGAAGAAACTCCCTCTTGAACTCTCTTAACTTTCAGCACATGCCAAACAGGGATTATGAGTATAAATCAACCTCCCACATCAATTCCCTCCACTAACTCCCACCTCCGGTTCCCATGTCCTTTCTCTGACCTTGCCAAACACACCGTTAGACGGAGATGTTGTGAATAATTAGTTCGGAAATGATATGGATAGCTTGCATGTTGAGATACAACTTGTAGTGAGGATTAGCTTTATAAAAGATATAGATAGATATAGGGCATGTTTGGCACAGCTCACAACAACTTCATGAGCTGTTGTGAGCTTTTTTTTGCCAAACACCTTTTTTCAAAACAGCTTCATGAGTGAAGCTGTTTTATCCCCTCTCACAAAGGGATGAGTTGGGATGAAGCTGAAAAATAGCTTACTACAGCTTCATCTCCCATATGTGCACCCCACTGTGCACAAAAGGCAATTCTTGGCCAAGAGAGATAGAACGCTCGCGGGGATAAGGGAGGCGACGCGACGAGGCCGACTGGGGCGCGGCCGCCAGAGCGTCGTTGCCGGGAGCGCGGCTCGCCGGGGCGCGGCCCGCCTGGGGCTCACTGGGGCGCGGCCCGCCAGGGGCGCCGCTCGCCTGGGGCTAGGTCTTCTGGGTCGCCGGGGCGCCGGACTTGGAGTGGAGCTCACCGGAGCATGGTCTTCTAGGGCGTTGAGGCGCTGGGACTGGAGCTCGTCGGGACTGGGACTGGGGCTCACCGGGGCACCGAGATTGGGGCGCGGTTTCTAGCGGCGCGGTTTCTTGAAACATAGTATTCTGGGGGCATCGGGCATCGGCCCTAGGAAGAAGATGGCAATAATCGGAAGAAAAAAGGAAAGGCCATGGGTAGTTTGGTACTTTATTCTTTTTCCCCTCTTGAGAAGCTGTTTTGCCAAACGGAGTTAATAAAATAGCTTAGCTTCACCTGTAGAGCGGCTCATTGAGCTGAAAACCAAAAAAACAACTTAACTAGTGAAGCTGAGCTGTGTCAAACGAGGCCATGGATAAGCAATTGCACATAATTGGTTGTGATGTGGCACAGAATTAAAGGAAGTCATCCCTGGCTTTGTTCAATGTACCCAATATTCGATACTTTTCTATAAACCAAAAAATGGTTAAAGCTTGTCCCTCTACCATTAAGTACATAATATTTTTTTAGGATATATTCATTGTTCAATAAAAAATATGCCCTGTGTGCGAACCTTATTTGTTGAAGACGATCTATGGTAATTAAGAAATAAACCGCTAATTAAATGAGATATTCGGTCATGCATGCGCCATATGCATCTCCTATATATCCTGTGGAAAGTTAATGTTTGCTGATATGTACGTACGTGAAGAGAGGAAAAATATTTTGATGATACAGGTGAGGTGACCAGCACCATCTTTAGGTCTGCATAGAGTTGACCGGTGACTCAAGGACTTCTCCGCGAGCCACACAGATTTCGTCGTCATGATCAGGAATAATTCAGGATGCACAAGGACACAATTTGGCGGCATGCAGTGCGGAAATTGAAGGCTATTTTGGACGGCTGCATATCTAGACAAACGTAGCACAGTCTCAGCACGTTGTATGTACGTATATGTGTTCGATTTGCGATAAACATTCCAAATTTTTCAGAGAAAAATACAAATGTTCGGTCGATGAAGGGCATATGCTCAAGCTTGTGCCTGTTTTGGACAAGGCCTTCAAGACGAAGTTATATCCATTGAACAAGCAATAATATCTTGTATGATCAATGTGTTGTCTTGGTCAAAGCGGATTGAGTTTTCAGCACTTCTATATGCACGAAATATATATCTCACACAACTTCTAACAGACGGAACACGGCAATAGATGCAAAAGATTTCTGCACCAAGTACTATGCAACCTTATCCTAGACGACAAGATTGCGTTCATACTTGTACAAGATGTGAAGTGGCTCATCGACAGAGTTAACCACCAAAATCTACGAAATGCATCAATGGCAGTTTCCAGCAGGTAATTTGGCGGCATCTCAATCTATCTTTCTCGGTCAACAATCAAGGTAAGTTTTGTCATTCCACTGGACATTATACTTTTCTAAGTTCTAATAACCTATCGTCGTCCACGGGCGGTCCGCCATTAATGCATGACGTAGATTTTATGGTTTCGTCTAGACATCATAATGTAGACATCATAATGTGTATGTGAACAGTGGTTGATGGGGACGTTGTTAGCTTTATGCGAGATGCAATTTTGCATGAGAAACTTAAGATAGTGTTGATTTAGATGCAAAAATAAGTTCAAATTTAGGAAAAAGTTTTTTTATTGTGATTTCAATAAAATTATTGGAGTTTTGCTATTTATTTCTCCATGCATGTAAACTATATACTGTGGCTGGATTTTCGGTTGCGTGCGCATTCATACACATACAAGTTGTCAAGTGGCTCATCGACAGAGTTAGCCACAAAAATCTACATCATGCATCCCTGGCACTTTCCAATTGGCAATTTGGCAGCATCTTGGTCTATTCTTCTGGGTCAACAATCAAGGGCAGTTTTGTCATTCCACTGGACATTATACTTTTCTACTACTAAGTTCTAACCTCTCATCGTCCCGGCGGCCAGCCACCGGCCACCTATAAATACACGCACGCTCCATCCCAAACTTCCCAAGCAGCTCGCCTAGTTCCACAAGAAAGAAGCTCGCATAGTAGCACCAATGGCCGCCTCCTCGTCCTGGATCCTCCTGCTCCTGGCCGCCACCTTCACAGCCAGCGCCAGCGCGGCGACCTTCACCATCAAGAACAACTGCGGGTTCACGGTGTGGCCGGCGGCGACGCCCGTGGGCGGGGGCACGCAGCTGAACCCGGGCGGGACGTGGACCATCAACGTCCCCGCCGGCACCAGCTCGGGCCGCGTGTGGGGCCGCACGGGCTGCTCCTTCAACGGCAACAGCGGGAGCTGCCAGACGGGCGACTGCGGCGGCGCGCTCGCCTGCACCTTGTCCGGGAAGCCTCCCATGACGCTGGCCGAGTTCACGATCGGTGGCAGCCAGGACTTCTATGACATCTCGGTCATCGACGGCTTCAACATCGGCATGGCCTTCTCCTGCAGCACCGGCGTGGGGCTGGTGTGCAGGGACTCGAGCTGCCCCGACGCGTACCACCAGCCTAACGACATGAAGACCCATGCGTGTGGCGGTAACAGCAACTACCAGGTCACCTTCTGCCCGTGAGGTTGTATCGGAGAGTGATTTCCAGGAATAAGACGCACGTGTTGTGGTAACATGTCCAAGCGTGCATGCATGTATGTGCACGCCTATGTATGTATACATGGATTTGTGTACGTAACGTATACACCAGTGAATATATAATATAATAAGTCGCTGTTCATAATGTCATGTTGGAATTAAAGCCGGGATGATACAGCAAAGAGAGGAAAAAATGTTAATTATTGCCACGAAGTGATTAAACAAAAAAATGAAGGTATATTATATGGCTATACTAGAACGCTAAATCTATGTATATATGTGTATGTATATATATATATTTCACAACATACAACCAGCACTACCGGAAACTCACAAAATTTCAGCGACTGATTTTCATAATTATTGATGTGCAAATAGAATGATGGTGGGATATGTCAGCAATAATGTTAGTTCGTAGCAGTATATATGTACTATGTACTAATAAATCAACTAGCTATGCTCTCTCATCCATTTATTTATTTTTTTGAACAAGCAAACAGGTGCAATATAAATGTTCTTGTTCGTCAGTCCGGCCTTGTCGCGTAGGATTAGATTTCCAGGTCATCTAGAATTCTAGATGAACTAGGTGCTGACAAATTCTAACCGATGTTACACGGCAATACAGTGCATGAATGCCACAAACTTCTATACGAAGGAACAATAGCATATTCTACACTTGTGGGTCCCGCAGTCAAACATGCTGTCTGTTATTGTCAAACTTAATGTATACTCCCTCCGGTTCTATAAAACAAGTCGTTTTGGACATCGACACGGTCTTTAAGAAACAACTTTGACCGCTACTTTTTGCTATAAAATATTTATAAAATATAGTCAATATATACTTTTATGAAACTACATTTCGAGATGAATCTACTTATATCACTTTCATATTTTCAAACTCAACCCAAAAGAAGTTATTTATAGTCAAAGTTTAAAATTTTTTCCATTAGAGAACCGGAGGAGTACTTAATAATAAAGATATATAATATAAGTTTTTTCCATTCGGACTTATATATAATATATAATATAACCCGTGTTCATACGAGTTAAAATAGCTCTTGTGTAGCGCAATACGGTGTCCGATTCCAAACCGTATTGGGTCGTGTTATTGTGTATGTGACTAGGACTCATGCATATATGTTCGTCCGTCAGCTCTTTCTAATAATTTTTTAGGATCCAGATACATGGTTAATTACTATCAATGAGTTCAAATAGGAGTGCATTTGCGGTGCTATTTGTTTTCCTAATTTTCTTTCCCTGTGAGACTAATCTGACTTCTAAACTTTGGACAAAAAAAGAACAAAAACTTCAGACAAAAAAATCTACCGACAAAAGAAAAAGATCAGAGTCCGAGAAAAATAAAACAGAAGGAAAAAGGAAAACAACATCGGACAAAAACTACAGAAAAAGGAAAGCGGGAAAGAAAAAACATTGAAAAGAAAAACTACGGAAGAAGAAAAATCCTAACAAACATCAGGTACGCGCATGTGAAATAAAAAAACTAAAACTAAAGAACTCTTGTTTAATATTTCCGTAAGAAAGGTACAACCTACAAATACATCTCTATTTGATTAGAATTCCTATTCAAATTTAGGATGGGAGAGATCTATTTGATCAGGATTTCTAGCCGGCTATATATAAGACACGAGTTCGTCGGACTAGCCTGCAATCAATTACACGTAAATAGATAAAGGCCTATACAATCTCGTTACCCCTATTCTACTGACCCATTCTCCTCGATCATCTCCTATCGGTGTTTTGTAAACCAGACTTTAAATTTATACGATTGCCGCGCGGCTCTAGAACGATAATGGTATGTAGCATCCAAAATACACAAGGATGATTGCAGTTTGGGCTAGCGACTCTGGCATCCGCGACTTGCACCCCGTTCGGCTCTTCAATAGTTATGGGTACTTGTCGGTGATTCGAACAAACACCGGTTAGTAAATTTATATTTATGCGCGTTAGGCTCGGATGATGCGCTAAAGGACACAAGGTTTATACTGGTTCGGGTTGAATGTCCCTTACGTCCAGTCTATTGCTGCTCATGTTATTAGCACCGAAAATGGTTCGTAGTAAGGGGTACAAATGGTCGAGAGAGGGACTGGTCCCAGGTCTCTGATGGAAGGGTCGAAAGGATACCAAGAGCCTGTTGGCGGCCTAGCTGTGTGCGTGATGTGTGGAACTGAACTCTCTATGAGCTTAGTCTGTGTGTGAGTTGTCCGTCAAAAGTCGGTCCCTCTAGTGGGGAGCCCTGCCCTCCCTTTTATAGACCAAGGGAGGAGCAGGGGTTATAGATGGGAGAAAGAGGAAAATACCAAGGGTATAGAAGGTCCTTTGAAGGATCCGGGAATTCATTTTTTCCCGCGCCTGCCCTGCTTAATCATGGTAGACCTTGTTAGAAGTGGCGTGTTCGTTGATCTTCGTAGGCCATGCCCTGGCCCTATTTAGCGAGTGGGTGCGTCCCATCCTATGTCGGCGGACGGTGCGACGTGCCAGAGAGCCGAGCAGTGACCCCTCGGGAGTAATCAGGGAAGCGACCATACGTCCGTTACTGTAGATTCTTACGACGGGGCCACCCTCTGGGGCCGGCGCCCAAGAAGAGCCTTGCCCTTCAGGTGGGACGGATGGCGCTGCCCGACGCCGCCCCTGTTTTGGGTAGGAGCGGCGCCGACGTTGCGGCCTCATTGGCTGGTCCGGCGGCGCCCACGGTGGCGCCCTTGCCCTCGGTGGTTGCCAAGTAGGCGGCCGTGAGCATTCCAAGCCAGGAGCAGCCGGACGCGACCGTGGTGGTGTCCGAGGGGGTGGCGCAATCCGTGCCCCCGGCGGCCCAAGTGACGCCGCGTGACGTGGGCCGGGCGGAGCTGGATATAGCTGTGGTGGCGTCCGAGGGAGCAGCGTAGTCCGTGCCACCAAAGGCCCAGATGGAGGCGGCTGCGACCACGACAAGCCTGGTGGGGTCAGATTCTGCCATGGTGGCATCCGAGGGGGTGGCGCAATCTACGCCACCGGCGGCCCAGGCCACGGCGCCCGAGGCGGGCCGGATGGAGGAGGACACGGCTGGAGGGTCTCCGGGCATCGTGGCGGTGATGGAGAGGACCCGCAGAAGGTCGTCCCTGGCCCTGTTGTCGGGAGGAAGCCGCTCCCTCGCGCGGAATGAGCCGCCGCTCCAGTGGATGGCCGCTTGGGACCCAACATCGGTTCTTTTCTCGCTTGATGATGCTTCCGAGAGCATGGAGCGGGAGAATCTTGACATCGGTTCTCGGCTGTGATGGATGCCTTGAACCAGGCCAGCGGTGCCCTGCGCGAGATCCTCGTTCCTTCTAGCCAGGTGCCCGCTTAATCTTCTCCTTTGTTTTCTTCTCCCTTCATGTATTCTTGTGTTTTCGTATTTTTGATACCGGTCTTCTTCAGTGTATCGTTGCTCGTAGCCGGAACAAATCCTGGTTCCTCCGTGAGCAAAAGGCGAAGTGGGACCGTCTTACCGAGGAGGCCTGGCTGCGAGGAGACGTGGGCGCATAGCTTGCTGTCGCCCAGTAGCGGGAGGCCGAGGCGTGTCGGGACGCGGAGGAGATCCATGGGATGTTCGTAAACTTGTCGACGAGGGTGAAGTTGGACGAGGAGGTGACTGCCAGGCTCCAAAAGGAGTGGGACGAGCTGCTACAGAAGGATGCCACGGCTAGTGAGCAGGCCATCGAGCTCTTGGCGGAGCTGGAGATGGAGCGGGACCTCAAGTTGAAGGCTAAAGAGAGGTCTGCGGCGTTGCAGCAGAGGGCGGACCGGCACACCGGGGTGATCGCCCGGTTGCGCGAGGAGCGAGACGAGCTGTGCCGGACCGAGGAAAGACTTCGCTCGGAGCGCGGCACAGCTCGTGAGGATCGCGACCGGGCCATCCGGGAGCGCAACGAGGCGCGTTGGGTGGTCAACTCCCTCCGGGCGGATCTTGGAGCCAAAGTGAAGCAAAGGTTGGACGCCGAGAGCGCTTCTGCCAGGCTGGGCAAGGAGCTCGCCGAAGTACAAGGCATCCTTCAGACCGAGAGTGACGAGCATGACATTCTGCAAGCTGTTGTCGGGGTGGTCATCGACGCCCTGAGGGTGGCGCAGCCAGAGGGAAGCAGCTTGCTCGTGGCTCATGCCACGGGTATCACGGCGTGGGTGGGACAACTCGAGGAGGCCGCCTTTCACGTTGGGATCACCCAAGCCTTCGTTGTTGCCCGTTCTCACTATGATCGGGAGATCAACTTGGAGGTAATGAGCCTTGGCTTCGCGCCTATCTATGAAGACCCTGAGCTGGAAGAGATCGAGAAGGCGGTGACTCCCCTCGCGTGGGACCTGGCGGACAGGCTGAAAGAAACGGTTCTTCCTTCACGGAAGTAGTTAGTTGAATCAGTTTGATAAACATTTATTTAGTAATATGTGAATGAGTGTCGGTACTTTCGTGTTCTAGAAACGGTTTCGTGGATTCGTTTCGTAATTTTTGTTTCGTTTGTTTGATCTTACCTTCTTCCCCTTTTGCAAAAAAAGAAAGGAGGTACCCGTACCTTTATCAGCCCCCGAGTGGGATCCGACCCCTTGTGGTTGCTGGGGTCGGATGTTACTGGAGACCGGAGCGAGGGAAGTGAACCTACGTTTGTATTTGCTCGTATTTCTTACTTAGGATTTTGGCGATCGCTGTGTGACCATACGTTTGGTCCTATTGCTGGTTCGGCCTTCCCCGAGCCCCCGTGCGTGGTGGTGATTCGGTCAAGGGCCGGCACATTTTGTGACTGTCGCCCCATCAGCGGTTTTTCGCAACTAGAGGGGTTGAGGCGATGTCCCTTGCCTCGATGGCTCGAGTGACGTGCCTGATGAGCTCGCTAATGGGGATGTTCGGACGGAATCTGATCCCGTTGCTTTGCGATAGGGTCGATAAAGCCCTCGGGTGACATTCCGTTGCTCCTTGCCCCGCCTTCCAACAGATTCCCCATCAATGGGGTTTCTATGGGCTCGGCTAGGGGCTAAATTTAACTAGAAGGTTGAGATGACCCTATCCGCCTCAATGCGGGTTGGGCAAAGGCCGCCGAGGCTCATCTGCGTTTTCTCCCCTGGCTCTCGTTTGACACGAGGCAGCCCCGAATCCTTCGTGGGCCAGCCTTTGAATCTTGGTCTCTTGATCTTGGATCGAGCGGCTCGAGCCCCCGAGCCCCTTAGGGTCCGATAAAGGTCGGCCGTGTTTTCGCGTGTTACCCCGTCCTCGGTTTTCGCAACCGGAGGGGCTGAGTTGACGATACTTGCCTCGATGGCTCGAGTGTCGTGCTCAATGAGCTCACTAACGGGTATGTTCATGTGGAATCCAGATCCATCATTCGCTGACGGCGTCGGTAGAGCCCTCATGTGGCATTCCACTACTCCTGAACCCGCCTCCCGACAGATGCCCGAGCCGTTCTTGGGCTCAGGTGGCCCATTGGCCTCTCCTCAATGGTGATTCTGTGGGTTTGGCTCGGGGTTAGAATCGAACGAGAAAGGTCGAGATGTCCCTGTCCGCTTCTGAGCGGGGTCGGGTAAGGCCGCTGGGGCTCCTCTCGGGTTTTCTCCCCTGGCTCTGTTTGACGCGAGGCGGCCTCGAGCCCTTCGCAGGCCGACCTTCGAACCTTGGTCAGTTGCCACTCATATTGAATGAGGCGGCTGCCGCTTCGTGACGTGACACGAAGCGTTGGGATGCAGTGATTTCCATATGCAATGTTTGAATGTATAATTTAATCGAAATGAAGGTGGGGTCGGTAATGTTACCTGTATGAGTATCGCAATTTTTGTTTCTTGTAACCTCGGTCACGATCCGAGCCGTTAGATTGACTTGGGAAACCTGACAGCTTCTCCTTGGAGGAGATTCCGTAGGCGGACCCCTCCGAACCCTTCTTGAGAAGGCGGATGCCGAAGCTAGAGACGCGGGGGACTGTGAGTTTGATTATTCTGGTGAACAAAAAACATCATAGCCATCGGGTCGTAGGGTCTGGCGGTTCATCTAGTTTTACTCAAAGTTTTATACCCGCATGCCGTGCCTCTGGTTTTTTTAAACGTACGGAGGGGTCAAGCAAAGAGGATGTCTAAATAGGTAGACATTCTCGGCAGCCCCCGAGTGATGTCCGTGCCCCTGCCGTTGCTGGGGTCGGAAGCTTTGGTAATGAAATTGACGCGCAAAGTAAGAAAATAGGGGTGTTTATCTTTCGGCGTCCATTGGTTCGTCATTTTGCTCGGGCCGTCTGGTTGGCCCAGGTGGCCCATTGGGCCCCCCTAGATAGGGGTTCCATCGTTGGATCGTTCCGTGGTCCTGCCTGGGGAAGCGGAGGGTCGCCAGCACGCGTGTGTGCCTTGATTCCCGCGCCCGGTGCGTGGTAGTGGTGGGCCATGCCCCGATAATGTCTTGTTTGACTAGAGCGCGTTCCGTCAGTTCAGAGCGCATCCCGTCGGTTCTGGCGTGTCCGCTCGGGTTCCCATCGGCATTGATTTCGCACCTGCATTGAATATAGGAAGGCAGAGAGTTTTTCGTCCCCACCTTTTGCCTTTCCTTAGCCGCTGTGCCTCTTCCTTAAATAGGGAGGAGGGAGTTCTCGTCCCACTTCTTAGCCTGCCTCTGAGCCACTACCTCTTCTTCTTCTCCCCTTCCACTGAATGCATCCGTGCATCGCGGCGGTTCCTGAGTAAGGGAGGGTAATTAGAGAGAGAGAAACTCACTGGTCCGCTTCGTGAATCCGGAGCGTGATGTCGAGATGGAGGTCATCCAACATAGATGAGATGGTGCGGGTCGCCTTTGCCGAGAAGGGGTCGTTGCCGTCGAAGGAGGAAGGGCGCTGGAGGGTGCCAAGCGTCGTTGGTCTCGCCATCGTTCGTTGCGGCCTTCCTTCGGCGGCAGGCGCCCCCCGGTCAGACGCCATTGTCGGGGTTGCGGCTCATGACGATGGCTTAGTCCCTAGGACGCCTCGGCAGACGTGCCGTTGTTAGGGTTGTGGTTGATGACGATGGTGTAGTCTCCGGATGCCTCGGTGGAGGGGCACCATAGTCGCCGACGTGGTGCTCGACGTTGCAGATGCCTTCGAGGATCCTGGGGCGGTGGGACATCGCCGATGGAGAGCGTGGTGCGGTGGCCGCAATAGACGAACTGGCCCATGTACCTGCCCGGACATTGCCGATGGAGAACGTGGTGCGACGGCCGCAGTAGTACTCGTAGTAAAGCTAGGTAGAGACTGTAATTGAATAAGTTTGTGGGGGAGCCCCCGAGTGAACAATCCTTTGAATTTTAAGAGTACATTAGTCTTTTTCGTGATGAAATCACTTTGTAAGTGGTGAATTTGTGCAAAAAATGAACAAATTTTCATCTTTTGTTAAGGCAAACAACTTTTCAGCTTCCTCTTTTTGTGGAAGGGGTTTCGGTGTCCCCCTACCCTTTCCATGGTTCAAGTTGCAAAAAACTAGGAGTGCGGGTGAATTAATTCTGATTACGCTGGTGAGCAAAGAGGTCATAGCCGTTGGGGCGTGGGTCTCCCGCAGTCCTACCAGTTGTACTCAGAATTTGTTCCCAAAATCTTAGTCCTTAGGACTTGTTATGAGAAGAATGGAAAACTTTAGAGAATGTTTTACATAGATAACACATGAAGTGTTTGCAAGATAAACGTACTTGTATCATTTGTATCAGCCCCCGAGTGAGGCCTGACCCCTCGCAATTTGCAGGGGTCGGATGTCACTTAAAGATCGGGGATTTGTAAAGACAAAACCTGATAAGGAAAGGTATGCATTTATTTAAGGGTAAAAACGACGTAGCTATTCGATGTTCTAGGCATTGGCGAAGACCTTGCCATCGATGATTTTCAACTTGTTGGCACCTGGATGGAGTACTTCCATGATGACCTATGGCCCTTCCCAGTGTGGGGAGAGCTTGTGGCGGTCCTTGTTGCTCTGTATGAGGCGGAGAACAAGGTCCCCGACGTTGAAGGCTCGGTTCCGCACCCGTTGGCCGTGGTACCGTCGTAGCGCCTGCTGGTACTTAGCCAAACGGAGGAGGGCGATGTCGCGGGCTTCGTCTAGTTGGTCCATGGTGTCTTTGTGGGATGCCTCGGCTCCCTGTTCGTCGTATGCTTTGATTCTTGGCGCTCCATAGTCGAGGTCCGTCGGGAGGACGGCCACGGCACCATAGATCATGAAGAAAGGCGTGTAGCCAGTGGCCCGGCTAGGAGTTGTTCTCAGGCTCCAGAGCACTACGGGGAGCTCGGTGACCTAGCATGCTCGAATTTGTTCAACAGGTTGAAGATCCTAGGCTTGAGGCCCTGTAGGAGCATGCTGTTTGCGCGCTCGACCTGCCCATTCGTTCAGGGGTGCGCGACGGTGGCCTAATCGACCCGGATGTGTTGTTCATCGCAGAATCGAATTAACTTCCTGCCGGTGAACTGTGTGCCGTTGTCGGTGATGATGGAGTTTGGTACACCAAAGCGATGGATGATGTCGAGGAAGAACATCACGACTTGCTCGTATTTTATCACGGAGATCGGTCGAGCTTCGATCCATTTCATAAATTTGTCTATGGTGACAAGCAGGTGGGTGAAGCCCCCAGGTGCCCTTTTGAGTGGCCCAACCAGGTCGAGCCCCCAGACCGTGAAGGGCCATGTGATGGGGATCATCTGGAGTGCTGGCCGGGAGGTAAGTTTGCTGAGCGTAGTACTGACACCCTTCGCAGGTGCACACGATTCGCTTCGGCATCGGTTACTGCAGTGGGCCAGTAGAAGCCCTGTCGGAATGCATTGCCAACCAAGGTCCTCGGCGTGGCATGGTGACCGTCAGACCCCACCGTGGATGTCGTTTAGCAGAAGTCTTCCCTGTTCGTCGGGGATACAGAGCTGCAGGATCCCGGTATGGCTCCGTTTGTAGAGTTCGCCCTCTATAAGAACGAAGGACTTGGCGTGACATGCGAGCCATTGAGCTTCCGTCTTGTCCGTCGGTAGTGTGTCATGAAGGAGGTAGTCGAGGTAAAGTGTTCTCCAGTTGTCCAGAGGGTCGGGCTCTGCTGCTGGATCCTCTTCAAGCTCCATGACCTCGGGGTTGGATGGAGCAGTCGACGGGTCAGCCCTCGGGGCCGGATCAGTTGGGCCATCGTCGGCCCGTTCCGACCCCTCGTAGCGCAACAAGGGCTTGTGTTGATCACTGGCGAAGACACCCATCGGCACTGGCTCTCGGCCGGACGCTGCTTTCGCGAGCGCGTCGGCCGCTTCGTTGAGGTGCCTTGGGATGTGATTGAGTTCGAGGCCGTCGAACTTGTCCTCCAGCCGTCGGACCTCTTGGCAGTACGTGGCCATCCTGGGTCGTGGCAGTTTGATTCCTTCATGACTTGGTTGACGACCAGCTAGGAGTCACCCCGGACGTCGAGGCGTCGGATGCCCAACTCGATGGCGATGCGTAGGCTGTTGATGAGTGCCTCATATTCGGCCATATTATTTGATGAGGGAAAATGGAGGCGAACCATGTACCTCATGCGGACCCCGAGGGTTGATACGAAGACCAGCCCTGCGCCGGCACCCTTCTTCATAAGCGATCCATCGAAGTACATCGTCCAGTACTCTTGATCGACGACAGCCGGTGGCATCTGGACCTCGGTCCACTCCGCGATGAAGTCATCCAACACCTGGGACTTGATCGCCGTTCGGGCGACATATGTGATGCCTTGATCCATCAGCTCGAGCGCCCACTTCGTGGTTCTTCCTGTGGCGTCCTGGCTTCGGACGACCTCGCCGAGGGGGAATGACGTCACGACTGCCACAGGGTGTGACTCGAAGTAATCGTGTAGTTTCCTTTTGGTGATGAGGATGGCGTATAGGAGTTTCTGGATTTGGGAGTATCAGGTCTTGGAGTCGGACAGTACCTCACTAACGAAGTACACAGGGCGCTGCACCTTGAGTGCGTGGCCCTCTTCCTCTCGCTCTACTACCAGGGCAGCGCTGACCACTTGCGTGGTGGCTGCTATGTACAGCAGGAGTGTTTCTCCGCTGTTTGGAGGGACCAGGACCAGGGCCTTTGTTAGAAGCAGTTTGACCATTTCAAGTGCCTCCTAGGCCTCGGGGGTCCACTGGAAGTGATCAGCCTTCTTCAGAAGGCGGTAAAGGGGGAGACCTCGTTTGCCGAGGTGCGAGATGAATCGGCTGAGGGCGGCAAGGCACCCCGTGATTCGCTGAACCCCCTTTATGTTCTGAATCGGGCCCATCCTCGTGATGGCTGAAATCTTGTCTGGGTTGGCTTCGATGCCACGCTCGGAGACGATGAAGCCGAGCAGCATGCCCCTCGGGACCCCAAAAACACATTTCTCGGGGTTGAGTTTGATGCTATTCGCTCGGAGTTTTGCGAAGGTTAGCTCGAGATCGGCCACGAGGTGGTCAACCCGTTTGGACTTAACTACGATGTTGTCTACGTAGGCCTCAACGGTCCGCCCGATGAGGTCCCCGAAGCTTTTGAGCATACAACGCTGGTACGTGGCCCCAGTGTTCTTTAGACCGAATGGCATAGAAACGTAGCAGAACGATCCGAAGGGGTTGATGAAAGACGTCGCGAGCTGGTCGGATTTTTCATCGCGATCTGATGGTAGCCGGAGTATGCATCGAGGAAGCAGAGGGTTTCGCACCTTGAGGTAGAATCGACTATTTGGTCAATGCGTGGCAAAGGAAACGGATCCTTTGGGCACGCCTTGTTGAGACCTGTGTAGTCAACACATCCTCCATTTCCCACTCTTTTTTTGTACAAGAATGGGATTTGCTAACCACTCTGGGTGGTATACTTCTTTGATGAATCCGGCCGCCGACAGCTTGGCTATTTCCTCCTCGATGGCCCTGCTTTCTTCCTCATCGAAGTGACGCGGGCGTTGCTTCACCGGCCGGGAGCCTGGATGGATTTTCAAAGTATGCTCGGTGACTTCCCTCAGAATACCCGGCATGAACGAGGGTTTCCACGCAAAGACGTCTTTGTTGTCGCGGAGGAAGTCGACGAGCGCGCTTTCCTATTCGGAGGAAAGTGTGGTACCGATGCGTACCGTTTTACCCTCGGCGCTCCCCGGGTCTATGAGGACTTCTTTGGAGCCCTCTGCTGATTTGAATGACCCGGCCAACTTTTTGGCGTCGGACGGTTCTTCGGTAACCTCTTCCTGGAGGGCAACGAGCTCTTCGGAGGTGACGGTTGCTGCGGTGCGGCCACAGCACTCGACCTCGCACTCGTAAGCGCGCTGGAAGGAGGTGGCGACGGTGATGACCCCGCGGGGAACCAGCATCTTCAGCTTGAGGTATGTATAGTTGGGGACGGCCATGAACTTCACATAACATGGACGTCCCAGGATGGCGTGGAAGGTCTCGGGGAACCCTACCATGTCGAAGGTGAGGGTCTCAGTCCTGTAATTGAATCAATCTCCGAAGGTGATGGCCAGATTGATCTGCCCTAGTGGCACGACCTGTTTACCAGGCACGACGCCGTGAAAGGGTGCTCGGATTGGGCGGAGGTTCGACCGGTCGACGCCCATCTCGTCGAGTGTCTTGGCGTACATGATGTTGAGGCGCTGCCTTCATCCATCAGTACTTTCGTGAGTCGCTTTGGGCAGATGATTGGGTCGACTACAAGCGGATACCTCCCTAGGTGCGGGATGGTATTCGGATGGTCGACTCGGTGGAAGGTTATGGCAGATTCCGACCATCGGAGGAAGGCAGGCGTGGCTGGCTCGGTCGTATAGACCTCGTGGCATGCGACCTTCTAGCGGCGCTTGGAGTCGTGGGCGTTGGTCCTCCGAAGATCATAAGGGCGTCGTTCGGCGTTGGGAAGGCGTCGTCTTTTTCCTCGGCGTCGTCTGTAGCAGGGGGCGGATCTTTCCCCTGCTCCCCTTTGTTGGAGCTTCCGGACAAGAATTTGCGCATGAGGCCGCAATCATTGTACAAATGCTTTGCTGGGAAAGTGTGGTTCGAGCATGGCCCCTCGAGCATTTTTTCGAAGTGGTTCGGAGTGCCCTCCGTTGGCTTTCGACCACCCTTTTGGTCGGCAGCGGCCACGAGTGAGTCCTCGCGCCGCTGCTTTTTGTTCTTCCTTTTGCCGAAACGGTTAGAGGAGCCTTCGTTGGCGACCTCCTCTCGCCTTGCCTTGCCCTCGGAACGGTCGAAGATTGCTCTGACCGCCTCTTCTCCTGAGGTGTGGCTGGTGGCGATGTCTAGGAGTTCCTTGGTGATTCACGGGCCCTTGCGTCCTAGCTTATGAACCAAAGACTCGTAGGTAGTTCTGGATAGGAAGGCCCCAATCACGTCAGCGTCGGCGATGTTAGGGAGCTCGTTGCACTGCCGGGAGAAGCGCCGGATGTACCCACGGAGGGTTTCATCGGCTTTGGTTCCATCGTCGGTGATGATCCTTTTGTGTACATTATGAGCCGTGGAGTGTGCACGCCCACCGTTTCCGCGGAGTTCAATCTCGCGATTGATCTCCGCGTATTCCCGCGCGAGCCCTTGTCCGGCCTCATTGATTTCCAGCTTTCGGGCTCTCAGCTGCTCCATCCTTACGTGAGATGGAGCCGCTGTCTCCCCTCCGGTCCTGCCATCGGGGTTGCCTGTTGGGGTAGCCTCCTCCCCGGATATGCTTTTGACGTGCCCCTCGGAGGTTTCCGCCATGAAGCATTCCCATGAAGAATTTCCGTGAGGAGCTTGTGGAGGGACTCCATGTCGTGTTCAATTACCCCCACGAACATGCTGTCCGCGGGTGGCTGAACCATGCGTTGCGCCACAAGGTGGCCGACAGTCGCCGCGGTGTTGCAGAGACCGAACGGAAATGCTATCGGGGCGCTCCGTGCATGGCGTTCCGGAGAGAGGAGTCTTTCTCTGGAAGGCCGCGCCATGTCGTTGTCGTTGGAAAGGGTGTGGCAACGCTGGTCCTCCTCGGACTGCTGGAGTCCGAGGGAGGCGCCGAGCTGGTGCCCAAGCCTCTCGTCGTCGAGGCCGATGGAGGGGAGAGATTGGATGGCAGCGTGAGCCCGTGCCAACCCTCCTCCCACCGTGATGATGAAATCTAGGCTCCCGAAGCGCACGTGTGCGCCTAGGACACAGCTGATGTCATGGTTAGCCATTCGTGGCCTAGTTTGGAACGCGCAAAGGCCCCTACCTGGCGCACCAACTATCGGTGTTTCGAACAAACACCGGCTAGTAAATTTATATTTATGCGCGTTAGGCCCAGATGGTGCGCTAAAGGACACAAGGTTTATACTGGTTCGGGTTGAATGTCCCTACGTCCAGTCTGTTGCTGCTCGTGTTATTAGCACCGAAAATGGTTCGTAGTAGGGGGTACAAATGGTCGAGAGAGGGACTGGTCCCAGGTCTCTGATGGAAGGGTCGAAAGGATGCCAAGAGCCTGGTGGCAGCCTAGCTGTGTGCGTGATGTGTGGAACTGAACTCTCTATGAGCTCAGTCTGTGTGTGAGTTGTCCGTCAAAAGTTGGTCCCTCTAGTGGGGAGCTCTGCCCTCCGTTTTATAGACCAAGGGCGGAGCAGGGGTTACACATGGGATAAAGAGGAAAATACCAAGGGTATAGAAGGTCCTTTGAAGGATCCAGGTCTTCTTTTTTTCCCGCGCCTGCCCTGCTTAATCATGGCAGACCGTGTCAGAAGTGGCGTGTTCGTTGATCTTCATAGGACATGCCCTGGCCCTATTTAGCGAGTGGGTGCGTCCCATCCTATGTCGGCGGACGGTGCGACGTGCCCTGGAGAGACGAGAAGTGACCCCTCGGGGAGTAATCGGGGAAGCGACCATATGTCCGTTACTATAGATGATGGGAGTTTCCTCTTGGACTGTAGTGGTTGTCATATGTTGGTGTCTGGTTCCTCACCCGAGGGCTGAAGGCGGCGCCTACAACACTGTAGGGTGAAAAGCACGCGCCCATAACACTATTCAGCCCCTGCGATGCCTGGAAAGGTCTGAAGCGCCTGTCCCGTCATACCCTGACAGTACTTTCCCACAGTGGCGTAGGGCATGGTCCTTGCTGTCGCGGTTGACCCGAATGTCTTGTCTTACCCTGTGTCCGTCATCACGAAGGAGCGGGGTGCGGTTGTCAGGTGAGACGGTGCCTAGCCCTTGGTCGTTGGGCGAGGCGGAGCCCACCCTCGGGCGTCGGGCGAGGCAGAGCCTAGCCCCTAGCCATCGGGTGAGGCATCCGTCGGACGAGGCGGAGCCCGCCCTCGGGGGTCAGGCGAGGCGGAGTTTATCCCTCGGGGGTCGGGCGAGACGGAGTCTTTCCCTCGGGGGTCGGGCGACGCGGAGTCTTGGACTTCAGCTGTCGGGTGAGGGAGAGCCTAGCCCTCGGGGGTCGGGCGAGGCGGAACCATTCTTCCATCGTTCGGGCAAGAAACGCAGTAGTGTTCTCGTCCCGCCGGGAGCATCAGCGTCCGGCGGTTACTAGTCCCATATTGTTGGGTACCTCGGTATTAGGTCCCCGACAGTACTGATCTGTTTTCTTTACGTTTTCTTTTGGTTTGTGCAGTGATACAACATGTCAAGTCGTGGAGCGGTGAAGGTAGTAGTAATGGTTTAAAATATGAACTTTTGAGTTGTGTTCGGCTCTTCAACAGCTGTGGGCACTAATCTGTTTTCTTCACTTTTCCTTTTTGTTAGTGCAGTGATACAACATGTCAAGTCGTGGAGAGCTGGAGGTAGTAGTAATGGTTTGTGATGTAAAATATGAACTTTTGAGTTGTGTTCGGCTCTTCAACAGCTGTGGTACTGATCTGTTTTCTTTACTTTTCCTTTTTGTTTGTGCAGTGATACAGCATGTCAAGTCGTGGAGCGGTGGAGGTAGTAGTAATGGTTTGTGATGTAAAATATGAACTTTTCAGTTGTGATTCATGACTATGCAACGAGGTTTTATAGATTTATATATATATACTAAATTGTTATTTTCCAAATTCATAATAATGTATTTTTGTTCTATTGTGACAGACCTGATGGGCGCCCGAAACTAAACAGGTGCCACGCAGACGACCGTTGGGCAGGGACCTTTAGTCCCGGCGGTAAAAAATGCCGAGACTAATGTCAAATTGGGACATCGTTCTAAAGTCTGTTCTCTAGTAGTGGTTAATAATTACACTCAAGGAAATAGTAGTTTCCTTGGCTATTTAGAGTTACACTCAAGGAAATGAGTAATTTTCTTGGAGATGAAGTGGCTCATCGACAGAGTTACAATTTAAAGTCGTCATAGTCCCTCTCGCTCGAAGTTCGGTTTTGTGTGCGTTCATACGCATACAGGTCGTGAAGTGGCTCATCGACAGAGTTAATCATTTGTAATTGGCATTTCGGCACCATTTCCGTGAATCTATCGTGTTCTTGGCCAACAATCAAGGTCATTTTTTCTCACTCCAGAGGCCCTTATACTTTTCTAACGGACTCATCCTCCACGGGCTACCGCCTGCCGGCCACCTATAAATACACGCATGCTCCCTCCCAAACTTCCCAAGCAGCCTGCTAGCCCACTCGGTCGACTGCTCGACAGGAAAGTAGCTAGCTAGCTAGCATCAATGGCGGCCTCCTCGATCCTCTTCCTCCTCCTCGAAGCCTTGGTGGCCGGCGCCAGTGCCTCCACCTTCACGATCACCAACAACTGCGGGTTCACGGTGTGGCCGGCGGCGACGCCGGCCGGCGGGGGCACGCAGCTGAACCCAGGCGGGACGTGGACCATCAACGTGCCCGCCGGCACCAGCTCCGGCCGGGTCTGGGGCCGCACGGGATGCTCCTTCAACGGCGGCAGCGGGAGGTGCCAGACCGGCGACTGTGCTGGCGCGCTCTCCTGCACCCTCTCCGGCCAGCCTCCCCTGACGCTGGCTGAGTTCACACTCGGCACCAGCGGCGGCAACCAGGACTTCTACGACATCTCGGTGATCGACGGCTATAACCTGGCCATGGCCTTCGCTTGCAGCACCGGCGACCGCATCATCGTGTGCACGGGGTCGCAGTGCCCTCAGGCGTACCTGTTTCCGAACGACAACTCCAAGCTCCATCATTGCCCCGGCAACAGCGACTATCAGGTCACCTTCTGCCCATGACCATGACTATGACCATGAGGCAGCAGTGTGCATGTTCGGCCGACGACGCATGCATGAGTTACATATATACATATATATATATATATATATATATATATATATATATATATATATATATATATATATATATATATATATATATATATATATATAAGCATGAACCCACTCATGCAATAATGTCACCATGTAAGTATTGCATGAATGGTTATAGTATATATAACATGTTGATGAGAATAAGACCATCCTGAAAATCGCACATGCATCATGTACATGTATGAAATATGGATATATAATGCGTTTCAAGCATATGTCTAGTCTATAAATCATGGCTGATGTGTAGCCATCATCTATATACCAAATATTAAGAGCCAAAATTGACGGAGGGAGAGAGAGAGGAGGGTGAGTGTGAGTGAGGGAGAGAGAGAGGAGGGTGAGTGAGGGAGAGTGCGCCATTGGGTGAGCGAGAGATAGAGAGTGAGAGGTTGGTTAAGTGAGAATGAAACCCTACCTCTCTGTATATATACACTGCTAGGCAGGGCCTCGGATTTTCCAAGGCCAGCCATATTGTGTGCCCGCCTCCGAAAATGGATTTACGGAGGTGGGGACCTTAAGACAATCACCTTCGAAAATAGAACATTTTTGGAGGTGATTGTCTTAAAACGACTGCCTCCGTAAATCAATTTTCAGAGGCAGGTATTTCCTTACTATCTCCGTAAACAAAACAACCGCATCTGTAAATCGATTTATGGAGACGTAAATAAAAAAAAACTGCCTCCCGGTATTTTACGAGGCGGTTGGATTTTGTGACCACCTCGGTTAATGTTTGGGCAGTGCCGCTTAAAATCATTTTTGTAGTACTGAGCATCGCATTGACAATTTGACATTTAGTAGCACACACTTGAACAAGCAATCATGTTATAGTTCTGAACTCTGAAGTGACCTCTTATAAACGGCACCGCAACGTAGCAAGCACAGTGCACTTATTATCACTCAATAACTATAATAACAACACTGCTATCTGAACCTTCAGTGTCTCGAACAGAAACATAGGGACACCATAGCTGAGGCCAGACAGGAGAGAAGCCATGGCGCTACCTGCGGTCTGCACTCTATGCGGTGAGGATGGGCGGGATGTAAAGCGACTTGTTGCCGAGGACGCGGACACGGGTGTCGGGGAAGTTCTCCATCCACGGCAGCGCAGTAACGGTGCCGTCGGCAGTGACATCGATTGGGTAGCTGAGGAGGTGGCCTGGGAGGTCCTGGTCCAGGTCATCGCTCGAGTACAGATCCCAATACTTCTCAGCGATCCGGTTCACCTTCTGCACACACTCCACGCTCTCAGGGCACTGGAAGACATCATCCAGTATTCCCAGGTGCTCGTACACTACCGGACTCCTTGAGTTTGCCGAGTGTCCGAAACACTCGGCAAAATACCTAAAACACTCGGCAAATTGTTTGCCGAGTGTAACACTCGGCGAACAACACTCGCCATAAACAGTTCCGGCAAAGCCAACTTTGCCGAGTGCCATTTATCGGGCACTCGGCAACCATTTTGCCGTGTGCAGTTTAGCTCTCGGCGAAAAGGAACAGTCATAACGTCAGACCCGCCGTTAACAGCAACTTCGCCGAGTGTCAAACGGCAAGGCACTCGGCAAATATTTTCTTTTAAATATTTTTGGTTTTTAGAATTCCTTTTTCGCCGAGTGTTGCACTCGGCACATGATAAACATATGCCGAGTGTGGCGCTGTAAGACACTCGGCAAACATTTTTCAAACAGTATTTGTTTTTTTTTAAATCCTTTTTGTCGAGTGTTGCACTCGGCATATGATAAACATATGCCGAGTGTGGCACTGTAAGACACTTGGCAAACATTTTTCAAACAGTATTTGGTATTTTTAAAAAATATCGTTCGCCGAGTGTCTTGGTGAGAACACTCGGCAAATTGTGTTTGCTTTGCCGAGTGTCTTGGTCATAACACTCGGCAAAGCCTCAGAAATCTGTTTTTTTTTGGTTTTGCATTACATTTCACAGCACATATATATATCACAGCACAGATATATTACACAGCACATATATCACATATATATATCATCTCCACATATCACATACATCACAATGGTACACAAATGTCATACCACAATACCAACATAAGGTTCGAGTTTAAAGTATCCACCACAAGTGCATTACAAGCATAAGTGCAACACAAGGAATAAGTTCAACACATGAAAAGAAGCAAATCACCAATTAGACCACGGCGACTGCTGCGATTGGTCATGAGGTACATCGTTTGATGCCGCCGATTGACCCTGCACAAAGAATAGATAAGATTAATTCTCTGGAGAAGCTAATCGATTGGTTAAACTTCCATTAACCAACCATGTCAGTTGAATCGCTTGACACCAAGTACAATATACAATCAGGCACTCCGGCCATACTCCATGATGCTCGTGCAATGAGATTGTCTCTAGTAGATGGTGGTTTCTACACATAAAGATGGTGGATACTTTACTATGTAATCAGGCACTCCGGCCATACACATAAAGATGGGCAACACGTAATCAGGCACTCCGGCATCATGGAGGATACTTTACTATGGTCTCAAACTATGTTCATTTTGTAAAATCTGTAGGCTGTCCAGACTTACTTTACCAAGAGAGCTTAACTGCAGCTGTCTGAACTCTCTCATTCTAAAGTAGTAACTAGGTAAAAGTATTAATTTCCTGTTAGCTAAGAAAGTTTGCCCCCAACCGAGAGACATACTACGTAGTAGACAAAGTCACAAAGCACAATGCCAGAAGGAAAATTAGTTTTGCAGTCGCAAATAATTGCAGTTGAAATATCAGTTATATACAAAACATTTTTTTCCTTCTTCCATAACTGAACCCAGGATCTAATTTTTGTTAGTCACCGGATTCAAGTACCCCTAAATGATGAGTCCCTCATATATGTTATTGTTTGGGCCTTTGCTCAGAGTCACCGGATTTCTATATTTCCCCTTCCTATCGATCAATATGCACCCCAAATCACAGTAGAGCACCCGGCACTTAGATGTGTTAGCAGCATATCATCAGATCTGATCTCAACCGCTGCAAGAGAGATTCCTGTTTACTGACGATATTAAAAAATGGATTCACAAGGTCCTCAGCACAGGGTGGGAAAAAAACAACGGTAGACAGGAACATGCAACATGATCATGATCGGTATAAACTAATCCAGCCATCCAGACCAAGCGTCTACTTGCACTGAAACTACTAAGTGGCCTTAGATCTGAAAGGAGAAGCGAACAAACAACTGCACCAAGAATATGGTTTTCTTGCTCCGGTCCATGTCCATAGCAGTGACAAGTCTAGTTTCCCATGCGCTGCTGATGCTTGGCTGCGTGCCCAAGGCAGATCCGATCATTGCAACTGTGTGACCCACTTGCGTGTTTGCTCCAGATAAAAAACGGAAGGAGAGACAAACTGATCTGGTTTCCATCTTCCAATCCTCCTTCGCCGATGCAGGTGACAGCGCTGGAAGCTCACTTTCCCAGCCCAACTGCCCAGTAGAAGTTACAGAACCAACAGATGGGTGACGAACATGCCTGACACAGGTGCAAATGAATAAGAATAACAGCGCTAGCTCCAGCCTCGCTCTACTTGCCATACGTAGTGCACTGCACCACGACGTGCGTGCCGTGCACTCCCGTGAATTCCGGCCGTTGCGTTGCGGGCAGCTACGTCGCAGCGGCACATGGACGGGGCTCGATCTGTGCCTGTGCTCATTGTTCACTGTCCATGGTCCACATTTTCTGCATGAGCTTGTAGTTTAGTCTACACACACTGCCGGATCGATAACGATCCATTGGCTACAGATTACACACATATCTGGATGGACGCACTTCTATAGGCAGGTGTGAACAATCTGTAACTCTGTAAGGCACTTCTAGGCAGACTCCGGCCATACTCCGTGAGGAGATCCATTTAATTCATGGATTTGACCTCTAAATTCAGTTTTTTGGATCTGGATTACGTGGAGGCAAGACGTTTGGCAGGATTCCGATAAAAAAAACGTTTGGCTGGATTTTATGAACTGAAACTGTTTTTAAAATCTAGAGCTGCTGAAGCTCTTCGGCATAGGCCGTGACCCAGACCTACTCCAGATCCCCCAGTGGTTCCATCAGTACACGCAACCAAATTAAGCGAGACGAGGTAGAAGCCTAGAAGGCCAAACGAAGACAAATGTATGCAGGTAGCAGGCGATAAAGCTCCAATCCTTAATTAGTGTGACTTTTCAAGTTTTATCTACAGTCGTACATGTTAAGAGGTAAAGCAGCTAGAGCTGCTGCAGCGAACACGGAACAACACCCAAACCAAGGTAAGCAAAAGGGGCAGAAGTGAACTAGCAGCTCTGCAAACTGCAAATTAACAAGCTGAGTAACCTTTGATGCAAATCACCCCATCATTCCCATTGCTAGACTAATCGGCACTGAGGATAGATGTACTCACAGGAGTGTCTTCAGGAGGACGAGGAGGAAGGAATAGCACTTGTGGCAGAGGTTCACCCATCTTCGCGCTGAGATTTTGCATCCACTGAAACATCTGCTCCTGCCTCTGCCGATCAGCGTCAATCTTCGCCTCCAACGCTATTCTCTGCCTCCTCTCTTCTTCAAGCTCGGCCTACAAAATTTCACCTCAATGTTACAATGGAAATCAAAGGTATGTAAGAAACAATGAATGACGAATAAAAGAGTAATAACCTACAAAGTCTGCATGACGTGCTGTGTACTGGTCGGCCGTGGGCGTATGGGCGGCCTCTGGCCCGTGTCGCTTGCTCGGATCTGGGAGAGAGTGGGAGTAGTGGTCGTGTCGACGACGCTGTCGCCAAGCCAGTACCTGCCATGCTTCTTGCCTCCTCCCACCCTCATGACAAGGTCTCCTTCGAAATCCTGGGTGCTCGGATCGTACTCCGGCCCATGGACCGCCTTGGCCGCCGTTGTGTACTCGGTGAGACGGCTGTGGATGGAGGGATTGCTGTACGCCGAGGGGGGGTCCTCCGGGTTGAAGTCGACGGCGGACGTCGCCTTGCCCTTGTGGGCCATAGCCCATGCCTTCACCTGGGAGCAAGGTGCGCCACCATGTGACGCCGACTGTGAAACAAACAGTAAGATCATTAGAAACTATGCAGAAGCAAGCGTTGGAATACATAAATGAAGTCACGTACCCATCTCTCCGCGTACTCGGCAAGGGTAAGGTTCCCCTGATGGTGTGGTGCACCTGTCATCATCAAACGCCGCTCCCGACAAGCGGCGTGTGTCTCCGACCACTCCGGGGAGCACCACTTGTCCACCATTTTCCTCCAGCACTCGCCTTTACCGGCCACCCAAATTGGAGGCACCTACACGTCAACATGCATTTGTCATATAAGAACACAGTAAGTGTACTTAATCTCAGGAAGAAACAGTATTTACCAGCATGTATTGCTCTTTGGTCAGCGTCAAGGTTCTTGCGAGGTCTTTGTCGATCTTCACTTCCTCGAAGACAGCTTTGTATTGCTGTACAGCCAGGATACGCGCCTCGTAGTGCATGTCCTTCACGAGCTTGTAGCAGGCTTTGTAAGCGTGCCTCTCGGCCCTCTCCTCGTATCCCTCGTCACATCTGTAGTAATCCTGCATATAAACATTATGTATGTAGTCATTATTTCAAGGATGTGATAGGAATGCAATGTATTGAGCAAGATAGTGCGGGGAAGGCTTACCCACAGCTCTTTCACAACCCGCTGCGCCTTGTTGTCGAATTTCCTGCCTTCCCGATCTCGTGCATCGGGGGCAGAGGCGTAGTGCTCGAACGTGTAGGCCGGCTCCACCCCTCCTGCCCAGTCCACCAGGACGGGGAAGTGTTCCCTACACAGAAGACCCAGGATTCCACCGGGAAGGCGTTTGTGATCACCTGCAGCCACAACCTTCCATCCCCTGTCCAAGTGATTAACGAAGGAATATTATTTTGTATTTTGCCATGTTAAACATATCAAATGAAGTAGCGATAACATCTTAAGATACTTACCTTGGCCCATTGGGGCGAATCACCGGCCGTTTCGTAAAAGGTATAGGCTGGTCCGGGAGGCGTGAAGGGCCTCACAACCAGATCTTCAAAGCAGAGGAAGAGGAACCCCCCGCCGAGGGCTCCTCGAGCTCGCCCTCCTCCTGCTCGGCCTGCTCCTCATGCTCCTCATGCTCGTGCTCCTCCTCCTCCGCCTAATAGTTGCATATACACTTGGAACTAGATGATCAAGATTACTGGTCACAAAGGCAAAGCTGTCTCACGACAACAAAACAATAGTAGATATCACCATCTTGGTAATCAAGATTCAGTCTTCAGTGAAAAGGAAAAATTCAGTTTTCGGTCCTGGTAACAACAAAGTGGTTAGTTACAGGAATGTCTCTCCCGTATATTCCTGACTCTAGCCCTTCTCTTCCTTTGCCCTTATTCAATCCACTAATGCTACTGCTGGTGCTGGGCATCACGCACAGCTTGCAAGTGACAGCATGCTTTGGCTTCTACCCTTACCACACAAGAAGAGAAAGTGAGGCTGTAACAGCTAGCAGTAAAGCATATCTCTCTTTAGCCTGAGTGGTGTCATCTCATGCTTGCCATTGCAACTGCAACTGCACTATAGCCTCAAATGGCTTTATTCTCCTTCACTTCACCAGGATATGATCTAGTTAGCATCTTTTTCTCCACATCTATAACAGGATTGACCTTGCGCATCTATCCTCATTGGATGACACCAGTAGTGTGTCACCAACAACTAGCTCAAATGGAAAATCCACAGGATTTTATTTTAAGATAAACAACACACACACTAAATGGCCAAGAGAACAGCTGCTAGTCCACCAAGTGAGCTTTGTAAAGACAGACATATGACTATATTCATAGGCATGCTACAACTAGGAAGATTGCTAATGAAAAAAAACAGCCTACAAATTTGAAATTTGGAGAAGAACGAAGTGCTACAAGGGCATTCATCATGCTTTATAGTAGCTAATTATTTTCATGAATATAGTCATATGCCATTTATCTCACAATACCAAATCAACTCGACGTAACAGAAATTTCGGCGGCAGGAAAGGCACCTCCCATAATTTTCAAAAGCGATATTTACAAATCAAGCTGTAGATTAAACTTTAAGCAATCAGACTTCAAAAGGCAAATCGACTCAAAAAAGGATATCAAGGGACGGTAGGAACATAATCGGACTAATAATCACAAATCATGACAACCTGCTAACACCAATTCAAGCATTCATCGACCATCAACTCTAATTTATAAACTATCTCCATCCTCAAATGAAACAGCTATTTTTGAAATCACTCGATGGTGTCTAAGCGAGGACAATATGAGAAGCGGTGAGAATACAATGGGGCTTAACGGAGAATGGGGAAGCGGTGGGATCCTGCGGTGGGCTCCTACGGCGACGGCGAAGTCTCCGCCGATTCTCTCCACAACCCTAGGGCGGTTTCGTGGGTGTGCTCGCGCCAGCTTCTCGGTTCATGCAATGGGGACAGGGGGCGTGGGCATGCCGGTGGCTGTGGCAGACCGGCCAAGGCGGGCGAGGTCAGTCGGCGAGGCGGTGGGCGGGAGGGGGAGGGGAGGAGGGGGCGGAGTGGGGAGGGGGAGGCGCGGGGGGGAGCTCGGGGCGGCGTGGGGAGCACGATGGAGTGGGAGGAGGAGGGGCGTGGGAGGAGCTCGGACGGGTGGCCTTGGGGAGGGAGGTCGACGGCCACCGATGGAGTGGGGAGGGAGTGGAGTGGGGAGGAATGGAGAAATGGCGAGCCGGCCCATTTGCCTATCTATCTTGTGACACATTTTTTGAGAGTGTCGGCCCGATACGACACTCGGCAACGTTTTTTTTAAAAATTTCCATCAGTTTGCCGAGTGTCGGCCGATGGCGCACTCGGTAAACTACTTAAAAATCCCTGTTCTCCCTTAAAAAATTCCATCAGTTTGCCGAGTGCCACCTATGCAGCACTCGGCAAACTTATTTCTATATTTCATGTTGCCCTTTTCTTTCCTCTACTTAATTACTTTCCTCTATTTCATGTTTCACAAATTTCATGAAATGAACTTGCATTACACTTTGTTAGGTGCACTCACAAATGTATATTTCAAGCTTGTACAAAAATTGGACTATTATTTCATGTGTTTGTATATCACGCATCTAAAATTCCATAATTACGACGAAAGAATTAAAATTACGAAATGGCTCCGAAAAATTGCCAAAAATTCACAAGAAGCGATCTTTGTTCTCTATTGTATATACAAAAAATTTTGAAGTGAAACTCCAAATCGACATTCAAATTGTCTCCTCATCTTACCGGATCTTTCTCACATCTCAAAAACTTCTCCCGAGATGATCCGATTTGTAAGCAACGTACGTGTCAACTTTGCCGAAACACTCTCAATTTTTTACCATAGCCTCCACGTATGATATCATGACAACTCGACGAATTTCGTTATTTTTCAGACTTCGTTTGCTTTTTATAGAATTTTCAGACGTTTCCGCCACGCGTTTCTGCTCATGTTTCGCGAACACAATGTTCGAAATTTCTGGTCTGGCCCTGGATACGGTCTCAAAACAGACTCAGTGACAAGAATATCATTTTTTTATTCACTTTTTCGGATATTCGAAGCACTTGCAGTTCAAATCCAAAAAATTACCGAAAATTCATTTGACTAAAATAAATTGACGAAATATAGTAAAATAACTCAGAAATGTACAAAACTTCAACACATAGCAACATGTATTGTAAGACAACAGTACAAAAAGTTTGGGGGGCAAAATCAAAAAAAAAATTTGTTTGCCAAGTGTCAGATGCTGACACTCGGCATATAACAGAATGTGCCGAGTGTCGCAAGGTGACACTCGGTATAGATGTGGGTTTGCCGAGTGTCGTATTTTGACACTCGGCATATAGGTGGGTTTGCCGTGTGTTAACGTGTGACACTCGGCAAAATGATAATGGAGGTCGACGGTGTTACCCGGACATGAAGTTGCCGTGTGTCTATTCTTTGCCGAGTGTAGGCACTCGGCGTAAAATGTTATGCCGTGAGTTTTGTTGTTGCCGAGTGCCCGAAATCTTGCCCACGGCAAAGGTGGGGACACTCGGCAACTTAGGTGTTTCCGGTAGTGGTACCACAGAGACATCCGGAAGCCGTGGATCTGGCCACGGGCAGGCTGCCTGGTAGCCAGGTGGTACGGCTGGTACGCGCCCATGGCGATTTCAGAGTCCCTGGCACCGTCCATGGACCTATGGTTGATGTTGGCGGACCCAATGATGATGCACTCGTCATCCACTGAAATCAAACAAAAAATGTTGCCATCTTCATCGACAAATGGATGCCTTTCAAGCAAGGGAGCTATTCAAGCAGGAATTCGGCTGTTCAACATTTTGGTACCAATTGTAACTAACTGTATACATTGAATTATTTTTACTCATTTGAAAAGAGTGTTAATTCCTTCAAAAAAGTGGAATTATATGAGCATATATAGGATAGTTGTTCCTTTTATATTGATGCCTTTCCAGCATAGTTATGTTTTTAACTAAGAAAACATGTTGATCCAAACATATATATCCACATCAGAAGAGTAAGTTTCACAACAACATCAACCATGCTCCTAAATTTTGATAAATAAAAGATATGTGGTCTATAGAAAAACTACGGCCATATATAGTGTAATGCATGGCTATATAAAGGTTACTATCATGAACAGAAAATCTGACACTTCTGAAGCCAAGAGAAGAAAACAATGTAAGCAGGGTGCCCAATGCTTTACTATCAAGAGAAACTAACTATACCCCTTGGTTTCAAGCCAAAAGACAGAAGAGCATGAGATCTTTGAACAAAGCAGGATTATAGTAGCATAGGACAATTTCTTCCTGATATACTTTATTTATGCTTTAAGTTGATTCTGCTGCTCTCTAAAATAGTTATAATTCTAACTTAAGGTGATCCCTTGCTTCCAATACAGGTAAAGAAGAAATGCATGCTTTGTAGCTAAAGAAAACATGCTCTAGGTGTGAACGTATAAAATAGATATTCTATATCACTAAACTTAATTGCAATACGAGGGCAAAGTACAACTGATCCATTACCTATCATCATTTTGCTATGAACATAGATCATAAACCTCCTAGCCTCTTGAGCACAGATGTAATCAGTGTCAGGTTCTGGGTGTTCCTCGGGTTCACATTCTCCCTCCTGCTTCACCTCGCGGTTACCTAAGCAGAAGAATGTGAGATAGTCCTTGGGGTTTGCTTCGATTCCCTTGGCTTGGAGAGCTTGTGTGACGTCAGTGTACATCATCTCCATTGTTCTCCTTTGCTAGTCAAGGAATGCCTGAACCGAAGACTCTCTGGTGGATTCTCAGGCCACATTGGCACCACAACATAAACAGTAAATCATTCCCCAGCTTCAATCTTCCTGACAATCTTCAATGAGAGCTCCTTCGGAATCAAGTGAAGAGCACCAATTTCTTCCGGCTTGATGCCTTGGGGCTTCCATCCATATGAACTTACAATGAAGTACTGATTCTCAATGTAGATGAAGTTCTTCGCCCTCCAGATGGCATTTATGTATGCATCCTGGATACTCCGGTCGATGATTTGATCCTTTCCACTCACAAGTCCAGCTCTTGCAGCTTCCTCAGGAGTCTCAGGGAAACCAAAAGCAGCACCACTATCAATGGATCTGAAGAGCTGAACATTCCATGTTTCTCTGTCCTCCGGGAACATCACAGGAGAGGGGGGAATAACAATGTCAAAAAGATCCCTGAGACATACAAGGAGGTCCTTGCCACCCAGCTTCCTCCATCGCTGCTCAAAGTTGTAAAGAACATTCCAAGCAATTGGCCCTTCCAGCCGTGAATGAATATCATGCCATGGCTCTCTTGGACCACCTTTCTTGATTGATCCACCCTTAAAGTTTGGCTGGTGGAAGTCATCATGATGGACAGTGTCAAGTGTCCTAAACAAGCAGTGATACTGGGTATCATTGTCAAAGTAGGTGAACGAGTTGCCCTGTTAGGGGTCTCGGCTACGTGTTAAATAAGCATGGGAACAGCCCCCATGGTGGCTTGTACAACAAGTGATATTGTTACAACAAACTCAGGATTGGATCTATCCTATGTGCCTATACTTGCTCTAGAATCTAGGAGCACAACAACCAAATCAACCTAGACACTATCGGTGATACATGGAATATCAACACCGTTTAATACCCCTCCTCAATCTCAGCCACTAACAAGGTTGAGATTGTTTCTAAATTGCCATAGCTTGACCACAGGAAGAGCTTTGGTAAAACCATCTGCAACTTGCTAAATGCGAGTTTATGAACACGATGTCCAATAGCTTTTGTGCAACCCTCTCTCGACAAAGTGAAAATCAATTTCTATATGTTTTGTTCTTACATGGAACACTGGATTTGCCGAGAGATACTTAGCACCTAGATTGTCACACCATAATCGCGCCATGGGTGGATGATGAACATGAAGTTCAGTTAATAGTTTCTGAACCCAAACCATTTCTGTAGTTGCATTTGCCAACGCCTTGTACTCAGCCTCTGTACTTGACCGTGACACAGTTGGTTGCTTCCTAGCAGTCCATGAGATCAAGTTGTCACCAAGGAAAACTGCAAAACCACCTGTCGACCTTCGATCATTAACGCAACCTGCCCAATCGGCATCTGAGAAAGCACTAACTAGCATAGATTTTGATGGTCCAATTTTCAACCCAAGGTGATAGTCCCATGTACATACCTCAGGATCCATTTGATGGTGCTCCAATGCACAGATGTTGGGGCATGCAAAAGCCGACATACTTTGTTGACGGCAAAAGATATATCAGGTCTAGTTAATGTCAAGTATTGCAAATTGCACCAACAAGACTCCTACACCGAGTGGAATCTTACGGATCAAGCTTAGTGCCGTTCTTAATGCTAAGTTTCTCGAGTCTTTGGACAAAGGTGTGTCGACCGGCTTACTCTTGCTCATTCTGACCGTGTCGAGAATATCAGATGCATATCGTTCTTGAGACAGAACTAAGGCACCTTGTTTTCTCTTGACTTCAATGCCTAGAAAATAATGAAGATCTCCCAAGTCCTTCAGATCAAAATCACGCTGCAGGTCACGGAGTAAGGCGTTGGTGGCTTCTTGAGATGAGCTTGCTACAATAATGTCATCCACATAAACCAATACAAATAGGCTGTGCCCCCCTTTGTTATAGTAGAATAAAGAGGTGTCAGCCTTCGACTGAATGAATCCCAATGCTTCTAGTTTCCCACACAGTCTAGTATACCATGCACGTGGGGCTTGCTTCAAACCATATAGTGCCTTGTCCAACTTGCACACATAGTTGGGACATGACTTGTTGACGTAACTAGGTGGTTGATGCATGTATACTTCTTCTAATATACCATGAAGAAAAGTATTTTGAACATCTAATTGACGAAGTGACCATCCTCTTGAGACTGCAATGGAGAGAACTAGTCGTATAGTGCCGCCTTGACTATAGGACTAAAGGTGTCCTCGTAGTCAATACCATACCGCTGCTTGAAGCCTTTTGCAACCAAACGTGCCTTGTAGCGATCGATTGAGCCATCAGCCTTCCTTTTAACCTTATAGACCCATTTGCAGTCAATTACATTCTTGCCTCTAGGAGGAGGAACCAAGTGCCAGGTATTGTTGCGGATCAACGCCTGATGTTCTGCATCCATTGCAAAAAACCCAATTCTTATCGCGGAGTGCATCATCAACAGTAGAAGGCTCCTCAGCTGAAGAACGAGAGAGCATGCACCAGCAAACGGTGCCATCAGTGTATGTTTTAGGTTTGCTAATACCTTGCTGGAGGCGAGTAGCATGTGGATGGCGTGGTGGTGAGGGGGAGGCAAGCAGAACCGGCAACATCGGCTTGATCCGCACCAGATTAGGGGAGGCTCGCACCGGATCCGCTAGGCGAATCCACCTCGATGGTCGCGGATGGTGGAGTAGGCAGCCCCACCCCCGCTCGGATCTCCGTGTGCAGCCACACGCACAGATCGAGGCAAAGCGGCGCGGAAACGGCGTAGAGCGATCCCGCAACTGAAGCGACCTGCTTTGCCACGAGCAATCATGGCGGAGTTTGTTCTTGCTTGTGGCGTGGATCCCAAGCGGATGCGACCCTTGTGTAAATTGCTATAGCCGAGAAAGATACATTGCTTAGATCTAAATTGCAGTTTCTTTTCATTATAAGGACGCAAATTTGGCCAACAAACACAGCCAAAAGTGCGAAGAAAATCATAGTCAGGTTGACCAAGAAGATGGAAAAAGGGGTATCGTGGCCTATGACCTTGGAGGGTAAGCGATTGATAAAAAAAACTGCCGTGAGGAAGGCTTCATCCCAAAACTTAAGGGGCATAGATGAATGTGCAAGAAGTGAAAGACCAACCTTGACAATATGAAGATGCTTTCTCTCGGCAGACCAATTTTGTTGATGTGCATGAGGACAAGAAACGTGATGAGCAATGCCTACATGTTTGAAAAAGGAATTAAGGGCTAGATACTCTCCCCCCCCCAATCAGTTTGCATAGCTAAAATTTTTCCGATCAAATTGGTGTTGAACAAGTTGTTGAAAATCACGAAAGCATGGAAACACTTCGGATTTATGGCGCAAAAGGTAAATCCAAGTGAACTTGCTATGATTGTCAATAAAACTCACAAAATAGTTATTACGACCAACAGAAGTTGGCGCAGGACACCAAACATCTGAAAAAATAAGATCCAAAGGACTAGCAGAAACGCTAGTGGATCATGGGTATGGCAACTAATGACTTTTGCCTTGTTGACAGGCATTACAAACATTATTGTTCGACTCTGTGGAACAAAAAGTTTGTGGCAGCTAAGTACTTCCTGAACTACGGGAGCGGAGGCATGCCCTAGCCTATAATGCCACAGGGGACGACGGCGCTTGATGGCACCTTGGACTTCTTTATTCGATGATGATTAAGCTGGTAGGAGAAGCTTAGGGATACAATCCTCCTTCACATCTGCCTTGAAGGAGGGTTTTCTTCGTCTTTGTTCCTAGTGAAAAAATTGTTAGGATGAAATTCAATGACGGCATCATTATCACGAGTAAAGGCGATGAAGCGAAACTAGGTTTTTACTTGCTTTAGGAACACGAAGAACATTGTTAAGATGAATTTTACTAGATGGGGAACGTAAAGTACTATGACAAATGTAAGTAATCTCCATACCAATTCCGTTGGCAGCGTGAACCAGGTTGCCACCATTGTACTTGTCCCTTGCCGTCAGCTTCTCCAATTCACTTGTGATGTGGTCGGTCCCCCCGGAGTCCATGTACCAATTTGTATCTACTCCATACGAAGTAGTTGCCGATGAAGCCAATTTCTGTGGAGGTCCCTATAAACGAAGCATCAAACCTTTCGAAGCACTTGACGACGGCATGGCCCTCCTTTTCGCATAGCTGGCAGAAGACACAGCCTGGAAGCCTCCTTGAGGACGGCAACCACTGCGACCACCCTTGGCGCCACGGCCAAAGCCACTGCAACCACCTCGACCGCGACCACCGCCGCGGAAGGTATTGTTGTTGTTGCCGTGTCCTCCTTTGGCTGCCATGTTTGTCGACGACTGATAGCCACCGCCGCTCTTCATCTCCATTCTCCGCTCGAAGTTTGTCAGTTGGGTGTAAAGCTCCCCAACCGAGATTGGTTCGACGAGTGCAGCCACCGCTGACATCACTGAATCGTACTCCCGATCCAGACCTATTAGAATGTTGGAGACAAGCTCCTCATCCTCTAGCTTGCGGCCGGCAGAAGCCATGTCATCTGCCAAGCCCTTCATCTTCACAAAGTACTCACTAATTGTAGACGCCCCCTTGGACGCCGTAGCCAACGCCATCCACGTGCTGATGATGCGAGCACGGGATTGGACTGCAAACATCCCTTTGATGGCAGCCCACGCCTCCTTCGCGGACGCCACCGTGGTAGGAACCTGCCCAAGGATCTCCTTGGACAGAGATGACAGGAGGAAGCTGAGGACCGTCTAGTCCTTGGCAACCCATGACTCATAGTCAGGGTTTGATTTGGGGGACTCCTTCTTGTCCTCTCCCTTCATCGGCTCCAGGAATGGTGAGAGCGGCTCGGGGGTGGGGTTGATGAAGGATGCGAGCTGCGCACCCTTGAGGGCCAACAGAACTTGCATCTTCCACAGCGGGAAGTTGTTGCGGACGAGCTTCTCTGTCACGAAGAAGCCAAAGGATGGAGCAGCAGAAACAGTGGAGGAAGATGCTAGATGGAACGCCATGGAAGGTCTCCATGTGGAGTTGTAGGGCTCTGATTACCATGTCAAAGTAGGTGAACGAGTTTCCCTGTTAGGGGTCTCGGCTATGTGTTAAATAAGCATGGGAACAGCCCCCATTGTGGCTTGTATAACAAGTGATATTGTTACAACAAACTGAGGATTGGATCTATCCTGTGCACCTATACTTGCTCTAGAATCTAGGAGCACAACAACCAAATGAACCAAGACACTATCGGTGATACATGGAATATCAACACCGTTTAACAATCATACCTTCCATTACAAATGTCAATGCCACCAATGAAGCTGACTATCCTCCTCCGCTGGGAGCCCAGGTTTGGCAGCTCATAGTCAACTACTACTATCTTCTGATGGTGCGTGAACATAGTTGATATCTGCAGATCCTGAACCAAGCTGCCAGAACCATCAGGGTTGCGACCGCACAGAACACAGTTGACGTCCGTGACATAAAAGTAATTTGCAGTCTCCTCATCATGGGTAGACATAATGCCATCCTTCTTAATCAGGCGGACCGAAGTCCTATCATCCCAAGCTAGCATAAGGACCCGGACACCTTCACTGGCCTTCCTCTTGAGCAACTCCCCAAGAGTAACATCACCTCCTGGTTTTGGCCTGTTGGTGTCCCTAACCAAGGTGATCTCTGTGTACAAGGACCAGCCAGTTATGTAAATCAAATGCTGGGCCTTTCTTATGGAATCAAAGATATCCTCCCAGCACCTTTGTGGCTCGTAGTTCTTGTCATCAGCAAGCGAGATCCTGGGAACGAAGTTGTCGGGGACATGAGCGTCCAGGGACAGAGTAACCTGACACCCCTGCCTTTGCGAGAAGAAGGTGTAAGGAACACCAGGGTACTTGGTGCTCCAGACACCCCTTGCCCCATTTGCAGTCCTTGGAAACATCGAAGTACTGAAGCTTCACATGGATCTTGCTGTGTCCAATAGGCTTACGCTTGTCATCACAGATTTCAAGCCACCTGTCAATCTCCTCTCCGTCTACGAGGTCCGTGATAGGCATGTAAGCCCTCCCGATGAGTGAGGCCCCAATGCGGTTGTCGATCTTGACGGTGAAGATGACATAGGCGGCCTTGTGTGCGCAGTAGATGTGGAAGGACTCGTACACTCGAGGATTGATGGGCTCGTTGGAGATGGTACGTGTACGCCCTACGCGGACCTTCTCCAGATCAATGTTGGCATATATCTTGGTGCTGCTCTTGCCGACACCCATGATTTCCTCGATCCCTTCCACAGGCTGTCGAAACAAAACGAAACAAACAAACATGTCGTGTTAGCAGAAGAGACGAATCTGGTAGGCATACTTCGAAACGAGAAGGGGAACTAATGCTTAAGCGCTCTCGCTCTTGAGCAAAATTAGAAGAGTAGCATGGCAGTTAATGATGAAGCGATCAACAGTAGTAGAGAGACTAGTAATCTGGAGGCAGGCAGTGCCATCATTCATGAATCATTCGTTGTCTTTGTACAAACCTGCGAACACATGGTCGACATGTACCCATGTGGTTTGATTTGTTATCTGTGATTGTCAATGTGAGTAGCGCATTTGGGTTGAGTTGTTAAACTAACCGAGGCATGAATTGTTGTTGTGCAACATGTCTCTTGGCTTTATGGTGCATAGGTGTGGAACTTGGAGACGGTGGTTGGCGGAGAAGGTAAAGGTCAAACGGGTCCGTGCCAATGGACTGGAAGTAGCGAAGGACAGATGCCGAGACTTGGACCGAGGGACCAGCGAAGCCGGCTGACCGACTGTGGGTGGCTGACACCTGCAGTCATCGACAAGTGCAAGAGTAAATGGGAGATCTACTGTGTTGACCAAGTCAAGACGGCAGACAGGCAAGTCAAGCGGAAGCGCTGGTAGACTTGATGACCGAGTGGTCGAGGACGACGGTGACATGTGTTGAGTTTGTGGGATGAGCGTATGGAGAGTATGCTACCTGCGAGTGGTTTAGGCCTCAAAACAACCGGTGGACGGTTTTTGGGTTTGGGCCTCAAAACCCAGGTGTGGATTCGGGGAAATCGGATGCGGCACGTGGCATCATCGCAAGACTTGTGTCAAGGCGAAGCTAAGTTGTGAAGGACGTGTGACCGTCGGATCAGTGGATCTCAGAGTTGGACCATAATATCCTTGGGTTCGGTGGTTGACTCTAATTACCAAGGGGTACATTGAGATTGTGTAATAGCCTCTATAAATAAGCGGAGGGCTGCCCCAATCAGCCTCATCACTCCAATTATTTAGTTTCAGGTCTCTCTGATAGGCCTTCTCCCTATAGACTGCTATTGTGATCCGTAAATGTTCTAGCTAAACTTCACCTGTGTACCGTGAATCTTTTTGAGTGGAAAGGGAGGCCCTAACCTCTCGTTGTCCTCTGTGATTCAAAGTCTGAATTCTTGTTCTTGTGATTCACGTTTAGGTGTTCTTTGTTTCTCAGTTTCCCCTCTCCTCGTTTTGCTTCAATCTTCAATTTGAGACTGTTTGGGGTCTTTCCGACTGATCTGAGATGAGCTAGGACGTGTGTTGATCTCTTCCACCTCGACAGCCTGCTGTAACCACCTCGCTGGGCTGCCACGCTAGGTTCCTTGGTTGGCCTTGGTGCAGCACCAGCTGCAGCGGCTGGCTCGGGCGGTGCATGTGGCGCTGGGCAGAGGGCGGGCGGAGCTCGTGGCGATAAAGCGTGACCACTGTCGTGGTAGCGGAGGTGTTCGTGGCGCATGCGGTGGTGGGCATCAGGGCAGCTGCCACGGCCACGGACGTGGGTTTAAAATCACGTTGGCAACATGATGATTCACGGTCACGGTGATAGTTTGAAACCTGATTCAAACCGTGGTTTTTAGGCCATGGATTAGCGTACTTTGGATTTAAGAACGCCGCAGTTTGGTGTGGACTAGTTTTGGAGAGAGAACAAGTGGGGTGAGGTGGATTGGGTTTTCAAGTCAAACTCAATTAGTTTGGTTTGGTTATGGTCTGGATCACGGACCATTACGAGGTTTACTCACAGATCGGGACAATTTTCATTTTGGGAAGAAAAAACGAGTTCTTCGCGAGATTTGAAATTTCCGTGGATTGGCTAAGTCTTGGGCGATGATTTCTTAGGGATAGCCCACCTACTGCCTTATGACCATCTGGTTAAAATTTCATGGCCGGTGGTTTCGATTTGGCGAAGATTTGATCGAGTTTATTATCTCTAGCTACTGGTTGTGGGGGGACCGGACTCCTATCGGGTGTGCACCGGTCTTCTCACCCGATGCGATCGGTGCTCTTTGCTCTTCTCGCTCGTATTTTTGGTTCGGCACCAGTGTGACCGGTTGGACAGAAACCATAAAAAAAATTCTTTTTGTTTGGTGTGCGGTGCTCCTCAAGTCCGCGGTTGGAGAGCCTCTGACGGCCGGAGACCGCAGGCGCTCTTACGGTCCGGGCGGCTGGACAGAAACCAGCGACGCAATGAATTATTTTTTGTTCCCCGCGCGTGGTTCACCCAATCTGACTGCCGATTAAATAATCTGCTTCCACGGAGTTGCGTCTGAGAGGCTTGAAACGCGCCGCTCAGACTGTCTATGGGCTGACTCTTTCTTTAGCGGGTGTTTGAATCCTTAAGGCTAAATAAAGTTTAGCTCTTGTCACATAAAATATTCAGAGGCTGATTACAAGGATTAAAGATAGGCTAATTATAAAACTAATTACAGAAGCCCTAGGCTAATTCGCGAGACGAATCTATTAACTCTAATTAATCCATCATTAATGAATGTTTACCGTAGCACTATATTGTAAAATCATGGACTAATTAGGCTTAATAGATTCGTCTGGCACGCGAATTGGCCTCCATCTATGCAATTAGTTTTATAATTAGTCTATATTTAATTATCTTAATTGGTATCCAAACCTCCAATGTGCCGGGGCTAAAGTTTAGCCTCGTGGAAACAAACATCCCGCTGAACCACCAATATAGCGAAGCGACATGCATTAAATCTGAAATTGCTGACATCAGCACATGTGCAATGCTTTTTCAAGTTAAAAAAGTCAACTGCTAGATCAAGTTTGAAATCAAAATCCGATTGCACCATTGTATTCCTTGCAATATAACTCTTCAAAACAAGATCTCACGTGGATACATTTAGATAAAATTTTATTAACGAACATTTATCTCACGAAGATAGAACCATTCTTTTTATTGAGTACAGCGATGTTATAGGTCCATGATAGAATGTTCCGTTATTATAAAACAAATGTTCTACGTTAAGGAGAATAATATTTCATATTTAGGATAAAAATAATATATGTTCATGTGAATGGTACTATAATATCTGTGAAAATGGAGAGAAAATGAATGACAAAATCTATGAAATATATAGAAATAGACAAATAACATAACATATCAAAAATAGGAAAAAATAATAAAAGATAGAACAAGGCATAAGGGAAAACAAAAATAATAGAAAGAAAAAAGTCCATGTAAAAAGAGGAAAAACAAAGAGAACTAACATAGTACCAATAGAACTACCTAAACTATACCTTAAAACATCTCACGGGTCATATAAAGGAACAATATAAGAACAATAGAACAGTGGCAGCAGCTGGGACGCCTCAACTGTTTCGCTGCCGCGGTGGTGCTCGTGGCTCTCGAAGGTTTCGTGCTGCTCAGTCTGGTGCTCATGGGATGCTTCAGCCTAAGGGTTAAGCTGTTCCTGGGCTTGGGTTACCTTGGTTTGCTGTATCTGCTAGACAAGGCTGGAAACCAATATGGGCTCTGATGATCTGATCCGTTTCTCTATAGTCTATAGAATAGCTGTGTGCCACCGATCGATACTATCTGCTCCCTTATTTTTGACAATATATGTATGCTAGGTAAGCTGTTATGTGTTCTGCTGAGTTTTTTTTTTTTGCGATCGGGCCATTTACCCGTTTTTCATTAGAGGAAAAAAGTTAACAGTACACCCATGCGAGATCATGCAAGCGAGGAGCCTTCTTGACACAACGCACACCTTACCACCTAGCTACTGAAATTACTTAGAGAAAATTACATGGAAAGGTGTTTTGCGACCAAAACGGCAAGACAAAAGCGAGCGTCTAGGCCCGCTGGTTCCTGCCTCGGAAGAGGACCTGCATGGTTTTCCGTGTCGACGTCGACAGGGGAGGGTGAAGACCGCTTGGAATTCCTCAAAGGAGGCTTCGTCAGGTAGCTCAGTCTCCACCTCGAGCCCCAGACGTTTCATCATCACGCTCCGCCTGAGCCTCCGGCTTCTGTTCCCTGTGCCTCCTCTTAGGGACGAGCTCTGAGTCGTCCAGCTCCCCTGCCCATGCTCTGGCCGCCCGGGTTAGCCGCAGTCGTGGAGGCGACAACAAGACAGGCATCGTGAGCGGGTTCTTGAATGCAGCACTGAAGTCCTCGGTCTATGTTGCGGCCGTCGCGTCAGGCACTCTACCATCAACAACCGGTGTGACTGGGCCTCCTCCGTCTGCACCTTCCTGGTTGGCGGGGAAGTCGACCTAGACCTGGGGTGGTGATTCCCCTGCCTGCTCCGGCTCCAAGAGTGAGGGCTTTGGTGAGGTTTGGCCTGAACCGCACTCGTCCCGGGCACGAAGGCATAGGACCACCGCTGGGCCACCTCTCGACATGGCACGGCATGTGATACCTACTTGAGGTGGCCAATTGGTCGGACATGCCTCCACCGCAACCAGCATGGGATCGAAGTCCCAACGTTGAACCTCCGAGCAACGGTCCACTGCGAGCTCAGCTCGTGGTGCACCGCTTTCATCTGCAGCATTTGCCTCCCCGCATAGCGATGCTAGAGTGGCCGTCCTGGCGACAATCGCGTGAAAAGGGGGGCCGTGAGCCAAGCACGCAGACCGGCCGCACCTACGCAGACACACGGAACCTCGAGGAAAGGTGTGCTGGAGCTCCTTCGTCGTGGACGGTGGCTGGTCTCCACCAACGAGTGTCACGAGAACAAAGGGAGGTCCGCTCGCACGCGGTGAGCTCCACGTTTTCTAGATAGCGAAGACCTCGACCTTGGGGACGGTTATCAACGTCACCCGTGAGGTGGTGATACCGGCAGTTCTTTGTTGTGGTGCTGCTTGAGGACCAAGTCTCTGCGGATGGCGATGGCGGCGTGGTCGACCGCTGCACATGAGAAGGCGACGACGCTGTCGGCGCCTGACCTAATGCGGCGCAACATTCCGGTGACAAGCTGGGTCGCCTTAGACCAGCAGGGCAATGTTCCATAAAGGCACTCCGGCTAGGGCGACGCGCCACCGAGGATGAAGGCGTGCATGATGTTGAATGACCTTGATTGCAAGCCCTGGCCCGATGACCGGTATCCCGACCGCATAGGCAGTGGGACTGGGAGCGACATTGAGCGGCGATGTGGTCATGCGCGAGGTACTTGAAGCAGAGACCCACAAGCTCTGATGGGACAGGGTGGTGGCGTTTGGTTGTTGTACTCCTCGGACAGTGGCAGTGATGACGACTCTTGACATTCTGGAATCCATCAGCATTGACATTGGGCCCTCGATGGGGTTGCCAAAACGAGTCAGGCATTGGCGCCCTACGCCGTGGACCGAGTCGCTGGTGTACCGGAACTCTTGCCGCTGGCTACGAACCAAGGCAACACTGCGTGGGCACTCACACGGCGTACAACGGTTGAGTCCCATGGCCGTTGGGCGCAGCGGTCCAGCGTCGATGATGCCGCTTCCCCCTTGCAGGCACCGAATGGGTTCCTTCCACTATGCTCTGCACCGCGTCCGGAGCCCCTACCGGCGGTTGAGGCGTGGGCCAAAGAGCCTTGCGGGCAGGATCCAGGGACGGCGAGCACGTGGCAGAAGCAGCGAGTTCATCGTCTGAGCTACCCGCACCAGTTTCTTCCTCCCAATGCTAGAACTTACTCTTGCTAGGTACCCGACGAGTGGGGAAGAAAGGGGGGCATGCGCGGACAGGGAGGAATGCGAGGGCCTGCCCGAGCGTGCCGCATCCTCCTCCTCGTCTTCGTCATCCAGGACGTTCTCGATGACGACCCGCGTCTTGTCCACCATCTCTCTAACTGTGGCAGGCACGGCGACAGGTTTGGGCCCGGAGGGGGTGTCACCTAGCGGCGGCGGCGTCTCTGGTGTTGAGGGAGCCCCAGATCCAGACCCCACAGAGGCAGAACCACCCGTGCAGCGCTGTGGCAGCCGACATCGATGATGTAGAGGGCGGGGTCACTTTGGGGCCGGATCTGTCCGCCGGCAGCGGTGTGACGGACGACAGGAGGCTACTGAGGCCTAATCTCTGGGGGCCACCCAGGCCGCCATGACCATTGTAGGAGGTGGGCAACTCTTTGGCCACGGTGGCGGCATAGTCTGCCCTGGCGCTAGATCAGGCCCCCGCCCTGATCGGGGTGGTGGCGGGCGGCCTGGCGGTGGAGGGGGCGGCGACCCATGTGGCGGCAGCAGGCGTGCATCGCGTGCCCCAGCGACAAGCTGTGAGCTCGGAGATTGCAGGAGAGGGAAGCGAGGGGAAGGGAAGGGGTGGGGAGGAGGAGGAGGAGGGCTGCAGGCGCGGGAAAGGCGGCGGCGGCGGTGGCTTCAGCCGAGTCAGGGGTGGCCAGCGGCTGAGTTAATCTCTATCTCCACTTACACTAGCGCTCTGCTCTTATTGGCTGCCACTAACATGGGTCTCTTTATGCCTAGACTTGTATGTGTATGAAATAAAGTTTTTTTGAAAGTCCCCGGGGTGGAGTTCCCCACCAGTATTATATTTGGCCCTTGGTATAAAATAAAGTTATGCATGGCCCGATGTTGTTGGAAGAATTTTGAACGAAATCTTTTTTTTTAATGTGTCCTTGTGACGTGTTTCATTTAGTAGAAGTGGAATGTCAACCTTACTGTAAGAGAGATGAATTGGGAGAGAATCACTGCACAATTTGCATTACACTCAGCGGAGATAGATATAAAACAACCGGAAGTAAGAGAGATGAATTGGGAGAGAATCACCGCACAATTTGCATTACACTCAGTGGAGGTAGATATAAAACAACCGGAGCTCCCCACGGTTAGCCGATCCTATAATCTAGGCGACGTGGAGAGAGCAGCCGGGTCAAGCAACGGTTACAAGAGATAAGACTCAATGCAAAAGACGCTTAGCCTATACTACCTCTCTGACACCCCCCGCTCAGTCGTAGCATGATCTTGTCGAATGCACAGCCTGTCTCTGAAGTCTTCAAACAGCGGCGTGGGCAATCCCTTGGTCATGACATGTGCAATTTGATGTTGAGTTGGAATTTGCAAAACGCGGAACTGTCCGAGAGCAACACGTTCCCTGACGAAGTGAATGACCAGCTCTACGTGCTTGGTCCGACGATGGTGAACTGGATTCTCAGACAGATAAACAGCCGATACATTGTCGTAGTAGATCAATGTGGCCTTGTCGATCTTGACGTGGATCTCAGTAAGCAGGTTGCGTAGCCAACAACATTCTTCAGCCGCGTTCACCACACCCCGGTACTCGGCCTCGGCGCTGGAACATGACACCGTCAGCTGCCGCTTAGATGACCATGAGATGAGTGAGTCACCAAGGTAGACACAATAACCGGATGTCAAACGACGCGTCTTGGCAGCCTCCCTAATCGGCGTTGGAGTAAGCTTTGAGGTCGGTGGAGGTTGATGACGAGATGACGAGGCCACAGTCGATCGTGCCATGGAGGTACCGGAGTATCCGTTTGACGAGGTTCCAGTGTGTTGCCCGCGGTGAATGCATGTAGAGGCAGGCCTGATTGACAGCATAAGCGATGTCTGGATGCGTAAAGCGTCCCGGTATTGCAACGCTCCCATGATGCTGCGATAGAATGTCGCATCATCCACCGCTCGCTTATCGGAGGCGGGCAGCTTCGCTTGGTGTCGATCGGCATGGCTGCGGGCTTGCGATTAGCCATCCCTGTGTGATCGAGAATGTCCTCCGTGTCTTTGGACCTGAATGCTGAGAAAGAACTTGGCGTGCCAAGGTCCTTGATGGCGAACTCACGGCGAGCTCGTGGATGATGCGCTCACAGCAGCGATGTAGTGGACGCCGTCAAGATGATGTCATCGGCGACGAGCGAGGAGGTACGCCTTGAGACGTCACCGCATGATCGTAGACAAACAACGACAAGTCCGAGCCGGTGGGGATGAAGCCGATGGAGCGAAGATGCACCCCCAGGCGTTGGAACCACGCCCGCGGTGCCTGCTTGAGGCCGTAGAGAGACTTGATGAGGAGGTAGACGTGGTCCGGCCGAGTCTCATCGACGAAGCCTACCGGCTGATGATAGTAGACACGTTCCGCCAAGTTGCCATGGAGGAACGCGTTTTTGACGTCGTGCTGGTGCACTGGTGTCGATGTTTTACCACCGGCAACCCGCCACGGGAGTACCCAGGACGGTAATTTGTTCGGAGGGGTGTCGGCGTTTGCAGGAACTCGATGGTAAACGCAGGGAGACAACAATTTATACTAGTTCGGTACGCCGGAAAGTCACGGCGCCCTACGTCCAGTATGGTGTGGATAGTATATTGCGCCCTGCGCTATTTGTTGTGGTTGTGAGTTCTGTCGGTTATGTCTGTCGCCCATGTGTGTGTGTTAGCTGCCGATCTAGGGACCCCTGCCCTCCTTTATATAGTTCAGGAGAGGCGGGAGTTCTAGTCGGTTACAAAGTAGAGATCCTAGTAGGATTACGTGTAACTAGTCCTAATAGGATTACATGTAGGGAATCCTAGTTGGACTAGGTCTTCTTCTCTCTTCTCCGTGGGGAACCTTATGGGTCCCGCATCGACAAGTCCCCGAGCATTTCATGATTGAGCTTCAAGGGCCGGGTTGTTTGTAGACTTGTTCCGGGTTCTTTCTTGAAGTGAAATCTTGAGATGGTCTTCTTTGTCTTTTCTCCGGCTGATGTGCACTTTTGAACAAAAGTGCACTCAGTGAGTGTAGCCCCCGAGCCTCTTGCTTTTGCTTGCAAAAGTTGGAGGGTCCAGATTCTTGTCTTCAAAAATTTTTTGGGGTTATGTATCCCGCAGCCCCCGAGCCTTCTCCGAGTACTTTTCTTTAGAATAGAAATCGGATGAAGGGTCTTGATGTGTTGTCTTTGTTGTAGTCTTGAGTACTTGTATTCTTGGTCTTTCATCCTTGAATTCGAGCCCCCGAGCGTAGTTGAAGCGAATGCCGAGCCCCCGAGCTTAGTTTTTTGACTAAGCCATGATGCTCTTCCGAGTTGTTTTTTATTCAACGAGGTCGTTTCTAGACTTCTCTGGTTCTTGATGTCCCTCTTCCAGGTTGTTTGCACTTCGTCCAGGTTCTTTCTGAATTTGTATGTACCTCATCCGGGTTGTTTTCTGATCAATCCGGGTTATTTCTGAATTTGTCTTGTTACTTACAGCACCTCTTCAGGGTTGTTTTCTGATCGTTCCGGGTTCTTTCTGAACTTGTATGTTCCTCATCCTGGTTGTTTTCTGATCAATCCGGGTTCTTTCTGAAATTGTCTTGTTACTTGCAGCACCTCTTTAGGGTTGTTTTTTGATTGTTCCGGGTTCTTTCTGAACTTGTATGTTCCTCATCCGGGTTGTTTTCTGATCAATCCGGGTTCTTTCTGAATTTGTCTTGGTACCTGCAGCACCTCTTCAGGGTTGTGTGCGCTTCGTCCAGGTTCTTTCTTAACTTGTATGTACCTCATCCGGGTTGTTTTCTAATCAATCCGGGTTCTTTCTGAATTTGTCTTGGTACTTGCCGTACCTTGTCGGGGTTCTTTTTTGATCAATCCGGGTTCTTTCTGAGTTTGTCTTGGTTCTTGCCGTACCTCATCGGCGTTCTTTTTTTATCAAACCAGGTTGTTTATACTTTTGTCTAGCCTGCAGCTTTGGGTTTTCTTGTGTGCCTTCCTCTTTTTGGCTTGGCTTCTGTATCCGAGTTGTTATGTAGATCGCGTGTTCTTCTTGCTTAAATCATATCCGAGTACTCGGACTTCTCGGCCGAGTAGTCAGTCTTGGCTTGCTTGTTATCTGTCTTGATGCACGGTTGGACATCTCGTGTGTTCGAAGTAGTCGGACATTCGAACGGACAGGTTGCTATCTTTGGTCTCCGACGGCTTGCTGCTCGTGGCTTGGTTCTGATTTGGCTTCGATATTTCGGAGTTGTAGATGTGATGACGCCCTGCATATGACTTGATGTGTGCTTGCACCTTGTTGGATCGTTCGTGTCCCATCATGATTTATGTGTCCAGTAAATTGATGGCTTCCTCATTTGCATGCATGCAGATCCGTATGTGCATGTGTATTCAGTGTATATATGCATATATCTTAATCTTTTGCTCGCTATTGCTTCCCGGACGTCATATGTGCATGTCGTGGTTGTACTCGCCTACGTAAAAACAACTCATGCGTTATCCCGACGAAATCCCTCGATTTGTCGAGTACTTTTCTTTTCTTCCTCTTTTGTGATCCGTCGAGTGCTTTGTTCAAGGCGCTATGACTTGTTAGATGTAGATCTTTGTGTTGACAACCTTCGCGCTGCGCTATGTAAAATGATTTCGGCATAGAATGTTGCCTTGACAAACTTGGCATCCGAGTGCTTTCTTGAGTGGCGCTTGTGTTTTTACGAGGAAAAAGTATTCCTATCTGGATGTAGCCCCGAGCCTCTTGCTTCTCGGACGAAGAGTGGGGTCTTTTAAGCTTAATTTGATCGACTAGTTTTAGGTGTTAGCTTTTTAGCTACCCTCATCGGGCGGAGCTCAAGCGTCTTTTCGGCTATTTTGCTCTCGGCCGGGATGCTCGTGCATGTTTTCAGCCATTTTGCTTTTTGTTTGGTGTTAGCTTTTAGCTACCCTCATCGGCGGAGCTCAAGCGTCTTTTCAGCTATTTTGCTCTCGGCCGGGATGCTCGAGCATGTTTTTGACCATTTTGCTTTTTGTTTGGTGTTAGCTTTTAGCTACCCTCATCGGCGAGCTCAAGCATCTTTTCAGCTATTTTGCTCTCGGCCGGGATGCTCGAGCATGTTTTCACCATTTTGCTTTTTGTTTGGTGTTAGCTTTTAGCTACCCTCATCGGTGGCTCAAGCGTCTTTTCAGCTATTTTGCTCTCGGCCGGGATGCTCGGGCATGTTTTCACCATTTTGCTTTTTGTTTGGTGTTAGCTTTTAGCTACCCTCATGGGTCGACAACTTGCTTGATGTAGTCGAACGACATAATGAAGTCATCGGACAGCTCGTCAAAGTTGTTTCTTGTGAGTTTAACGCAGACGAGTGATTTGTCATGTCGAGTATCTTGATGAGTTTAAACAGACGAGTGATTGTCATGTCGAGTACTCGAAACAACTTTCGGAGCGTGTTGCGGGTTCCCGAATTTGGTTGCTTGCTCGTGACTTGTCGGCTTCTTGTAGGTGGTCTTCTCTTTATTGACCGTGTAGCTTGTATTTCTTGACCTTTCTCGTATGAGCATGTCGTATGTATAAATCAATGCACAAACACCTTTGGCTTTGCTTGCTTGCTTCCTTTGTTAGCTTCTTGCATGTCCGTGATGTATTCAGTATCTGAAGTTGTAGCAGTACAATTTGTTTCTGGATCAAAGTCATCGGACGGATCGCTCGCTTCAGGCTTGGACTACTTCCGCGCTTGATGTAGTCGAGTTCTTTTGGTATGACGTCGTAAACTCGATATTCCTCATTACTCGCTTGATTCGGTACTTGTCTTGGATAGAATTGGCTCTGGACTTGTACGAACTTCTGTTGCTTGTTCGAGTAGGAGTAGGACTTGTTTCTGGGTTGGACTTGAATCCGCGTGAAGATGAGCTGTATATGTGCATGTCGTATGGATGGTGACGTGTGATGTAATTCCTTTGGTAGAATACTTGCTTGCCGTGTGGTGCTTTCTTGCTTGCATGCTTCCTTCCTTCTCTTGCTCGTGGCTTCAAAGCAATTTGAAACATATACGTATACGCAGTTGTATACGGTCTTGGACTCTTGGTGGTCGTATCCGAGTGCGGCTCAAAAACTATTTCCATAATTGACGCTTGCTAATCCCTTTTGGTTTGTACGGTGACTTGGTTGACTTTTGCAGGAAATCCTTGTTTCTGCGTGTTGCAAGCTTGCTGTTCGTAGCCTTACAGTGCTTGCGTTCCCTGACAGGTTCCCGTGCGGGTGCCACATCTATCTGTGGTCGTTGAGGCCGAGAACCCTGCATCTGGTGTTGATCGGAGTAGGACCGGTCGACTTTCTTCTTCGAACGATGGTGATGATGAGTGTAAACACGACGAGTTGTTGACAAGATCGACTAGAGTTACGGCGAGTTGTCAACGGGAGCCGACGAAAGTCGCGGCATGTCTTGATCTTAAGGTCCACCGAGCTCTCGAACGCAAAGCGCCGAGAACCCCTACCTGGCGCGCCAGCTGTCGATGTTTTACCACCGGCAACCCACCACGGGAGTACCCGGGACGGTGATTTGTTCGGAGGGGTGTCGGCGTTTGCAGGAACTTGATGGTAAACGCAGGGAGACAACGATTTATACTGGTTCGGTACGCCGGAAAGTCACGGCGCCCTACGTCCAGTGTGGTGTGGATAGTATATTGCGCCCTGCGCTATTTGTTGTGGTTGTGAGTTCTGTTGGTTATGTCTGTCGCCCATGTGTGTGTGTTAGCTGCCGATCTAGGGACCCCTGCCCTCCTTTATATAGTTCAGGAGAGGCGGGAGTTCTAGTCGGTTACAAAGTAGAGATCCTAGTAGGATTACGTGTAACTAGTCCTAATAGGATTACATGTAGGGAATTCTAGTTGGACTAGGTCTTCTTCTCTCTTCTCCGTGGGGAACCTTATGGGTCCCGCATCGACAACTGGCCATCGGCGCAATGCGCCGAGGTGGAGCACGGTGCGGATGGACATCAGTTCCACCACCAGGGAGAATGTTTGGTGGAAATCAATGCCCGGTCGTTGCGAGAAGCCGCGCACAACCCATCGTGCCTTGCACCGCTCTAACGAGCCATCGGGATGAAGTTTGTTCTTGAAGATCCACTTGCTGGTGATCACATTGGCATGTGGTGGTCGTGGAACAAGAGTCCATGTCCCATTGGCCTTCAGCACGCCAAATTCATCTTGCATCGCCGCATGCCAGTCAGGATCGCGAAGGGTGGCATGAACTCAAGTCGGAGGAGGTGTCGGTGGCGCCGTCGATGCACCGTGGGCGTACTTCGGGTTGGGCACGTGGGTGCCGTCACGCGCCTGGGTGATCATTGGGTGCGGGGGGCACCGCCGGTGTGGGCGTTGGTGGCTCCTCAGGAGCGGATGCGCTCACAGGTGCTAGAGCTGGCGTTGGCGCGATCGATGGGGAGCGGCCTAGCGATGATGACGTTGCCGGACATGACTTGGGGCTTCCTGATCCGAGTCCGCTGGTTTGCACGTGAGACATGGCCCCAGCCTGCGGATGCGGATCAGGCATTGCCATTGGACACCGGTTTGGTGCGGGCCCAGAGACGTGCATACGCGGATCAGGCGACGTCGTGGGAGACTGGGTACGCACGGCCCGATCAAGATGTCGCGCCCGAGGAGTGCGTGGCTGGCGAGCTTGGTGAGCCGGGGGCACCGGGAGTATGTCCTCGAGGCACGGAGAACTCAGCGGTGAACCGTTTGTCCCTGAGTCACCAAGGTGCACAAACGGAAAACATATTTCGTCGAAATAAACGTGACGAGATATGATAACGCGCTTAGTCTCTGGATTGTAACACTTGTAGCCACACTGATCCAGAGGATACCCCAAGAACACGCAGCGAACAGAATGTGGCAAGAGCTTGTGTGGTGCTATGGCTTCGGTGTTAGGGTAGCAGAGGCAACCAAAAATGCGCAGCCGAGCATAATCTGGAGGCGCGCCGAACAAAAGTTCGAACGGAGTGGAGTTTTGTCGAGGGTGACAAGGATGCCAATTTAGAAGACATGTGGACGTGGCAAGCGCATCAGGCCAGAATGAGGGTGGGAGCGATGCCTGGAACATGAGAGCACAGAGGCCATCATTGAGCATGTGCAAAACACGCTCGGCACGGCCGTTCTGTTGTGATGTGTAGGGGCAAGTCAGACGCAGTGCAATGCCATGCTTGGCAAAGAATGCACGCGACGTAGAGTTGTCAAACTCCTTCCCATTGTCAGTTTGAAAACACTGAATCGGTCGCTAAAATTGAGTGCCAACAAAAGCATGAAATGAAATAAGAGTGGGCAGAACATCAGACTTGTGGCGCAAGGGGAAAGTCCACGTATAGTGAGAAAAATCATCTAAAATGACAAGATAAATTTGTATCCTGAGTTGCACATTATTGGCGAGGTCCAAACATCACAGTGCAACAATTGAAAAGGAAAAGAAGAAACATTTGAGGACTCTTTGAATGGAAGCCACACGCTTGCCAAGGCAGAAGGCTTGGCACGTGTGACGGCCATGGACTTGGAGTAATCGGAAAGCTGGTATGCGAGACAAATGCGGAAGAGCATCCCAACCTGGGTTGCCAAGCCGAGAATGCCGAGAGGTGACCATCGGACCATGTGAGGCGCTGCGAGGGTCGTGGGAGAGCAACGCCACGACCGGTCTTGCAGAGGGTACAGCTCACCGGAAGAGTCACATCGGAGGGCGCCATCCTGGTGTGAAGGTCCTTGATGGTGAAACCCCATGGATCAAACTCCGTGGACACGAAATTATCTCGACTTAGAGCACGCGAACAGATATGAGATTCTTGACAAGTCGAGGAGCAATCAGGACATTATTCAAAAGTAAAGGATTGGAGGAGGTGGGGATAGAGGCATGGCGATGGAGGACGCGGACATCAGACCGCCGTTGTTGACAACGATCGGCGAGGAACAGTGGAAGAGGAACAAGTGCTAAGTATACAGGGTGGGAAGCCATGTGGGAAGAGGCGCCCGTGTCCGAGGGAACGATCGTTGGCGCCGCCCGGTGGTGGGGTTCAATGACATCTTTGTTGAGTGTGGAGTAGAGCCCGGCGGCGAGGGAGCGATGTTGTCGTCTTTGTGGCGGCGGCGGCTAACGCCGTCATGGCCGAAGGAGGGCTGACGCCGGGCGCGGCGTGAGGACGCCGGGCACCGTGCATTCAGCGGTCATGCTCGAACCACCCTTGCCACGGGTTGTAGGGAGCGGGCCACTGCGGTGGTGGAGCGGGAGCGGGAGCAGTGCGATCTGGCGCTGATGGTTGTCCGCCTTGCACTTCTTTGCGACGGTCACCGTCAATGGCGCTAGAGACTTATGGGGCTGGGCGGTGTAGGAGCCGCGCGAGACTTGGTGGTGGAAGGCGTGTCGCGAGCGGCAAGGAGCGCCGTCTATGCCTCCATCTGTAGGGAGTACTTGATGCGGTGCTCCTCCTGCAGCAAGTATGACTTGGTGTAGAGGAAGGTCGGCGGCAGCGTCATGGTGGAGAGCACGGCGATAGCTTGGCTAAATTTGTTGTTCAGCACACCAAGAGTGTTGATGACGGCGCTGGTCGAGAGGCAATGGCGCCCGTAGTCGTGAGAGGGTGTCGGCGAGGCGCTTGAGGCAGCTGCAGTACTCGCCGATCGACATGTCGGCCTGGAACAGGCTGTGGAGCTCTTGCTGGGCGTGGGCGCGTAGCGCTGCAGACTGTTGTCGAGAAATGACTGGTGATGGCGGTCGAGGCGGGTGTAAGCGAGCTGCGCGGCTTGTAGACATCGCTCAGATGTCCTTGGACACAGTAGAGTAAAGCCACGAGACGATGCGAGTCCACCCGCAGAGCACTCGGGATCATCGATCATGGCTGCCGCGTCGATGGTGTCATCGATGTGGTTGACGAGGCCAAACTTCTGGAAGGTGAGGTCGAAGAAGGATCGTCATTGCCGGAAGTTCCTGTCATCCATGGACAGGGTGACAGGAACGTGACTACGGATGTTGAGTAGGACGAGGGTGGAGGCCGTTTGATTGAGGTATAGGTTCGGTAGGCACAGCGAATGGATTGATGTCGGAGGAGACTGAACTGGTGGGGCTCGCCATGGCTGAGATCAGCAGAAGGTGGAGTTGAGGATCAAGAAGATCTCATACTATGTAAGGGAGATGAACTGGGAGAGAATCACCGCACAATTTGCATTACACTCAGTGGAGGTACATATACAACAACCGGAGCTCCCCACGGTTAGCCGATCCTATAATCTAGGCGACGTGGAGAGAGCAGCCAGGTCAAGCAACGGCTACAAGAGATAAGACTCAACGCAAAAGACGCTTAGCCTATACTATCTCTCTGACACTTACAACACTCCTCGATAATCCTTGGATGACCGAGGAAGGATGGAACTTATAGTCTCGACTTAATTTATATGATTACATTTGCAACGGATTGGGCACCACCAGAGGCAATAGGGCGCACAAGTGCCTGAATCCCGCCAAAATCCACAAGTTGGCCTCCTCGATGATCAATCAGAAAACCCGTCAGGACCGCTGCTTCGGATGTTGAACGTCCTGGAGTTTCTCTTTCCACAACTGCCAACCGATCAGAAGCGTTATGGAGTCGAAACCTCGACTTTAATTCTTGGCCACCCTCTTACGAGAGAGAAGCCACCACGACTAGAAGCATTCATCGACTGCGACCATCAGATGATCATCAATGTCAATAATGGCCAGCGCTTTGCTCCACACCTGCTGACTGAAAGAGCAGTAGAGTAGAATGTGGTCGATCTCTTCGCTATTTGACGCACAGAGATCGCAGGCGGACGATTGCTGCAAACCATGACGATGACGACGAGCTGCAGTCCAACACCGTCTGTGAAGCACTAGCCAGAAAAAGTGTATAACCTTCGATGGAGCGGAGACCTTCCATAATTCCTTGGCCCCCAGCGGCCTCGATGCTCCGGCGAAAATGGTGCGATAGGCCGACGAGCAGGAGTTGAGCGAGTTTGAAGCCCACTTCCAGCGCAGTTTATCTGGGAGATCAATTTGCACGCTTTGTACGATTTCCCAGAAAAACTGGCACCGTCAGATGACCTATGATGTCGTTCACCCACGCATTCCTGGAATTGCCTCGGCCACCAAGCGGCCAAGACGCCACGACCAACATTGCGCAACAGGTTTGGCGCGACGTCGCGCCACCGACCACCGAGTAGCCACCCCACCCGTCATCTATCGGTTGAGCCAGAAAACTGTGCTCCTGCCATCGCCAGGAATAACATTGGTCGCAGGCTCGCAGCGTTGAAGGCTGCATTTCTCGCCGCAGACGGCAGTAGAGGCCAGGGACGGTATGCATGAAGTCTGCGCTGCCACTCCCAACGCCGCCGATCAGCCAGGCCATGGCCACCAAGTTCCTTGGTCCGACAGGCGACCTGCCAAGCGACCCTACATAGGCCACCCGCAACGTGATCAGAGCCTGACCATAGAAATGTGCGACGCCGTTTATCGATCTCCCCCACTGCCCATGGGGATAGGCAAACAGCAATAGATAGGTGAGTTGGGAATTGGGATGGCTGAGAGCGTGACGGTGGCCAGAGTTGCCCTCCCCGCCAAATTGAGCAGGTTCCTTTCCAGGCCAGTATCCGTTTAGCAACTGCAGCAATGAGATCTTGCTCCTCGGACCTCCTGAGCTTATGGATCGATAACGGTATCCCCAAGTATCGACATTGGAAGTCGTCCACCCGGCAACCGAACAATGACTGCAGAAGTTCTGTTTGCGCTTCAAAGCCAGTCGGGGAAGCAATGTTTGTAGAATGTAGATAGGCCTGAGGCTTCTTCAAAAATCAGGAGGATCTCCCGCAATACCGCAACACCCCCATGACCGGGGCTAAGATAACGACCAAGTCATCGGCTTATAGAGGAGCTCCGCAACGCGCCGCCCTGGACGGCAAAGGCCTGAGGAAGCCATTCTCATTTTGAACCAAATCGGACAAACAACATCAGGAGATAAGAAATTGACAGTAGCGGGACTGCTAATAATGTAATACTTCAAATATTGCAACCGTCTTTATGACAACATGCTAGATTAGGCTAGTTGAAAGCTGCACATATTACAAGAGGTGGGACTTGGGGTGGGCCGTGCCGGCACGGCCCTCTCGTGCTTCGGGCCGTGCCTTCGAGGCACTGTAAATCTTTTCTTTGGAGCTGCTAGCACCCCTAGGCGTCGATACTAGCGAATGCCTCAACCAGCCGTGGCAGGATATTGACCAGCGCAATCCTAAATCCAGCGGAGCATGGCCGCACCCTACTACCCTCGGTGGGATTCCCCTCCTCGTCGAGCGTGCCGAGGAGGCAACCATCCTGGTACGCCTCGCACGCCCGGATCACAAGCTGCCCACGGCGGTGGAAGTGGTCTCTGACAAAATCCTCGAATCCCGCTGGCGGCCGGCGCAAGAGGTGGAGCATGGTCTGGAGGCTTTGCAAGAACGTGCTCTCACTGTACGGGAGCTCGTTGCGTTGACCCATCGGTGTGCCGGCCCGAGCCCAGGCAGGCTCGTTGTAGTAGGGCTGGGCAGTGAGCACGAGGCCCTGGATGGAGACGACGACCTGGAGGATGGTGGATGCCTCCGGTGACCATTGCTCGGCTTCGTCTTGGGCACCAAAGGTGTTGAGCAGGCTCAGGCACACCGTGCCGGAGGAGTAGAGGTTAGGGTTCACGTGGAGGCCGAAGGAGCGGTAGTGTACCAGTGGCGGCTCGGCAGGGTATGACGGCGGTAGCTGGACATCGAAGAAGAAGAGCCCATCGTGATACGGTGTCCCGCTCGCTCCCACCATCACTGCTCGTAGAAGGTCCATGCGGTCCTCGAACACCCGCACGTAGATAGTATCTGCAGGAATGCATGTACGGGCAATTAAACCATTAGATAGATAGACATACATGCTCAAATATATAGTCGTTAATTTCTGAGTTTGATGATTGATGCCCAAGAATTCAAATCCGTATATTGCTTAATTCACTGCATAGGTACGTACCTGGCAAGTTGTTGCTCTCAAGAATTTTCCATTCTTTCTGCACCCTCTTCGTCCACATCCTTCGTACACTGGTGCCCTGCAACTCTCATCAGTTTGCAAAAAAACTAATTAGCAGTGAATACTGAATACTAATAACACAAAATACGATGGATCACTGTCAAATTGAAACAATGCATGGAAGTGATCAGACTGGCAATATTACATTATTTGAACCCCGGCCCTAAACTTATATAGATATAATTTATGAATAGGAAATAGAGTGGTAAAAGTAACTAGTATACTATTTTTTGTAGGTAAAAGTTTCATTGGATTAAATTTATTTTTGGTGATGGATCGATCGAACCGCTTGTGGTAACACAACTGCATTTTATTAGCCGCTAATAGCGGGAAAAAAATCCTGTAGCGCCAAATGTGCCATATCCTAGCGTCGGAGGCCCTGAAATGCTAAATCCCGCTATGGCGGCAGATAAATCCCGCAATTTCGAACAGTGTCAGAGAAAAAGAAATTACGGACCTGGTCCATGTTGTTAATGTAATGGTGATCTGAAGGACATTGCTGCACAATCTCAAACTGTGGGAAGGGAAATGGCTTATCATCAGGGGTGCCATCTGCCTCAGACTTCTCCTCCCCGGTTGAGCCACCACTGTTACCACCACCTCCATTGATGCCTGCCTCGGCAGTCGATGTTACCTTCACGTCACGATTGCCACTGAGCACCTCTCCAATGATGCTCTCTGTGGCTGTAAGTTCTGATTTTACCAAATATATACCTCCAACCTTTTGAAAACACTTTACCAACTAGTCCGATCACTGCCGTGATGATAACTCCGATCTGATTCATCCTCGTCATCGATCCACGACTATCATCTTCGCTATCACTCTCACTACCAGAACTGTCGTCAGTCTCGCTGCCAGAACCGTCATCACTGTCGCTGCTGGAATTGTCGTCGTCTTCACCGTTGTTGTTGTTGTTGTCGTCGTCGTCCTGAAATCAACACAATTATCTCATATTGTTTCATGATAAACGTGTGGATCATGATAATTGCATCCGGAATATACAGAAATCGGTGGATCACAGACACATACATCAGCGGCGACGTTCTCTCGTGCCTCATCAATGGCATTGTTCATATCTCCGTCTTCATCTACCCACTCACTTAATTCATGAAGGAGATCATCAATACTTCGCTCCTTGACGATGGCTATCTCACGGAACAGCACCTGAAATTGTTTTCCTCAAATGATGAGCTACAAGTTCAACTTGGAGAGTCAAGTCTATTTGTGCTCTTACTAACTTGTTTGAAAATCCTAGCACAAAATGTAATAATAGACAACATACACACCTTAATAACTCTGTAAACCAGAGAAATTGCCCCCTTAAAATAGCTGGAGTGGTTTTGGCTGGCGTTTGGGTGTTTTGCCCGGTTATTGAAAGTTATATAAGATGCTGTGTATGTATGTTGGTATTGGAGTTCGGAGAGTATGGAGGGTTTCATTATTTAAGCGAGTAGTTAAGGAAGGGTAAAACGGACATGATTATATATCGAATATATAATAATGGCAGTCCTTATTTATACTCCTATTAAAGTGATGTAAATATAGCTGAGAAAAAGTGAAATCCAGAGTCATACGAAGTAATGTAGAATTTGATTTCTTCACAAGAGTATATGTTAAGATCCAGGTTAATTTTAGGCCTTCAATTTTTACAATAATCCTATCATGGTGATGTGTTTTTATTATAGCATATATATATATATATATATATATATATATATATAAAAAAGAGATTCTCCATGTATATATATGTATATATATATATATAAGAGATTCTCCATGTATATATATGAACGTACCTTGGACGTGTTGCCGTCACCCCACTTGACATAGATATACTGTGCTTCGTCACACTCACACTCATAGTAGACGTGTTGCCCCACCCATGAAAGGTCACTTGTAGACGACGGCGAGTCTGTCGTCGGAAGCTGCCGGCGGCGGACGACGATATCTCCATAGTCGATGGTACGGGAGTCATCGTCGTAAGAGAAACCTCTGACATCGTACGCGCTCAAGGTCTCCTCCTCGTCGGACTCCAGCAGATCCCATGACACGCGCACGGTCTTGTCCTTGTAGTTGTAGCCTCTCACGACGCCGACACACTCATCCTCCCCCTCCGGCGGCTCCGTCGACGGTGTCGTCCTGACAACGTGCTGCCCCGGGATCAGGTCATTGTTGGTCTCTCCTCCCAGACCAACAGCGACGTCGACGGCACGCCGCGCTGTCTCGTGCCGTCCTGCCACAGCACGTCCACCGTCGTGCGAGTGTTGGCCACGACCAACGGCCGCCGCCCCAAGTCGTCGTCTAATGAGCGTTGCCTCCGACTTGGTCGGCGCTGCCGCCAGTCCCTTCTCGTCAGTCCACAGGCAGCGGTTGCGGCAGCGACGACTGCTGCTGCGGATCGTGATCGTCGGAGGCAGCGCCGCCGCGAAACAAGCACCGGTCGCCCACGCCCCAGTATTTGAAGTCAAAGATGTTTCCGGGGCCTAGGCAGAGGAAGGTCAGGTCGCGAGGACTCTGCTGGTTCGGCGGCGGGGGCAGAGACTCGTCGATGGCGCCGGTGTGCAGCTGCGACGACGACGCGAGCCAGTAGACGAGCACGCAGGTCGTCTCCACCCTGCACACGGTGCCCTCGCCATGGCTGGGCTTCCAGTAGCCCTTGAGCCACCGGGACGCCCTGAGGATGCCCGGCGGGCCACCGACGTGCTGCCCCGGGTAGAAATCCTGGTCCTTAGAGCCGTCCTTGTTCACGGTCGACGTCATCGTCCACAGCTCGGCGGTGTGCCCCCACGCTACCCTGCACTTGGCGCCGTCGTCGAACACCACGTCGACGTCGAGGCACACCTCCACGACGCAGCCCAGCCACGCGCCCGCCTCCGCCCCGTCGGCGGTTAACACCACGTTGTCTCCCACGCTGAACTCGCCACCGGCGCGTCGCACCTCCGCCTGCGACACGGCCCTTGCGACGACCGCCGGGGGCACGTTCTCGTCGTCGCCATCTGGTAATGGTTGGCGGGCCAGGTCGAGCTCGGTGGCGGCGCACATCACGGTTCCCAGCTGGCCGCCAATGTCTGTCGACGACGCCACGACCATGCTGGGCTGCATGAAGCTCCGGTCGGCGACACGTACGTCGCTGGCGTTCACGGTCGCCTTGCTGCCGTCGAGGCGCCGCACGACGAGCTTAGGCCACGGACCCTTCCCGAGCACGATGCCGTAGTGGTTGCCACCGGCGGCTGCTGGCGACGACGGGTTCAGGAGCGTGACAGAGTCTCCTCGGCAGATAAGCTGCCCAATTGCGTCCTCCATTGTTGGCAGGAGTCGTCTGTGCGTACGTGTTTGTTTGTTGGATCAGTCAATCCAATTTCTTGTTTATAGGTTTATTAATTGATAAATAGGGTTGTAATTTATAGTGGTTTACGTACGTGGTTATCTGGGAGAGTTGGAGTAGGTTTTGGAGGCCGTGTAAGAAGGTCCTCTGCAACACAAATACAAACCATAATGGACTTTTTTTTTTAAAAATATATTTGCTTGTAAATAATACTATGGAATCTTTTTGTTGGAATGTTGTATATCCTAGTCTCCAACACAGACCAGTGCATCATTGTTTATTGCCATCATCTTATTTAATTGGAATCATCATCTTTGTTTAAGATGAATTACGTTATTATAAATTTCATTCAGTTGGTACAAGTTGAACTTAGCCCCAATAAGCAATGCTTTTAGGTGACTTGTTATTTAAGATAAAATAAAAATTTGATTTAGGATAAAATATAAAAATGTCCGTTGGCATTAGGGATGGTGGACGGCGTCCGAATGCACCAAAGAGCAGTGACATTGCCTTCTTCAATTTGCACACCAATCCAATGCCAAAAACCAACCGCAAAGGCAATGAAAGAATTAGATTGAATTATAAGATGATGTAAAGGCAAAACAAATAGATATTTCTAATATAATGAAAGTAGTAATTGCACTTAGTGAAGATGATGGATATCTTATATTATGAAGTTGGAAATTAGTGGGATGACATGGCTATTACAACACATTTGGTTGGAGGAATTTCTTAGAAGGGAATGGGAGTTAAGAGATGTGTGATTAAAATTCCTCTGATTGGTTGGTGGGCATGGAAGTTCTTTTGGGAAGGGAAACAGGAATTCGTGGGCCTCAATTCTCACCTTTTAAACCTAAGGAGAGGGTTGGGAATTGAGTGGGACTTCCTTATCAACACAAGATTGATAACTTAAGTTACGATTTCCCATTGCCAAACCCAATAATCAAACAAAGGCCACAGAAGAAACTCCCTCTTGAACTCTCTCTTAACTTTCAGCACATGCCAAACAGGGGATTATGAGTATAAATCAAGCTCCCACATCAATTCCCTCCACTAACTCCCACCTCCGGTTCCCATGTCCTTTCTCTGACCTTGCCAAACACACCGTTAGACGGAGATGTTGTGAATAATTAGTTCGGAAATGACATGGATAGCTTGCATGTTGAGATACAACTTGTAGTGAGGATTAGCTTTATAAAAGATATAGATAGATATAGGGCATGTTTGGCACAGCTCACAACAACTTCATGAGCTGTTGTGAGCTTTTTTTTTTGCCAAACACCTTTTTTCAAAACAGCTTCATGAGTGAAGCTGTTTTATCCCCTCTCACAAAGGGATGAGTTGGGATGAAGCTGAAAAATAGCTTACTACAGCTTCATCTCCCATATGTGCACCCCACTGTGCACAAAAGGCAATTCTTGGCCAAGAGAGATAGAACGCTCGCGGGGATAAGGGAGGCGACGCGACGAGTCCGACTGGGGCGCGGCCGCCAGAGCGTCATTGCCGGGAGCGCGGCTCGCCGGGGCGCGGCCCGCCTAGGGCTCACTGGGGCGCGGCCCGCCAGGGGCGCCGCTCGCCTGGGGCTAGGTCTTCTGGGTCGCCGGGGCGCCGGACTTGGAGTGGAGCTCACCGGAGCATGGTCTTCTAGGGCGTTGAGGCGCTGGGACTGGAGCTCGTCGGGACTGGGACTGGGGCTCACCGGGGCACCGAGATTGGGGCGCAGTTTCTAGCGGCGCGGTTTCTTGAAACACAGTATTCTGGGGGCATCAGGCATCGGCCCTAGGAAGAAGATGGCAATAATCGGAAGAAAAAAGGAAAGGTCATGGGTAGTTTGGTACTTTATTCTTTTTCCCCTCTTGAGAAGCTGTTTTGCCAAACGGAGTGAATAAAATAGCTCAGCTTCACCTGTAGAGCTGCTCATTGAGCTGAAAACCAAAAAAACAACTTAACTAGTGAAGCTGAGCTACGTCAAACGAGGCCATGGATAAGCAATTGCACATAATTGGTTGTGATGTGGCACAGAATTAAAGGAAGTCATCCCTGGCTTTGTTCAATGTACCCAATATTCGATACTTTTCTATAAACCAAAAAATTGTTAAAGCTTGTCCCTCTACCATTAAGTACATAATATTTTTTTAGGATATATTCATTGTTCAATAAAAAATATGCCCTGTGTGCGAACCTTATTTGTTGAAGACGATCTATGGTAATTAAGAAATAAACCGCTAATTAAATGAGATATTCGGTCATGCATGCGCCATATGCATCTCCTATATATCCTGTGGAAAGTTAATGTTTGCTGATATGTACGTACGTGAAGAGAGGAAAAAATATTTTTGATGATACAGGTGAGGTGACCAGCACCATCTTTAGGTCTGCATAGAGTTGACCGATGACTCAAGGACTTCTCCGCGAGCCACACAGATTTCGTCGTCATGATCAGGAATAATTCAGGATGCACAAGGACACAATTTGGCGGCATGCAGTGCGGAAATTGAAGGCTATTTTGGACGGCTGCATATCTAGACAAACGTAGCACAGTCTCAGCACGTTGTATGTACGTATATGTGTTCGATTTGCGATAAACATTCCAAATTTTTCAGAGAAAAATACAATCTTTTCTTATGTTCGGTCGATCGGCAAGGGCATATGCTCAAGCTTGTGCCTGTTGTACTAGCTAGCACTACACATGTTTTAAACAAGGCCTTCAAGACGAAGTTATATCCATTGAACAAGCAATAATATCTTGTATGATCAATGTGTTGTCTTGGTCAAAGCGGATTGAGTTTTCAGCAGTTCTATATGCACGAAATATATATCTCACACAACTTCTAACAGACGGAACACGGCAATAGATGCAAAAGATTTCTGCACCAAGTACTATGCAACCTTATCCTAGACGACAAGATTGCGTTCATACTTGTACAAGATGTGAAGTGGCTCATCGACAGAGTTAACCACCAAAATCTACGAAATGCATCAATGGCAGTTTCCAGCAGGTAATTTGGCGGCATCTCAATCTATCTTTCTCGGTCAACAATCAAGGTAAGTTTTGTCATTCCACTGGACATTATACTTTTCTAAGTTCTAATAACCTATCGTCGTCCACGGGCGGTCCGCCATTAATGCATGACGTAGATTTTATGGTTTCGTCTAGACATCATAATGTAGACATCATAATGTAGACATCATAATGTGTATGTGAACAGTGGTTGATGGGGACGTTGTTAGCTTTATGCGAGATGCAATTTTGCATGAGAAACTTAAGATAGTCACTACCGGAGACTGTGTATTTACCGAGTGCCCCGACAATTACCGAGTGTCAAAAGTCGGGGCACTCGGAAAAAAGTACTTACCGAGTGCCAACACTCGGAAAACATAAACACCCGGTAGTCAACCGCTTTACCGAGTCAGCACACTCGGTATATTCAGACACTCGGTAAAACTACAAGTTTACCGACGGGGTGCACTCGGTAAAAACAGTCACTCGGTATTAACGTGCCACGTTACCTAGGACAGCAACCGTGCCCAGACGGCGTCAAGGCATGACATGTTTACCGAGTATTATGATCATACACTCGGCAAACATGAAAATTTTACCGAGTGTTGGGCCAATACACTCGGTAAACACTATCTTTTACCGAGTGTATTGGCCAACACTCGGTAAAATTCAACCAAATTTCTTGTTTTTCCCTTCATTCTTTTTCCTCTATCCACATATGATATTTAGTACTCCATTCCAAAATATGGTGTTTATTTCGATTTATTTACTATATTTCACAAAATTTTCATTCTTTATGAAAATTAGGAACATATCGTGTGAATTTAATTGTAATAATTAAAATCGAACTCGATAAATCACAAGATTGGAAGAATTAACATTGAAGCATACATCTATGTTATAGAAAAAATTTCATAACGTTTTGGAAGTATTTTTACATTCGTCGCTGCCGAACCGGTACATCTCCCAAAGAGACGCTAAACATTCACAATGACGAGTAGGATTTCTATTAAGAGTGAAATTCAACATTATGATTTGAACTTGGAATTTTTTAGATAGTAAATAGATGACATGAAATAGTTCATGTGAAAGTTTGGTGAATTTTAGGATTAAATTGGCATTTTTTCTTTTTTGTTTTGCATGAAATAATGGATATTTTTACCGAGTGTGACCTCAAACACTCGGTAAAAGGTTAGCCACGGCCCACCTGTCTGCCACAGTGGGCTGCCATGCTTATGTTTACCGAGTGCCGTAGATCTGGGCACTCGGTAAACATGTACCAGGCCCACATGTCATTGGGCTGCGGTGCTTGAGTTTACCGAGTGCCGTACATCTAGGCACTCGGTAAACAGAAGCATTCAACAAGCCGTTTCTCCCTCAAATCGTTCACAGACACACACACACCGCACACGCCTCCCCACCGCCGCGGCCGCCTCCTCCCCTCCACCACCGCCGCCACCGGGCGGTCCCCCACAGCCGCCGCCACCGGAGAGACGGAGAGAGAGAGAGACGGAGAGAGAGACAGCGGCACCGGCGCACCGGACGACGATCCCCTCCGCCGACGCCGCCCCGTGCTCCCTCCTTCGCTCCCGTTCCCGCGAGGTGGGGTGGGGTGGGCCCCAGCAGCAGCGGCGACGGCGAGCACTCTCTCCCCTCCCCTGACCGCGGCCTCCCCTTCCGTACGTGCTCCCGCCGCACCGGTGGCGACAAGGGACCCCTGCCTGCTCCCGTCGACGCCAGGTACCTGCCCTGTTGCCCACCTCTCCCCTCCGTCTGGTACCACGCCAGGTACCACGCCGCGTTGATCTGCGTCATGATCACCGTCCGGACATTGGTCGCCGCGCGCGCCAGAACCTCCTCCAGGTCGCCCCACGGAGACGGGGCCTGCAAATGCATTGTTTTGATTATAAAATCATCAGTTGGTCAGGAATAGAATGTAGGCTCGTTGCAAATCAGTCAATCTTGTTTGATGATTAATTCTGTGACTATTATGCATGATGTACTACTAGTGGAGTCGAGTCGGTTCCAAAATTGGATGGTGCGACTGCGCTGTGCGCTGCATCGCCGTCATGCATGTGATCTGGCTGGCAGGTGAATATAAAGCCAGGTGACCAAAACGGGGGTGCAGCAATGGTGGTTGGGCGCACCGGGCCGCGCTGCCTGTTCGTTAACAGCCGACGGGCGGCGCGGTGCCAGCAGCCATTAGGCGAACAGCTGCATTGCATCCGATGCGGTAGCATTTGGGTACAATATACGGTGAAGGTGGGTACGTACATTATTATTTATACATACAACGGCAATCAATCAATCAATGCCATTTCTGAATGTTAGCGGTCCCACCGGCATATACTCATATATAGTGAAGAGAAGCATTACTCTTGCTGTAGTTGTGCCGCTGTGCATACATGTGCGCCGCTCCACTCCACATATACAAAAGTAAAAGAAGCATTACTTTTGATAGGCTTCTTTTACTACCTGTTGGATGGATAAGCTCCTTCCGTAAGAAGATGAAGGCAGGGAGAAGAATCTCCCATCGAGAAACTTCTCTTTGTCCTTTTTTTTCTCTCCAGCTTCTTGTCGTGTACCTAAGCGCTGAACTGAAGCTTGCAAGCACTACTAGTAGTATAGCAGTAGTACTTACGGCTTGTACAGAGCAGTCAAATTAAGGATACGATGAGCACAATTCGCAACAAGAAAAGGCTGCCCTTATCTACTGCCATTTTTTCTTCTAACTTGAAACCTTGACAAGTTTGACAACTATATATATATATATATATATAGTTAGAGCTAAACAGCTTGTTCGTTTGAGGCCGAAACTTAAACGAAACACACACACGCTACTGTACTGTGCCATCACGTTCCAGCGTGCACGGAGCTTTGTAAATAAATTTGTATACTACTGCTACTACTAAACCACCTAGCGAAAGTAGGTAGGTGCTGGTGTGGTGTGTCGATTAGCTACTAGTGTTGCTGCTTTATTATCTGCATTATTATCGCAATCGAGACGGGGCACTAGAGAAAGAGAAAAGATTTAACTGTTTGCCTGTCTTTGTTAGACTGTATTTTTCCTGCACTAATTGGAACATAAACCTTTAGGTGATGAACAAAAGCTTTACCTATAGAAAGGTGTTGTTAGGATACACATAGATATTCCACATATATATTACTAGTTTTTTAGAGTTCCAGGGACAAAGCCCCAGTCCATTGCATTGCATCAGGACCAGTAAATTCAGCGTTATTACAGCATAATCAAAGTGCATGCCCTCTGGCTGAACATCCAGTACAAAACGTTGAGCAATGCCATAGAGTTAAGCATGTGCGAGTTTCAGACTGGCTTTTGTTTTCCTCGCAAAGTTGACATCTGCACAATATTGCAGGAATCCACATCCTCTGTTGATGTTGTATTCTTATTTTTACTGGAGGAATTGATCTTATTTCCAGTTTTATTGCTCTAAACTGCAATATCGTCTATATGTTAGGATGGATGACCGTCAGTGGATGTACACGGGCTATCAGAAGAGGGGTCAATACACAAATGAATGGATTGAGAAGGCCAATGATTTCATGACGAAGGCATTTGCAAACGGACAGCGACATGCCTGGTGTCCCTGTAGGAAGTGTAAGAACAAGGCAATGAAAACATATGAGGAGATGACTAAAGATCTTGTCAACAATGGATTTGTAGAGAACTATACCCGGTGGACCATGCATGGTGAACGCCATCGCGCGAGAGAAGAGGTCGTGAGACAACGGATCGAGGAGTTTGATTCCGAAGCCGGGGTGGCAGAAATGTTAAATGACCATGACATGGCTTTCGATGAAGGAAGTGCAGAGCAGTAGCCAGAGCAAACTGCAAAGGCGTTTTACGCCATGTTGGATGCGGCACAACAACCCCTTCATGGGCGCACCAATGTTTCTAAATTGGATGCCATTGCACGTCTAATGGCTGTGAAGTCCCAGTTTAGCTGGAGTAGAGAATCCTTCGATCAACTGTTGACAGTAGTTGGCACCCTACTTCCGGATGATCACGTTCTACCAAAGAACACGTATGAGTCAAATAAAATCCTTCGTGCACTCAAGATGTAAATGCGAAAGCGAGATACATGCTTGTCCGAACGGATGCATCTTATTCAGGGGAGAACATCTGCGACGATAAGTCTTGTCCAAGTGTAAGGCATCTAGGTACATTGAGTTAGAATCGGTGATGGTCGGAAGACGCAAACAAAAGTCGGCGCAAAGATCACGAGGTACCTTCCTTTCATACCGAGGATCCAACGGCTTTTCATGAGCGAGAATCCGCAAAAGCAGATGGCGTGGCACAAAAGCGGGACGCCGATACATGCGACAAGATGATACATCCGTCCGATGGTGAATCATGGAAAAGCCGATCGGAAGCATACCGACAAAGCCGATGAGGCTCGTAATGTACGCATTGCACGCGGCAAGCTGATGGGTTCAATCCTTATGGAATGGGTTCTTCACCATACACATGTTGGCCCGTATTCGTCATCCCTCACAACCTCCCACTGGCGTCGCCTTTCAGCGGCAAAATATTTTCTTGTCACTTATAATTCCGGGACACCCGGGGCTAATATGAGTGTGTACATGGAGCCTTTGAGAGCGATTTGGTCCGTGCATGGGACGAATGGGTAGTGACATACGACCGATTCACAAAGACAAACTTGAGAATGCATATTTGGTACCATTATTCCATGCATGACTTCACGGCTTATGGGTTATTTTGTGGCTGGTGTGTTCACACGAAGATGCCATGCCCGATATGCAAGTCATTTGTGGAGTTCTTTCGGTTGAGAGAAGGGGGCAAGTTTTCTTCGTTTGACAAACATCGACAATTCCTCCCTCTTGACCACCCATTCGGAGAGACAAGAAGAACTTTCAAAAAGGTGTCACAGTGGAAGACTCACTGACTGGAAATGATGACAGGTGCCCAGGTTCTTGAGATGTTAGATGGTCTTGTGGTCGACAATGAAAAGGGGGCTTCGTGGGATATGGAAAAGAGCATGCTGGACACACAAGTCGTGCTTGTGGAAGCTTCCTTACTTTAAGGACCTCCTTCTTCCACATAACATTGATGTAATGCACACTGAAAAAGAATTTCACCGAGGCGGTCCTTCACACAATCATGGGTGGGAAAAGTCAAAGGACAATGTCAAGGCTAGATTGGATCAAGCAACGCTGTGCGATAGACCAAAGCTAAACATGTTGCCTCCCTTACGCGGGAAGTCATGGAAGAAGCCTAAGGCCGACTTCGTCCTAACGAGGGCCCAAAAGAAAGAAGTTCTTCAATGGTTCCAATCGTTGATGTTCCCTGACGGGTATGCAGCGAATTGGAGGAGGGGTGTGAACTTAAGTACCATGCGAATCACAGGGCTGAAGAGTCATGATTACCACATATGGATTGAGCACCTTCTTTTGGTGATGGTTCGTGGCTATTTCCCTGATCACATCTGGCGAGTGATGGCAGAGTTGAGCATGTTCTTCCGCAAGCTATGTGCTAAGGAGATATCTCGGACCGAGATTGAAGAAATGGAAAGAATGGCCCCAGTGTTGCTCTGCAAGTTGGAGAAGATCTTTCCCCCCGGCTTCTTCAATCCGATGCAACATTTGCTCTTGCACCTACCATATGAGGCAAAAATGGGGGGCCCTGTGCATGCCCGTTGGTGCTATCCAATTGAGCGATGCCTAAAGGTTCTTAGAACAAAATGCAAAAATAAATGCAAAATTGAAGCTTCCTGTGCAGAGGCATCCATTGTGGAGGAGGTGTCATACTTCACAACAAGATACTATGCCGACAACCTTCCTAACGTGCATAATCCACCCCTCGTTACAATCTTTGCCGACAATCGATTCGACCCTCAAATTTTTCCGAGGGCAACTCGGAAGTGCAAGTGAACCTACCTTGAAGATGTTGAGCCTAGAAGAGTGGCGCTCTATCCAGCTGTATGTGTTGCGGAACCTTGAAGAGGTTGGCCCGTACATTGCGTAAGTTTTACACAAACTTGTTTCTTTTCTTGTCGATTTCGCATGCACCCATCCAACCCTCTTGTTAACGGCCGTTCTGACAAATTTGTTCTCCTCTACCATCGTCCATCACGGAGGGAACCCACCGAAGCGGAAGTTGAAACCCTTCTAAGACATGGCGCGGGAGAACGAAATCCCACTTTTATTTGTTGGTTCAAGGAGGAGGTACTGTTCAATTTCATTTGTTGTTTGTACTTAACTCTCAACTTGACAAATATATAACGAATCATCCTACTTGAACTAGCAGGCCAAAACTGACATGTCTATGAGTGCCGAGTTGAGGCAAGTTGCCAATGGATTTGAATTTAGGGTCAAGTCATTCTCTGTGTACGATGTCAATGGATATCGCTTTCACACAACTCGGCATGAGCAGAGTCGGCCGAATCGAAGAACCACAAATACCGGTGTTTTCACGCCAGGCACAGATGGGTTGGACTACTATGGAATAATTGAAGAAATATACAAACTCAAGTTTTCACGGTTGTGTACCTCTTCATCTGTCATATTCAAATGCCATTGGTTTGATCCCAAAGAAGTGATAAAGACCCACGAGCTTGGGTTAGTCGAAGTTCTAAAGTCATCCGTCTTGTTAGGAGACGGCGTGTACATTGTGTGGCCCAACAGGCCACGCAAGTTTATTATCTCTCATACCCGTGCCAAACCAAAGACCGTCTTAAGGCGTATGATGTTGTGTACAAGGTATCGCCGCATGGTAAAGTACCCGTCCCAAACGATGATGATTATAACATCGATGCAAACACATATGACGGAGAGTTCTTTCAAGAAGAAGGATTAGAAGGGAGTTTTGAGATTGTCTTAGATGTAGATCTCGCAATGGAAGTAGACAATGATACGATCATTGTTGACGGGGATGATGGAGAGGAGGTTCACAACGCGAAGGACTTGTTATTACTTGAGCAACACCACCATTGAGCGGTGTCGCTAGTGATGAGACTTTGAGAGACGATCATAATTACGTCGACAATAGCGATGATGATGATTTTTGGCCCACCTATCGATGATCTTGATGATTATTTCTAGTACATGTAAGATCTGTAGTACTTATGGCAATTTTATACATGTATGATACATTTACTTATTTTGCATCTCTTTTATACATGTATGATATATTTACTTATTTTGCATCTCTTTTATACATGTATGATACATTTACTTATTTTGCATCTCTTTTATACATGTATGATACATTTACTTTTTGTATATGCGTCTTGATAGTTTATTCCTTTTGTTGCGGGTGATTGATGGTGGGCGGTGGAATCGAGAAGCTTAGGTCGGTTATGACCTTCTTGGGCTGGTGGCGAGGGGTCCAGCCAGGGTGGAGGAGGAGGGCGTGCACAGACTGAGGGTGGAGGGCGTGCCCAGGGAGGAGGAGGACGACGACGACGAGGGCGTGCCTAGGGAGGTGGAGCCCAGGATGGAGGAGGAGCCCAGGGTGGAGGAGGAGGGGCGGCGGCAGCGAGGCGTCGAGCCGACACCTCCTCCACTGGGACGACGACCACGAGTTCGTAGCGGCCACGGAGGAGGATGAGGAGGAGGAGGAGACCAGGGAGGAGATAGCGGAGGCGGTGGAGGAGGCACGGAGGGAGGATGCTTCCGAGCGGGTTGAGCGCAAGGAGGATGCCGACTTGGTGGCAGAGGAAAATGGGGTGCCTACGGTTTGGCTGCGAGGGTCATCGCGCCTCCCAGACTTACCCATACAGAGACGGCCAGTGATTCGACCATCCGGAACTAAGTAATTTTTGCATGTTAACACTAATTCACAGGTTTTTAAGTTATAACAGAAACTAATATTCAATCTCAATAACTTTGTGCGAGGGATTGGGAAATGGTGATCCTGTGGAGTCACTCTTGCCGAGTAAGCGGGATCCTGGGTCTTCGTGCGAGGCAAACTACCCGGGATGGTGAGGATCGATGGTGTTGTGCAGCCCGCCATGAAGTGGTCCCATCAGCACGCCGCCGGTGATCGATCGATCGAGTGCGGGGTGTTATAATGTTGAGCAAGGCCGACCGGGTGATGAAAGAGCTGCCAGGTACGTGTTCATCGCACTATGCTGATAATAACATCACATTAATTGTATATTCTTGATTGTATTTGCTTGTAGGATTACTACACCTTGGCGGAGGGAGTACGTAGGGAGGGCCGCGGATGACGTGGTGAAGCAGTGCTGTGTTCACCGAAAGTGCAGGACCTCTTCTACGAGACAAAGCTCCTGTGCAGAAGAATTTACCATGCCCGCAGAGGAAACAGAGTCACCAGAGCGCAGGCAGTGCACCTACCCCTGACTAAGGAGCAATACTTGACGGTAAACATGAGATTACATCGTCTGTGATTAATTGCACTGAAATTGATTTATGATTTGTCATGTGCTCATGTACGTGCAGGTGCCTCCTGCTTGGTGTGCGGGGATGGACAACTGCCGGGAGGCCATTGTGGACACGTGGTTGAGTGAGGAGTACGAGCAATATCACGCCGTACGCTCACGTTGCCGTGCGATGATGCAGGGTTCCTCGCACAAACAAGGGCCCACTACCCTCAAGGAATATGCAGCCAGATATGTACGCGGATTTCATTTCGTTGTTGCTACGCTAACTTCTGAATGCATAATATCTTATTGTTGTGCTTCTTCCTGCAGACGCGGTTCCACCCCGGCCAGGAGTGCGCCTCGTTCAAGGCATATGCCTTGGCACACAAGGGCAAGGCAAAGGACCCCGACCTCGTCTACAACCCGGAGGACCCGCCCGAGGCATACAGTAACCTGAGCGTGCACAGTCGCCTCAGCGAGTACACGGCGATGGCGAGAGAGATCCATGGGCCAGAATTTGATCCGAGCACCGCTGACCTCGAGGGTGACATCGTCATGAGGTTGGGACCAGGTAAGCCACACGGGAGGTACTATATGGGCAACAGCACCATAGACACGGCCAACACTCAGACACTCGCCCAGATTAGAGCCCGGAGCACGAGTTCGAGCCCGGCCATACGCCCACGCCACGGCCCCGGTGGTAGCACTCGGAGTTAGTTCTCAGCATTCGTTGTCCATTCATTTTCTACCCGTTCTTTATTTGCATTCTAACTATGTGATAAATAATTGTAGGCCCAGATTGAAGCCCTGCAGAGTCACAGTGAGCCTCACAGAGAGCGGGCCAGCCCTCGGCTATCGCACCAGCCGAGTTAGCACAGGAGAGAGGCGAGTGAAGAGCAGCCTGACTTGAGGCCTTCCAAAGTGATCGCATGAAGAAGGCAATGCACGAGTACATGGCCAGCTTTTCTCGAGCATGGGCCAGCCTCCACCGCCTCCGCCGCCGCCGATGATACTGTTGGTGCCTCCACCTCACAAGGTGACAGCAAGCACTCCTGTGAGTCACTCTTCATCTTGAAAGGCTTTTTCAGTTCAGATTGTGCTACGATCAACACTATCATGTTAGAACCTAGAAGAGAGTAGGATACATACATGTATAAGTTAGATTATTAGTAATATTGTTCAGACCTTGAAAGGCATCATGTTAGGTTCTACATGAGTACATAGGTGTTTGCCCAATTCATGTTCGATCTACTCGACCATGTGTGACGATATCTTGCACATAGGAGAACTAAACAGCAACTAACTTGATATGTGTTATCTATTATATGCCTATATATTGATGTCACTGTTAAATTGTCTTTCGAAGGAATATTTGAATTTGGCATACTACCTTATGATTAATTGACAAATATGTTTATTTTCTTTTGCTCCCTCATTCCAGGGACCTTCTACAGCTGGATCGAACAACGATCAAGACTTGGACTTGTCTCCGTTTCTCGGTAGGGCTCCGACCATGTGACAGGACCATGTTTCACTTGTTTGTATGTTGGACTTAGAAGTGGGTTGAACTTTGTGGACTTTGGACATGTTGATGGTGTTTGTGGACTTTGCATTGTGCTTGTGACATTTGTTGTAGCTATATGTTGGTTATAATGAGTGGATGTGACATTTGTGGACATATATGTGATATATATTGTCTATCTGTTGGTAACTGTGATATTCTGTTATAATTGTTGTTAATTGTGGCTGGATATGCACTGAAACAAAAAAAAATACTGTGGACAAGTTTTACCGAGTGTAACACTCGGTAATGGTGATGTTTACCGAGTGTTACACTCGGTAAAACAGAGAACAGAACCAAATTGGTTCTGATTCTGTTAATTTTGCCGAGTGTAACACTCGGTAAACATCACTCGGTAAATGAGTTACATGTTTACCGAGTGTTACCGGTACACTCGGTAAACTATATTAGGAAAAAAATATTTGCGGAATTGTTTTAATCATGAAAATGGTTATCTGTTTACCGAGTGCTATGTCTAACACTCGGTAAACGACGCCGTTAACGGCAAGCTTGGGGACTGACGACCGTCACGTCGTAGTTGTTTACCGAGTGCCGGCGTAGCACTCGGTAAAATGTATTCTCCGAGTGCCCCGTTAGTTGACACTCGGTAAACTAACTTTACCGAGTCGTTGTTTATCGAGTCATGTTTACCGAGTGTGGCACTCGGTAAAAAATTTACCGAGTGTTTATCCATATTTGCCGAGTGTTTATCACACTCGGTAATTAATCAGTATCCCGTAGTGAGTGCTGATTTAGATGCAAAAATAAGTTCTAATTTAGGAAAAAGTTTTTTTTATTATGATTTCAATAAAATTATTGGAGTTTTGCTATTTATTTCTCCATGCATGTAAACTATATACTGTGGCTGGATTTTCGGTTGCGTGCGCATTCATACACATACAAGTTGTCAAGTGGCTCATCGACAGAGTTAGCCACAAAAATCTACATCATGCATCCCTGGCACTTTCCAATTGGCAATTTGGCAGCATCTTGGTCTATTCTTCTCGGTCAACAATCAAGGGCAGTTTTGTCATTCCACTGGACATTATACTTTTCTACTACTAAGTTCTAACCTCTCATCGTCCCGGCGGCCAGCCACCGGCCACCTATAAATACACGCACGCTCCATCCCAAACTTCCCAAGCAGCTCGCCTAGTTCCACAAGAAAGAAGCTCGCATAGTAGCACCAATGGCCGCCTCCTCGTCCTGGATCCTCCTGCTCCTGGCCGCCACCTTCACAGCCAGCGCCAGCGCGGCGACCTTCACCATCAAGAACAACTGCGGGTTCACGGTGTGGCGGCGGCGACGCCCGTGGGGCGGGGCACGCAGCTGAACCCGGGCGGGACGTGGACCATCAACGTCCCCGCCGGCACCAGCTCGGGCCGCGTGTGGGGCCGCACGGGCTGCTCCTTCAACGGCAACAGCAGGGAGCTGCCAGACGGGCGACTGCGGCGGCGCGCTCGCCTGCACCTTGTCCGGGAAGCCTCCCATGACGCTGGCCGAGTTCACGATCGGTGGCAGCCAGGACTTCTATGACATCTCGGTCATCGACGGCTTCAACATCGGCATGGCCTTCTCCTGCAGCACCGGCGTGGGGCTGGTGTGCAGGGACTCGAGCTGCCCCGACGCGTACCACCAGCCTAACGACATGAAGACCCATGCGTGTGGCGGTAACAGCAACTACCAGGTCACCTTCTGCCCGTGAGGTTGTATCGGAGAGTGATTTCCAGGAATAAGACGCACGTGTCGTGGTAACATGTCCAAGCGTGCATGCATGTATGTGCACGCCTATGTATGTATACATGGATTTGTGTACGTAACGTATACACCAGTGAATATATAATATAATAAGTCGCTGTTCATAATGTCATGTTGGAATTAAAGCCGGGATGATACAGCAAAGAGAGGAAAAAATGTTAATTATTGCCACGAAGTGATTAAACAAAAAAATGAAGGTATATTATATGGCTATACTAGAACGCTAAATCTATGTATATATGTGTATGTATATATATGCAGTCTGGTCCCAATCACGGCGTATCGCCTCCCATGCCTCCTCCCAAACATCACCTATAGCCCTAAGCGAGCGGCCGGATTTCTACCATCAGTCATGGTCAGGCGCATCCAAGGAGCCAAGTAACAGCACAGGGACAAGACATGCATGGCCAGGCACCAGTGCATGGGTATGACACGGCTACAGTGCAAGGCAATGGAGCCAACCTGCAAGCGGCGCCAGGCACTTCCTCCAATCCAACCATGGGGGTATCATCTTCGACCACGACGGCACCGGCAACAGCTGATCTCAATTCGGTCACTGCCCCACCAAATTTCAACAATGCGATGATTACGTCTGATGCAATAGAGCCATCCCAGAAAGGGAATCAAAAGAGCAAGGGTAAGCCCTACTGTTACCGCTGCCATACTAAAGGGCATACAATTTCAGTTTGTACAACAGTTCTTAGCTGTGAGATTTGCTATGGGGATCATGTTAAAAAAGTTTGCCCAAACTTGAAGAATCTCCAATCTACTGCTATACCATGTGGTTATGCTGTTCAAGGTCTAGGATTCTATTTTATACCTGTTGCAGAAAATCCAAAAGTAGTTTCAGATGATAAATCAGCTGTGGTACGTGTTCTGGAAGGTTCTCTTACTGTAGATCAATTGGCAGTAGAACTCGACAAACTACTACCCGGTAACAGTTGGGTGATTGAGGAGAAGGGCAATGATGCCTTTACCACTAATTTCCCTTCTGCGGAAGTGCTTAATCACATGGTGAACTGGGGTCCGATGGACACCAAAACAATTAAAGGAAAGATTAGTTTTGCTTAATCAAATATGAGATTGATAAGGTTTGGGTACAGTTTCGGGGATTACCAAAGGAACTGCGAGAGTTCCCTATCATTTGGACAATTGGTTCCATTATAGGTGTCTCTCGAGCAGTTGATACTAAATTTACAAAGAAGTATGGCAGAGCTAGAATGAAAGTAGCCGTGCTGGATCCCCATCTCATCCCAGATTTTGTGGATGTAGTCATTGGGGACTTTGTTTATGAGCTACAATTCAGAGTGGAGAAGGATATGTCTGATGGTGAGCCACAAGTCATTGACATGGATTCTACCATGGACGAGGACAAAGCACCAGAGGAAAAAGGGCCGGAGAACATGGATCATGATGGTAAAAAGATGGAAGACCCATCAGCTGGCCAAACATCTGAAAAACATCCTGATGCCTCAGTTGCACCGAGTGGACAGCACAAGAGTAAGGCTACCACTGTTGTTTTTACTGAGCAGGAAGACCTTGCAGCCGCTGGGACCCAGGAAGATTTTATGAGTACTGCAGAGGTACCCCATCATGTTGATAAGGAAGGCGAAGGTTCCAACTCAGTTACGAAAAGTGATATAGTTAAGCCTGTGGTGCTACTTACCCAGACTGGGATGGCTCCAGATGGATCTGCAATGTGGAGAGCCAGCATGTTGCAATCCAAGATTGACTCTGGCACTTTGAACAAGACTAAAGCACTGAGTGGTGGGGTACAGTCGCCAGTGAGAGCTAGTAAAAGAAACGCGTCTACTTCTGAGCGAGACTCATTGGAGAAGGCAACAAAGTTAAAGGCGCGTAGGAACATGGATTCTTCTTCTATCAAAGGTACAGAACCACTTTATTTTGATGTTTTTGATGATTCTTCTTTACTAGCTTCTACTGGCTCACTTGGTATATCACTTGGGGCTAATGAACAGGAAGTTACATTGTCTTTGCAACATCTTAGAGACATAGAATCAACCAGAATGTCTGAGAGTAACTTGTTAAAAGTAGATGCCAGCTCTTTAGTAGGGGATGCTTCAACTGTTAGTTCAGTAGATGAGGACCTAGACTTAGATGCTTTAAATCACATTTGTGCCGAAATCTCTGAAGACCTAGGTGATGGCGGCTGTGACCCGCTGTGTCTACAGACCCCCATATCACATCTCAAGAAGTCTAGGTCCAAAATAAAAAAAAATAAGAACAAACTAAAACCAAAATGAAAGGAATTTTCTGGAATAGCAACGGTTTTGCTGACACAAAGAAATATAAATTTCTTTCCGATTTAACAAAAGAGAAGAACCTAGACTTCATAGCTATATCGGAAACCGGCAGAGCCAATTTTCAGCAGTCCACTTTGAATAATATCTGCGCTGGCAGAGATTTTCTTTGGCATTGCATGGCTCCAAGGGGTCGGTCCGGTGGCATGATTCTAGGGGTAAATCTCTTAACCTTTGACATTGGACAAATAGAAGAGGGGGACTTTTTAATTAGGTTTAAGTTGAGACACAAGGAGGATGATTTTAAGTTCAATTTAATCTCAGTGTATGGCCCAGCTCAAGCGGATCTTAAATCACATTTCTTATCCGAATTAGTCCGAGTATGTTCAAAAGAAGCATTACCTATTATTATAGGTGGTGATTTTAATATTATTCGTAGACCGGATGAGAAAAATAATGACAACTACAATGATAGGTGGCCTCTTCTGTTCAATGCTGTTATAGATACTTTAAACCTTAGAGAATTAGAAATGGCAGGCAGGAAGTTTACTTGGGCGAATAATTTACAAAATCAGACCTTCGAAAAATTAGATAGAATTCTTGTATGTACGGATTTCGAGTCCAAATATCCTTTTTCTAGTGTCCGAGCATTGAGCAGAGATATTTCTGATCACACTCCACTGTTTTATAGTACAAATAGGCCATCTCCGGCTTACCAGCCACAGTTTAAGTTCGAATTGGGTTGGTTGCTCAGGGATGGATTTTGTGAAATGGTGAGAGATGTGTGGCATAGTGTGTTCGTTGAGGGCAGCCCCCTAGAGAGGTGGCAAGCGAAGATCAGAAAGCTCCGCCAATACCTCAGAGGATGGGCAAAAAATGTGAGTGGTGCCAACAAGAAAGAAAAGAAGACCTTGTTAAACAAACTCGATGAGCTAGATAAAAAGGCAGAGAACTCTTTGCTTGATGAGTCCGAACTAAACCTAAAACATGTGTTAAATCAAAGGCTCGCTGAAATACTTCGAGAAGAGGAACTCAAATGGTACCAAAGGGCAAAGGTTAAGCACCTACTGGAGGGTGATGCCAACACAAAATATTACCATTTGTTGGCTAACGGAAGACATCGGAAAACTCGTATTTTTCAGTTGGAGGACGGTCACAATGTAATAGATGGTGATGCTCAGTTGAAGCAGCATATTACCAATTATTACAAGAGTCTTTTTGGTCCTTCGAAAAAATCTTTTATTCAGTTAGATGAACACTATGTTCATGACATTCCACAAGTCTCTGAACTAGAAAATGAGTACTTGACAGATGTCTTCTCGGAATCAGAAGTAAGGACAGCAGTGTTCCAAATGGAACATAACAAGGCACCAGGCCCAGATGGTTTTCCACCAGAGTTTTATCAGGTCTTCTGGGACTTATTAAAAGATGATCTGATGGCTATGTTTATGGAATTCCATGAGGGAACCTTGCCTTTGAATAGTCTCAACTTTGGAAATATAATTTTGCTACCAAAAAAGAAAGATGCGAAAGTGATTCAACAATACAGACCAATATGTTTGTTGAATGTTTCTTTTAAAATCTTTACCAAAGTTGCAACTAATAGATTATCTACTGTTGCCCAGAAGATTATTAGACCAACACAAACAGCATTCCTTCCAGGTAGAAACATTATGGAAGGTGCAGTAATAATTCACGAGATGATACATGAACTTTACTCGAAAAAACAAGATGGGATAATTTTCAAGATAGACTTTGAAAAGGCATATGATAAAGTAAAATGGAGCTTTCTACAACAAACTTTAAGGATGAAAGGTTTCTCACAAAAATGGTGCTCTTGGGTGAAGCAGTTCACACAAGGAGGAAATGTAAATATTAAGGTGAACGATCAACTTGGTTCATACTTCCAAACGAAAAAAGGTTTAAGGCAAGGTGACCCAATGTCTCCAATACTATTTAATATAGTGGTAGATATGTTGGCTATACTGATTGCTAGAGCGAAGGAAGCTGGTCAGGTGGAAGGGGTCGTACCTCACCTTGTCCAAGATGGCTTGTCCATCCTCCAATATGCGGACGACACAGTAATATTTATGAGCCATGATGTTCAAAAAGCTAGAAACATGAAGCTAATTTTAAGTACTTTTGAGCAACTCTCAGGGCTTAAAATTAACTTTCACAAGAGTGAGATCTTTTGCTTTGGTAAGGCAAAGGACTATAAGGGGTTTTACTCGCAGCTGTTTGGATGTGGGGAGGGTAAGTTTCCTTTCCGGTACCTTGGTTTACCTATACACACTAGGAGGTTGAGTAATAAAGATTGGTAGATAAACGAAAACAGAATTGAGAATAAGCTTAGTGGTTGGAAAGGCAAGTTGCTTTCGGTAGGAGGTCGCTTGGTGTTAATAAACTCGGTGCTCTCTAGCTTACCGATGTTTATGATGTCATTTTTCGAACTCCCAAAAGGAGTTTTGGAAAAGATTGACTGTTTAAGATCAAGATTTTACTGGCAAAATGACCAACACAAGCGCAAATATAGGCTGGCTAAATGGGAAATTTTGTGCCAACCAAAAATCCAAGGTGGCTTAGGTATTCAAAATTTAGACTTACACAACAGATGTCTGTTAAGTAAATGGCTTTTCAAATTGCTTAATGAGGATGGCATGTGGCAAGAATTATTGAGGAATAAATACATAAAAGATAAGACTCTAGGGAGTTGTACTAAAAAGCCAACTGACTCTCATTTCTGGAAAGGTTTGATGAATGTTAAAGATACCTTCATGGGTTTGGGTTCATTCAGAGTGAAAGACGGATCACAAACTCGTTTTTGGATTGATGCTTGGTTGGGTGACCGGCCACTGAAAGATAGATTTCCTACATTGTTCAATATTGTGAGAAGAAAACAAGATTCTGTGGCATCAGTACTTGCTTCAGTTCCACTTAACATTTCCTTTCGACGTAATTTAGTGAGTAGGAATTTAAGGGACTGGCTTAAAATTGTTGCTTCTATACAAGATGTGAACTTACTGGGGGGAAGAGACACATTTGTTTGGGCTTTACATTCATCAGGTACTTTCTCGGTTAAATCTATGTATGCCAAGTTAATTAACAATGGGGTCAGGGTGTCACAAGATTTATGGCAGATCAAGATTCCTACAAGAATAAAGATATTCTTGTGGTATCTAAAAAGAGGTGTAATCCTAACCAAAGATAACCTTGCAAGACGTAACTGGAATGGTAACAAAAGTTGTTGCTTTTGTCATTCTACAGAGACTATTCACCACCTTTTTTTCGAATGTGCTTATGCCAAATTTCTGTGGCGCGCTGTACACATATTTTTTGGAATAGCACCTCCTCTCAACATAGACGATTTATTTGTTACTTGGTCTAAGATGGGTGGTGTTAGTTCTAACTCTTTGTTATTAACGGCAGCAGCGGCTTTATGTTGGACAATTTGGTTAACAAGAAATGAAGTGGTTTTTGATAAATGCAGACCAAAAACTTTTTTGCAGGTGCTCTTCAGGGGAACTCATTGGTTACGGCAGTGGGCAAGACTGCAGCGGCGTGAGGATATACGAGATCAGCTCACCCTTGCTGGGCAGCATTTGGAGTCTTCAGCCCTGCATTTCTTTAGTTCCAGTGGTTGGTTATCTACTAGGGTTTTCGGTCTTTCTTAGTCAAGACTTCTCTTCATGTTATCTTTCCCAAGGGCTGGATGTAAGCTTCTTTAATCTTGTAAGTGATGTGCTGTGAATTTTGTAATAATGGGCCTGATTCTACTTTGGTAGATGAAGCCGGATATAAACTATCCTTTATCTAAAAAAAAATATATTTCACAACATACAGCCAGCACTACCGGAAACTCACAAAATTTCAGCGACTGATTTTCATAATTATTGATGTGCAAATAGAATGATGGTGGGATATGTCAGCAATAATGTTAGTTCGTAGCAGTATATATGTACTATGTACTAATAAATCAACTAGCTATGCTCTCTTATCCATTTATTTATTTTTTTGAACAAGCAAACAGGTGCAATATAAATGTTCTTGTTCGTCAGTCCGGCCTTGTCGCGTAGGATTAGATTTCCAGGTCATCTAGAATTCTCGATGAACTAGGTGCTGACAAATTCTAACCGATGTTACACGGCAATAGAGTGCATGAATGCCACAAACTTCTATACGAAGGAACAATAGCATATTCTACACTTGTGGGTCCCGCAGTCAAACATGCTGCCTGTTATTGTCAAACTTAATGTATACCTAATAATAAAGATGTAAAATTTTCGACCATTTTTTTTGTCCATCTATTTTTTTGGTTCGTCTCCCTCGGACATTGAAGAGTTTTTTTTTCCATTCGAACTTATATATAATATATAATATAACCCGTGTTTATACGAGTTAGAATAGCTCTTGTGTAGCGCAATACGGTGTCCGATTCCAAACCGTATTGGGTCGTGTTATTGTGTATGTGACTAGGACTCATGCATATATGTTTGTCCGTCAGCTCTTTCTAATAATTTTTTAGGATCCAGATACATGGTTAATTACTATCAATGAGTTCAAATAGGAGTGCATTTGCGGTGCTATTTGTTTTCCTAATTTTCTTTCCCTGTGAGACTAATCTGACTTCTAAACTTCGGACAAAAAAAGAACAAAAACTTCAGACAAAAAAAAATCTACCGACAAAAGAAAAAGATCAGAGTCCGAGAAAAATAAAACAGAAGGAAAAAGGAAAACAACATCGGACAAAAACTACAGAAAAAGGAAAGCGGGAAAGAAAAAACATTGAAAAGAAAAACTACGGAAGAAGAAAAATCCTAACAAACATCAGGTACGCGCATGTGAAATAAAAAAAACTAAAACTAAAGAACTCTTGTTTAATATTTCCGTAAGAAAGGTACAACCTACAAATACATCTCTATTTGATTAGAATTCCTATTCAAATTTAGGATGGGAGAGATCTATTTGATCAGGATTTCTAGCCGGCTATATATAAGACACGAGTTCGTCGGACTAGCCTGCAATCAATTACACGTAAATAGATAAAGGCCTATACAATCTCGTTACCCCTGTTCTACTGACCCATTCTCCTCGATCATCTCCTATCGGTGTTTTATAAACCAGACTTTAAATTTATACGATTGTCGCGCGGCTCTAGAACGATAATGGTATGTAGCATCCAAAATACACAAGGATGATTGCAGTTTGGGCTAGCGACTCTGGCATCCGCGACTTGCACCCCGTTCGGCTCTTCAACAGTTATGGGTACTTGTCGGTGATTCGAACAAACACCAGTTAGTAAATTTATATTTATGCGCGTTAGGCTCGGATGGCGCGCTAAAGGACACAAGATTTATACTGGTTCGGGTTGAATGTCCCTACGTCCAGTCTGTTGCTGCTCGTGTTATTAGCACCGAAAATGGTTCGTAGTAGGGGGTACAAATGGTCGAGAGAGGGACTGGTCCCAGGTCTCTGATGGAAGGGTCGAAAGGATACCAAGAGTCTGATGGCGGCCTAGCTGTGTGCGTGATGTGTGGAACTGAACTCTCTATGAGCTCAGTCTGTGTGTGAGTTGTCCGTCATAAGTCGGTCCCTCCAGTGAGGAGCCCTGCCCTCCCTTTTATAGACCAAGGGAGGAGCAGGGGTTATAGATGGGAGAAAGAGGAAAATACCAAGGGTATAGAAGGTCCTTTGAAGGATCCGAGAATTCATTTTTTCCCGCGCCTGCCCTGCTTAATCATGGCAGACCGTGTCAGAAGTGGCGTGTTCGTTGATCTTCGTAGGCCATGCCCTGGCCCTATTTAGCGAGTGGGTGCGTCCCATCCTATGTCGGCGGACGGTGCGACGTGCCAGAGAGCCGAGCAGTGACCCCTCGGGAGTAATTAGGGAAGCGACCATACGTCTGTTACTGTAGATTCTTACGACGGGGCCACCCTCTAGGGCCGGCGCCCAAGAAGAGCCTTGCCCTTCAGGTGGGACGGATGGCGCTGCCCGACGCCGCCCCTGTTTTGGGTAGGAGCGGCGCCAACATTGCGGCCTCATTGGCTGGTCCGGCGGTGCCCACGGTGGCGCCCTTGCCCTCGGTGGTTGCCAAGTAGGCGGCCGTGAGCATGCCAAGCCAGGAGCAGCCGGACGCGGCCGTGGTGGTGTCCGAGGGGGTGGCGCAATCCGTGCCCCGGCGGCCCAAGTGACGCCGCCTGACGTGGGCCGGGCGGAGCTGGATATAGCTGTGGTGGCGTCCGAGGGAGCAGCGCAGTCCGCGCCACCGGAGGCCCAAGTGACGCCACCTGACGCAGGCCGGGTGGAGCTGGATGCAGCTACGATGGCGTCCGAGGGAGCAGCGCAGTCCGCGCCACCAGAGGCCCAGATGGAGGTGGCTGCGACCACGACAAGCCTAGCGGGGTCAGATTCTGCCATGGTGGCATCCTAGGAGGTGGCGCAATCCGCGCCACCGGCGGCCCAGGCCACGGCGCCCGAGGCGGGCCGGATGGAGGAGGACATGGCTGGAGGGTCTCCGGGCATCGTGGCGGTGGTGGAGAGGACCCGCAGAAGGTCGTCCCTGGCCCTGTTGTCGGGGGGCCGCCGCTCTCCCACGCGGAACGAGCCGCCGCTCCAGTGGATGGCCGCTTGGGACCCAACATCGGTTCTTTTCTCGCTTGATGATGCTTCCGAGAGCATGGAGCGGGAGAATCTTGACATCGGGTTCTCGGCTGTGATGGATGCCTTGAACCAGGCCAGCGGTGCCCTGCGCGAGATCCTCGTTCCTTCTAGCCAGGTGCCCGCTTAATCTTCTCCTTTGTTTTCTTCTCCCTTCACGTATTCTTGTGTTTTCGTATTTTTGATACCGGTCTTCTTCAGTGTATCGTTGCTCGTAGCCGGAACAAATCCTGGTTCCTCCATGAGCAAAAGGCGAAGTGGGACCGTCTTACCGAGGAGGCCCGGCTACGAGGAGACATGGGCGCGTAGCTTGCTGTCGCCTAGTAGCAGGAGGCCGAGGCGCGTCGGGACGCGGAGGAGATCCATGGGATGTTCGCAGACTTGTCGGTGAGGGTGAAGCTGGACGAGGAGGCGACTGCCAGGCTCCAAAAGGAGTGGGACGAGCTGCTATAGAAGGATGCTACGGCTAGTGAGTAGGCCATCGAGCTCCTGGCGGAGCTGGAGATGGAGCGGGACCTCAAGTTGAAGGCTAAAGAGAGGTCCGTGGCGTTGCAGCAGAGGGCGGACCGGCACGCTGGGGTGATCGCCCGGTTGCGCGAGGAGCGGGACGAGCTGTGTCGGACCGAGGAAAGACTTCGCTCGAAGCGCGGCACAGCCCGTGAGGATCGCGACCGGGCCATCCGGGAGCGCAACGAGGCGCGTTGGGTGGTCAACTCCCTCCGGGCGGATCTTGGAGCCACAGTGAAGCAAAGTTGGACGCCGAGAGCGCTTCTGCCAGGCTGGGCAAGGAGCTCGCCGAAGTACGAGGGATCCTTCAGACCGAGAGTGACGAGCACGACGTTCTGCAAGCTGTTGTCGGGGTGGTCATCGATGCCCTGAGGGTGGCGCAGCCAGAGGGAAGCAGGTTGCTCGTGGCTCGTGCCGCGGGTATCACGGCGCGGGTGGGACAACTCGAGGAGGCCGCCTTTCATGCTGGGATCACCCAAGCCTTCGTTGTTGCCCGTTCTCACTATGATCGGGAGATCAACTTGGAGGTAATGAGCCTTGGCTTCACGCCTGTCTATGAAGACCCTGAGCTGGAAGAGATCGAGAAGGCGGTGACTCCCCTCGCGTGGGACCTGGCGGACAGGCTGAAAGAAACGGTTCTTCCTTCACGGAAGTAGTTAGTTGAATTAGTTTGATAAACATTTATTTAGTAATATGTGAATGAGTGTCGGTACTTTCGTGTTCTGGAAACGGTTTTGTGGATTCGTTTCGTAATTTTCGTTTCGTTTGTTTGATCTTACCTTCTTCCCCTTTTGCAAAAAAAGAAAGGAGGTACCCATACCTTTATCAGCCCCCGAGTGGGATCCGACCCCTTGCGGTTGCTGGGGTCGGATGTTACTGGAGACCGGAGCGAGGGAAGTGAACCTACGTTTGTATTTGCTCGTATTTCTTACTTAGGATTTCAGCGATCGCTATGTGACCATACGTTTGGTCCTATTGCTGGTCCGGCCTTCCCCGAGCCCCCATGCGTGGTGGTGATTCGGTCAAGGGCCGGCACATTTTGTGACTGTCGCCCCATCAGCGGTTTTTCGCAACTAGAGGGGTTGAGGCGATGTCCCTTGCCTCGATGGGTCGAGTGACGTGCCTGATGAGCTCGCTAATGGGGATGTTCGGACGGAATCCGATCCCGTTGCTTTGCGACAGGGTCGGTAAAGCCCTCGAGTGACATTCCGTTGTTCCTTGCCCCACCTTCCAACAGATTCCCCATCAATGGGGTTTCTATGGGCTCGGCTAGGGGCTAAATTTAACTAGAAGGTTGAGATGACCCTATCCGCCTCAATGCGGGTTGGGCAAAGGCCGCCGAGGCTCATCTGCGTTTTCTCTCCTGGCTCTCATTTGACACGAGGCGGCCCCGAACGCTTCATGGGACAGCCTTCGAATCTTGGTCTCTCGATCTTGGATCGAGCAGCTCGAGCCCCCGAGCCCCTTAGGGTCCGATAAAGGTTGGCCGTGTTTTCGCGTGTTACCCCGTCCTCGGTTAGGGGTCTCGGCTACGTGTTAAATAAGCATGGGAACAGCCCCCATGGTGGCTTGTACAACAAGTGATATTGTTACAACAAACTCAGGATTGGATCTATCCTATGTGCCTATACTTGCTCTAGAATCTAGGAGCACAACAACCAAATCAACCTAGACACTATCGGTGATACATGGAATATCAACACCGTTTAATACCCCTCCTCAATCTCAGCCACTAACAAGGTTGAGATTGTTTCTAAATTGCCATAGCTTGACCACAGGAAGAGCTTTGGTAAAACCATCTGCAACTTGCTAAATGCGAGTTTATGAACACGATGTCCAATAGCTTTTGTGCAACCCTCTCTCGACAAAGTGGAAATCAATCTCTATATGTTTAGTTCTTGCATGAAACACTTTGGATTTGCCGAGAGATATTTTGCACCTAGATTATCTCACCATAATCATGCCATGGGAGGATGATGAACATGAAGTTCGATTAACAATTTACGAACCCATACCATCTCGGCGGTTGCATTAGCTAACACCTTGTACTCGGCCTCCGTGCTTGACCGTGACACGAGTTGGTTGTTTCCTAGCAGTCCACGAGATCAAATTATCACCAAGGAAGATTGCAAAACACTGTGGATCTTCTCATCATCAACTGACACGCTTAATCGGCATATGAGAAAGCACTAACTAGCATAGATTTTGATGGTCCAATTTTCGGCCCAAGACTAATGGTGCCATGTATATACCTCAGGATCCGTTTGACAGCGCTCCAATGCACAAATGTTGGGGCATGCAAAAACTGACATACTTTGTTGACGGCAAAAGATATATCAGGTCTAGTTAATGTCAAGTATTGCAGTGCACCAACAAGACTCCTACACCGAGTGGAATCTTCTGGATCAAGCTTAGTGCCGTTCTTAATGCTAAGTTTCTCAGTCTTTGGACAAAGGTGTGTCGACTTGGCTTACTCTTGCTCATTCTCGACCGTGTGTCGAATATCGATGCATATCGCTCTTGAGACAGAACTAAGGCACCTTGTTTTCTCTTGACTTCAATGCCTAGAAAATAATGAAGATCTCCCAAGTCCTTCAAATCAAAATCACGCTGCAGGTCATGGAGTAAGGCGTTGGTGGCTTCTTGTGATGAGCTTGCTACATTAATATCATCCACATAAACCAACACAAATAGACTATGCCCCCCCCCCCCGAACAGGGAGGTATCAGCCTTTGATGGAATGAATCCCAGTGATTCTAGTTTCCCACACAACCTAGCATACCATGCACGTGGAGCTTGTTTCAACCCATATAGCGCCTTGTCTAACTTGCACACATAGTTAGGACATGACTTGTCAACATAACCCGGTGGTTGATGCATATACACCTCCTCCTCTAACACACCATGAAAAAAGGCATTTTGGACATCTAATTGATGAAGTGACCATCCTTTGGAGATGGTAATGGAAAGAACAAGTTGTATAGTCGCTACCTTGACTACAGGACTGAAGGTGTCCTCGTAGTCAATACCATAGCATTGCTTGAAGCCTTTGGCAACCAAACATGTCTTGTATCGATCTACCGAGCCATCAGCTTTCCTTTTAACCTTGTATACCCATTTGCAGTCAATAATATTTTTACCTTTGGGGGGAGAAACCAAGTGCCAGGTATTGTTGCAGATCAAGGCCTGGTGTTCAGCGTCCATAGCAGAAACCCAATTTTCATCTTACGATTGCATCATCAACGAAGAGCAGAGCTCTTCTGCTTTGCACTAGAAAGCATGCACCAGCGCACGGTAACGTCAGTGTATGATTTTGGTTTGCTAATACCTTGCTGGAGGCGAGTAGCATGTGGATGACGTGGTGGTGAGGAGGAGGCAACAGAACCGGCAACACCGGCTTGATCCGCACCGGATTCTGGGAGGCGCCGCACCGGATCCGAGTGGCGAATCCACCTCGATGGCCATGAAGGTGGAGTAGGCAGCCCCCGCTAGGATCTCCATGTGCAGCCACACGCACCAGATCGAGGCAAAGGAGGCGGAAACCGCGCAGACGATCCCTCAACTGAAGCGACTACCGCACACAAAGCAATCGTGGCGGAGTTTGTTGCTGCGTGGCGTGGATCCCAAAGCGGATGCGGCCCTTGTGTAAATTGCTATAGCCGAGAAAGATACATTGCTTAGATCTAAATTGCAGTTTCTTTTCATTATAAGGACGCAAATTTGGCCAACAAACACAGCCAAAAGTGCGAAGAAAATCATAGTCAGGTTGACCAAGAAGATGGAAAAAGGGGTATCGTGGCCTATGACCTTGGAGGGTAAGCGATTGATAAAAAAAACTGCCGTGAGGAAGGCTTCATACCAAAACTTAAGGGGCATAGATGAATGTGCAAGAAGTGAAAGACCAACCTTGACAATATGAAGATGCTTTCTCTCGGCAGACCAATTTTGTTGATGTGCATGAGGACAAGAAACGTGATGAGCAATGCCTACATGTTTGAAAAAGGAATTAAGGGCTAGATACTCTCCCCCCCCCAATCAGTTTGCATAGCTAAAATTTTTCCGATCAAATTGTGGTTCAACAAGTTGTTGAAAATCACGAAAGCATGGAAACACTTCGGTTTTATGGTGCAAAAGGTAAATCCAAGTGAACTTGCTATGATTGTCAATAAAACTCACAAAATAGTTATTACGACCAATGAAGTTGGCTTAAAGACACACCAAACATCTGAAAAAAATAAGATCCAAAGGACTAGCGAAACGCTAGTGGATCATGGGTATGGCAACTAATGACTTTTGCCTTGTTGACAGGCATTACACACATTATTGTTCAACTCGTGGAATGAAAGTTTGTGGTGACTAAGTACTTCACGAACTACGGGAGCGGAGGCATGCCCTAGCCTATAATGCAACAGGACGATGACAAACTTGATGGCACCTTGGACTTCTTTATTCGATGATGATTAAGCTGGTAGGAGAGCTTAGGGGATACAATCCTCCTTCACATACGCCTTTGAAGGAGGGTTTTCTTCAGTAACTGTTCCTAGTGAAAAAATTGTTAGGATGAAATTCAACGACGGCATCATTATCACGAGTAAGGCGATGAGCGAAACTAGGTTTTACTTGCTTTAGGAACACGAAGAACATTGTTAAGATGAATTTTACTATATGGGGAACGTAAAGTACTATGACAAATGTAAGTAATCTCCATACCAATTCCGTTGGCTGCGTGAACCTGGTCGCCACCATTGTACTTGTCCCTTGCCGTCCGACTTCTCCAATTCACTTGTGATGTGGTCGGTCCCCGAGTCCATGTACCAATTTGTATCTACTCCATACGAAGTAGTTGCCGATGAAGCCGATTTCGTGGAGGTCCCTATAAACGAAGCATCAAACCTTTCAAAGCACTTGACGATGGCATGGCCCTCCTTTTTTCGCATAGCTAGCTAGAAGACACAGACTGGAAGCCTCCTTGAGGACGGCAACCATCGCGACCACCCTTGGCGCCACGGCCAAAGCCACCGCAACCACCCTCGACCGCGACCACCGCCATGGAAGGTATTGTTGTTGTTGCCGCGTCCTCCTTTGGCTGCCATGTTTTTGTCGACGGCCGATAGCCACCGCCGCTCTTCATCTCCATTCTCCGCTCGAAGCTTGTCGGTTGGGTGTAAAGCTCCCCAACCGAGATTGGTTCGACGAGTGCAGCCATGGCACGACATCATCGAATCGTACTCCGATCCAGACCTATTAGAATGTTGGAGACAAGCTCCTCATCCTCCGACTTGCGGCCGACAAGAAGCCATGTCATCCGCCAAGCCCTTCATCTTCACAAAGTACTCACTAATTGTAGACGCCCCTTGGACGCCAGTAATAACGCCATCCACGTCTTGATGATGCGAGCACGGATTGGACCGCAAACATCCCTTCGATGGCAGCCCACCACGCCTTCTTCATGGGACGCCACCGTGGTAGGAACCTGCCCAAGGATCTCCTTGGACAGAGATGACAGGAGGAAGCTGAGGACCGTCTAGTCCTTGGCAACCCATGACTCATAGTCAGGGTTTGATTTGGGGGACTCCTTCTTGTCCTCTCCCTTCATCGGCTCCAGGAATGGTGAGAGCGGCTCCTTGGACGATGCGTTGTAGAAATTATGGCACTGTCGTTTAGGCCATATTTCAAGGGGGAGAATAGAAAGACTAGTTAAGAATGATATTCTTCCTCCATTAGAGCTCTCAGATTTAGAACAATGTAGAGATTGCATAAAAGGAAAGTATGTAAAGAAAATTAAGAAAGATGCTAAACGAAGCGCAGGAATTGTACAGATTATTCACACAGATATCTGTGGTCCTTTTCTTGTAAAGAGTGTGGATGGTTTTGATTCATTCATAACATTCACAGATGATTACTCCCGTTATGGCTACATTTATCCAATTAAAGAAAGAACAGAAGCGTTGGATAAATTCAAAACATTTAAAGCAGAAGTTGAAAATCAGCATGATTTAAAGATTAAGATAGTCAGGTCTGACCGTGGGGGGGAGTACTACGGTCGGCATACCCCATATGGACAAGTTCCTGGACCTTTTGCAAGGTTCTTACAGGAGAATGGTATAGTCGCCCAGTATTCAACACCGGGCGAACCTCAGCAGAATGGAGTAGCTGAAAGACGTAACCGTACCCTAATGGATATGGTGCGTAGTATGATAAGTTACTCCACTTTACCGATGAGTCTGTGGATGGAGGCGCTAAAAGTCGCCATTCATATTCTCAATAGAGTACCAAGTAAGTCGGTGCCCAAAACACCGTATGAGTTGTGGACAGGAAGAGTACCCTCATTTAACCACTTACGTGTGTGGGGGAGCCCTGCTGAGGCTAAAGTTTTTAACCCAAACATTAGGAAGCTAGATCCCAAAACAGTGAGTTGCCATTTCATTGGCTACCCAGAAAAGTCAAAAGGTTTTCGTTTCTACTGTCCAGATAGACATACAAAGTTTGTGGAAATGAGACACGCTGTCTTCCTAGAGAATGAAATGATAAGGGTGAGCATGGTAGCTCGAGAAATTGACCTTAAAGAGAAGCGGGTGTATGCGCCCACTCCGATAATTCATGAGCCATTTTTCTTACTACCTGCTGTTGCTGCACCGACAGTACAAGACACTGCGGTGCCAGCACCTGTTGTTATCCCGCCTGTGGCGACAATGAATGATGATGAGGAACCTGTTCCTCAGGATCCTATAGAAACTATTGCCACACATGAGGGGGAGCAACAACAACCTCAAACAGAAAATGTGCCAAATGAGGAGGCCCCTAGAAGGTCTCAAAGAGTTAGAAAATCAGTTATTCCTGCTGATTATGAAGTGTACAACACTGAAGAATTTCAAATGGAGAATGATCCCACCTCATTTGAAGAAGCCATGAAAAGTGATCATTCATCAAAGTGGCTTGAGGCCATGAAAGATGAAATGAGATCAATGAATGCAAATAAAGTTTGGGATCAATGCCACCAATGAAGCTGACTATCCTCCTCCGCTGGGAGCCCAGGTTTGGCAGCTCATAGTCAACTACTACTATCTTCTGATGGTGCGTGAACATAGTTGATATCTGCAGATCCTGAACCAAGCTGCCAGAACCATCAGGGTTGCGACCGCACAGAACACAGTTGACGTCCGTGACATAAAAGTAATTTGCAGTCTCCTCATCATGGGTAGACATAATGCCATCCTTCTTAATCAGGCGGACCGAAGTCCTATCATCCCAAACTAGCATAAGGACCCGGACACCTTCACTGGCCTTCCTCTTGAGCAACTCCCCAAGAGTAACATCACCTCCTGGTTTTGGCTTGTTGGTGTCCCTAACCAAGGTGATCTCTGTGTACAAGGACCAGCCAATTATGTAAATCAAATGCTGGGCCTTTCTTATGGCATCAAAGATATCCTCCCAGCACCTTTGTGGCTCGTAGTTCTTGTCATCAGCAAGCGGGATCCTGGGAACGAAGTTGTCGGGGACATGAGCGTCCTGGGACAGAGTAACCTTACACCCCTGCCTTTGCGAGAAGAAGGTGTAAGGAACACCAGGGTACTTGGTGCTCCAGACACCCCTTGCCCCATTTGCGGTCCTTGGAAACATCGAAGTACTGAAGCTTCACATGGATCTTGCTGTGTCCAATAGGCTTACGCTTGTCATCACAGATTTCAAGCCACCTGTCAATCTCCTCTCCGTCTACGAGGTCCGTGACAGGCATGTAAGCCCTCCCGATGAGCGAGGCCCCAATGCGGTTGTCGATCTTGATGGTGAAGATGACGTAGGCGGCCTTGTGTGCGCAGTAGATGTGGCAGGACTCGTACACGCGAGGATTGATGGGCTCATTGGAGATGGTACGTGTACGCCCTACGCAGACCTTCTCCAGATCAATGTTGGCATATATCTTGGTGCTGCCCTTGCCGACACCAATGGTTTCCTCGATCCCTTCCACAGGCTGTCGAAACAAAACGAAACAAAACAAACATGTCGTGTTAGTAGAAGAGACAAATCTGGTAGGCATACTTCGAAACGAGAAGGGGAACTAATGCTTAAGCGCTCTCGCTCTTGAGCAAAATTAGAAGAGTAGCATGGCAGTTAATGATGAAGCGATCAACAGTAGTAGAGAGACTAGTAATCTGGAGGCAGGCAGTGCCATCATTCATGAATCATTCGTTGTCTTTGTACTAACCTGCGAACACATGGTCGACATGTACCCATGTGGTTCGATTTGTTATCTGTGATTGTCAATGTGAGTAGCGCATTTGGGTTGAGTTGTTAAACTAACCGAGGCATGAATTGTTGTTGTGCAACGTGTCTCTTGGCTTTATGGTGCACAGGTGTGGAGCTTGGAGACGGTGGTCAGCGGAGAAGGTAAAGGTCAAACGGGTCCGTGCCAATGGACTGGAAGTAGCGAAGGACAGATGTCGAGACTTGGACCGAGGGACCAGAGAAGCTGGCTGACCTACTGTGGGTGGCTGACACCTGCAGTCATCGACAAGTGCAAGAGTAAATGGGAGATCTACTGTGTTGACCAAGTCAAGACGACAGACGGGCAAGTCAAGCGGAAGCGCTGGTAGACTTGATGACCGGGTGGTCGAGGACGACAGTGACATGTGTTGAGTTTGTGGGATGAGCGTATGGAGAGTATGCTACCTGCGAGTGGTTTGGTGGTTTAGGCCTCAAAACAACCGGTGGACGGTTTTTGGGTTTGGGCCTCAAAACCCAGGTGTGGATTCGGCGGAAATCGGATGTGGCACGTGGCATCATCGCAAGACTTGCGTCAAGGCGAAGCTAAGTTGTGAAGGACGTGTGACCGTCGGATCAGTGGGTCTCAGAGTTGGACCATAATATCCTTGGGTTCGGTGGTTGACTCTAATTACCAATGGGTACATTGAGATTGTGTAATAGCCTCTATAAATAATCGGAGGGCTGCCCCAATCAGCCTCATCACTCCAATTATTTAGTTTCAGGTCTCTCTGATAGGCCTTCTCCCTATAGACTGCTATTGTGATCCGTAAATGTTCTAGCTAAACTTCACCTGTGTACCGTGAATCTTTTTGAGTGGAAAGGGAGGCCCTAACCTCTCGTTGTCCTCTGTGATTCAAAGTCTGAATTCTTGTTCTTGTGATTCACGTTTAGGTGTTCTTTGTTTCTCAGTTTCCCTCTCCTCGTTTTGCTTCAATCTTCGATTTGAGATTGTTTGGGGTCTTTCCGACTGATCTGAGATGAGCTAGGACGTGTGTTGATCTCTTCCACCTCGACAGCCTGCTGTAACCACCTCGCTGGGCTGCCACGCTAGGTTCCTTGGTTGGCCTCGGTGCAGCACCAGCTGCAGCGGCTTGCTCGGGCGGTGCATGTGGCGTGGGCAGAGCGGGCGGCGGAGCTCGTGGCGACAAAGCGTGACCACTGTCGTGGTAGCGGAGGTGTTCGTGGCGCATGCGGTGGTGGGCATCAGGGCAGCTGCCACGCCACGGATGTGGGTTTAAAATCACGTTGGCAACATGATGATTCACGGTCACGGTGATAGTTTGAAACCTGATTCAAACCGTGGTTTTAGGCCATGGATTAGCGATTTTGGATTTAAGAACGCCGCAGTTTGGTGTGGACTAGTTTTGGAGAGAGAACAAGTGGGGTGAGGTGGATTGGGTTTTCAAGTCAAACTCAATTAGTTTGGTTTGGTTATGGTCTGGATCACGGACCATTACGAGGTTTACTCACAGATCGGGACAATTTTCATTTTGGGAAGAAAAAACGAGTTCTTCGCGAGATTTGAAATTTCCGTGGATTGGCTAAGTCTTGGGCGATGATTTCTTAGGGATAGCCCACCTACTGCCTTATGACCATCTGGTTAAAATTTCATGGCCGGTGGTTTCGATTTGGCGAAGATTTGATCGAGTTTATTATCTCTAGCTACTGGTTGCGGGGGGACCGGACTCCTATCGGGTGTGCACCGGTCTTCTCACCCGATGCGATCGGTGCTCTGTGCTCTTCTCGCTCGTATTTTTGGTTTGGCACCAGTGTGACCGGTTGGACAGAAACCATAAAAAAAATTCTTTTTGTTTGGTGTGCGGCGCTCCTCAAGTCCGCGGTTGGAGAGCCTCTGACGGCCGGAGACCGCAGGCGCTCTTACGGTCCGGGCGGCTGGACAGAAACCAGCGACGCAATGAATTATTTTTTGTTCCCCGCGCGTGGTTCACCCAATCTGACTGCCGATTAAATAATCTGCTTCCACGGAGTTGCGTCTGAGAGGCTTGAAACGCGCCGCTCAGACTGTCTATGGGCTGACTCTTTCTTTAGCGGGTGTTTGAATCCTTAGGCTAAATAAAGTTTAGCTCTTGTCACATCAAATATTCAGAGACTGATTACAAGGATTAAAGATAGGCTAATTATAAAACTAATTACAGAAGCCCTAGGCTAATTCGCGAGATGAATCTATTAACTCTAATTAATCCATCATTAGTGAATGTTTACCGTAGCACCATATTGTAAAATCATGGACTAATTAGGCTTAATAGATTGGTCTGGCACGCGAATTGGCCTCCATCTATGCAATTAGTTTTATAATTAGTCTATATTTAATTATCCTAATTAGTATCAAACCTCCAATGTGCCGGGGCTAAAGTTTAGCCTCGTGGAAACAAACATCCCGCTGAACCACCAATATAGCGAAGCGACATGCATTAAATCTGAGATTGCTGACATCAGCACATGTGCAATGCTTTTTTAAGTTAAAAAAGTCATAACTGCTAAATCAAGTATTGAAATCAAAATCCGATTGCACCATTGTATTCCTTTGCAATAAACTCTTCAAAACAAGATCTCACGTGGATACATTTAGATAAAATTTTATTAACGAACATTTATCTCACGAAGATAGAACCATTCTTTTTATTGAGTACAGTGATGTTATAGGTCCATGATAGAATGTTCCGTTATTATAAAACAAATGTTCTACGTTAAGGAGAATAATATTTCATATTTAGGATAAAAATAATATATGTTCATGTGAATGGTACTATAATATCTGTGAAAATGGAGAGAAAATGAATGACAAAATCTATGAAATATATAGAAATAGACAAATAACATAACATATCAAAAATAGGAAAAAATAATAAAAGATAGAACAAGGCATAAGGGAAAACAAAAATAATAGAAAGAAAAAAGTCCACGTAAAAAGAGGAAAAACAAAGAGAACAACATAGTACCAATAGAACTACCTAAACTATACCTTAAAACATCTCACGGGTCATATAAAGGAACAATATAAGAACAATAGAACAGTGGCAGCAGCTGGGACGCCTCAACTGTTTCGCTGCCGCGGTGGTGCTCGTGGCTCTCGAAGGTTTCGTGCTGCTCAGTCTGGTGCTCATGGGATGCTTCAGCCTAAGGGTTAAGCTGTTCCTGGGCTTGGGTTACCTTGGTTTGCTGTATCTGCTAGACAAGGCTGGAAACCAATATGGGCTCTGATGATCTGATCCGTTTCTCTATAGTCTATAGAATAGCTGTGTGCCACCGATCGATACTATCTGCTCCCTTATTTTTGACAATATATGTATGCTAGGTAAGCTGTTATGTGTTCTGCTGAGTTTTTTTTTTTTGCCATCGGGCCATTTACCCATTTTTCATTAGAGGAAAAAAGTTACCAGTACACCCATGCGAGATCATGCAAGCGAGGAGCCTTCGTGACACAACGCACACCTTACCACCTAGCAAATGAAATTACTTAGAGAAAATTACATGGAAAGGTGTTTTGCGACCAAAACGGCAAGACAAAAGCGAACGTCTAGGCCCGCTGGTTCCTGCCTCGGAAGAGGACCTGCATGGTTTCCCGTGTCGACGTCGACAGGGGAGGGTGAAGACCGCTTGGAATTCCTCAAAGGAGGCTTCGTCAGGTAGCTCAGTCTCCACCTCGAGCCCCAGACGTTTCATCATCACGCTCCGCCTGAGCCTCCGGCTTTTGTTCCCTGTGCCTCCTCTTAGGGACGAGCTCTGAGTCGTCCAGCTCCCCTGCCCATGCTCTGGCCGCCCGGGTTAGCCGCAGTCATGGAGGCGACAACAAGACAGGCATCGTGAGCGGGTTCTTGAATGCAGCACTGAAGTCCTCGTCTATGTTGCGGCCGTCACGTCAGGCACTCAACCATCAACAGCCGGTGTGATTGGGCCTCCTCCGTCTGCACCTTCCTGGTTGGTGGGGAAGTCGACCTAGACCTGGGGTGGTGATTCCCCTGCCTGCTCCGGCTCCAAGAGTGAGGGCTTTGGTGAGGTTTGGCCTGAACCGCACTCGTCTGGGCCTGAAAGGCATAGGTCCACCGCCTGGGCCACCTCTGACATGGCCTGTCATGTGATACCTACTTGAGGTGGCCAATTGGTTAGACATGCCTCCACCGCAACCAGCATGGGATCGAAGTCCCAACGTTGAACCTCCGAGCAACGGTCCACTGCGAGCTCAGGCTCAGGGTGCACCGCTTGCATCTGCAGCATTTCGCCTCCCTGCATAGCGATGCTAGAGTGGCCGTCCTGCTGACAATCGCGTGAAAAGGGGGCCGCGAGCCAAGCACAGACCCCAGCCGCACCCACAGACACACGGAACCTCGATGAAAGGTGTGCCTGGAGCTCCTTCGTCGTGACGGCTGGCTGGTCTCCACCAACGAGTGTCACGAGAACAAAGGGGAGGTCCGCTCCAGACGCGGTGAGCTCCACGTTTCTCTAGATGACGAAGACCTCGACCTTGGGACGGTTATCAACGTCACCCAGAGGTGGTGATACCGGCAGGCTGCTGTTGTGGTGCTGCTGAGGACCAAGTCTCTGCAGTGACGATGACGGCGTGGTTGACCGCTGCACATGAGAAGGCGACAACGCTATCGGCGCCTGACCTAATGCGGCGCAACATTCCAGTGACAAGCTGGGTCGCCTTAGACCAGCAGGGCAACGTTCCCTAAAGGCACTCCGGCTAGGGCGACACGCCACCAAGGATGAAGGCGTGCATGATGTTGAATGACCTTGCTTGCAAGCCCTGGCCCGATGGCCGGTATCCCGACCGCATAGGCAGTGGTACTGGGAGCGACATTGAGCGGCGATGTGGTCATGCGCGAGGTACTTGAAGCAGAGACCAACAAGCTCTGATGGGACAGGGTGGTGGCGTTTGGTTGTTGTACTCCTCGGACAGCGGCAGTGATGACGACTCTTGACATTCTGGAATCCATCGGCATTGACATTTGGGCCCTCGATGGGGTTGCCGAAACGAGTCAGGCATTGGCGCCCTACGCCGTGGACCGAGTCGCTGGTGCACCGGAACTCTTGCCGCTGGCTACGAACCAAGGCAACACTGCGTGGGCACTCACACGGCGTACAACGGTTGAGTCCCATGGCCGTTGGGCGCAGCGGTCCAGTGCCGATGATGCCGCTTCCCCCTTGCAGGCACCGAATGGGTTCCTTCCACTACGCACTGCACCGCGTCCGGAGCCCCTACCGGCGGTTGAGGCGTGGGCCAAAGAGCCTTGCAGGCAGCATCCAGGGACGGCGAGCATGTGGTAGAAGCAGCGAGTTCGTCGTTTGAGCTACCCGCACCAGTTTCTTCCTCCCAATGCTAGAACTTACTCTTGCTAGGTACCCGACGAGTGGGGAAGAAAGGGGGGCATGCGCGGACAGGGAGGAATGCGAGGGCCTGCCCGAGCGTGCCGCATCCTCCTCCTCGTCTTCGTCATCTAGGATGTTATCGATGACGACCCACGTCTTGTCCACCATCTCTCCAACTGTGGCAGGCACGGCGACAGGTTTGGGCCTGGAGGGGGTGTCACCTAGCGGCGGCGGCGTCTCTGGTGTTGAGGGAGCCCCAGATCCAGACCCCACAGAGGCAGAACCACCCGTGCCAGCGCTGTGGCAGCCGACATCGATGATGTAGGGGGCGGGGGTCACTGGGGCCCGGATGCCGTCCGCCGGCAATGGTGACGACGGGCAGGAGGCTACAGGGCCTAATCCTACAGGGGCCACCCCAGGGCCGCCATGACCGTTGTAGGAGGTGGGCAACTCTTTGGCCACGGTGGCGGCATAGTCTGGCCCTGGCGCGCTAGATCCAGGCCCCCCGCCCACAGTCGGGGTGGTGACGGCGGCCCCTGGCGGTGGAGGGGCCGGCGACCCGTGTGGCGGCGGCAGGCGTGCATCGCATGCCCCAGCGACAACTGCGAGCTCGGAGATTGCAGGAGAGGGAGGAGGGAGGGGCTGCCGGCGCCGGGAAGGCAGCCGGCGGTGGCTTCGGCGAGTCAGGGGTGGCTAGCGGCTGAGTTAATCTCTATCTCCACTTACACTAGCGCTCTGCTCTTATTGGCTGCCACTAACATGGGTCTCTTTATGCCTAGACTTGTATGTGTATGAAATAAAGTTTTTTTGAAAGTCCCCGGGGGGGAGTTCCCCACCAGTATTATATTTGGCCCTTGGTATAAAATAAAGTTATGCATGGCCCGATGTTGTTGGAAGAATTTTGAACGAAATCTTTTTTTTTTAATGTGTCCTTGTGACGTGTTTCATTTAGTAGAAGTGGAATGTCAAGCTTACTGTAAGAGAGATGAATTGGGAGAGAGAACTGCACAATTTGCATTACACTCAGTGGAGATAGATATAAAACAACCGGAAGTAAGAGAGATGAATTGGGAGAGAATCACCGCACAATTTGCATTACACTCAGTGGAGGTAGATATAAAACAACCGGAGCTCCCCACGGTTAGCCGATCCTATAATCTAGGCGACGTGGAGAGAGCAGCCGGGTCAAGCAACGGTTACAAGAGATAAGACTCAATGCAAAAGACGCTTAGCCTATACTACCTCTCGACCCCGCTCGGTTGTAGCATGATCTTGTCGAATGCACAGCCTGTCTCTGAAGTCTTCGAACAGCGGCGTGGGCAATCCCTTGGTCATGACATGTGCAATTTGATGTTGAGTTGGAATTTGCAAAACGCGGAACTGTTCGAGAGCAACACGTTCCCTGACGAAGTGAATGACCAGCTCCACGTGCTTGGTCCGGACGATGGTGAACTGGATTCTCAGACGGATAAACAGCCGATATATTATTGTCGCAGAGATCAATGTGGCCTTGTCGATCTTGGACGTGGATCTCAGAAGCAGGTTGCGTAGCCAACAACATTCTTCAGCCGCGTTCACCACACCCCGGTACTTTCGGCCTCGCTACTGGAACATGATAATCGCTCACCGCCGCTTAGATGACCATGAGATGAGTGAGTCACCAAGGTAGACACAATAACCGGATGTCAAACGACGCGTCTTGGCAGCCTCTCCAATCGGCGTCGGAGTAAGCTTTGAGGTCGGTGGAGGTTGATGACGAGATGACGAGGCCGCAGTCGATCGTGCCATGGAAGTACCGGAGTATCCGTTTGACGAGGTTCCAGTGTGTTGCCCGCGGTGAATGCATGTAGAGGCAGGCCTAATTGGCGGCATAAGCGGCGTCCGGATGCGTCAACGTCAGGTATTGCAACGCTCCCATGATGCTGCGATAGAATGTCGCATCATCCTTTCGCTCGCTATCGAGGCGGCAGCTTCGCTTGGTGTCGATGGCATGGCTGCGGAGCTTGCGATTAGCCATCCTCGTGTGATTGAGAATGTCCTCGTGTAATGGACCTGAATGCGAGAAAGAACTTGAGCGTGCCAAGGTCCTTGATGGCGAACTCACGACAGAGCTCGTGGATGATGCGCTACAGCAGCGATGTAGTGGACGCCGTCAAGATGATGTCATCGACGTAGACAAGGAGGTATGCCAGCGCGTCACCGCATCTGTAGACAAACAACGACGAGTCCGAGCCGGTGGGGATGAAGCCGATGGAGCGAAGATGCACCCCCAGGCGTTGGAACCACGCCCGCGGTGCCTGCTTGAGGCCATAGAGAGACTTGATGAGGAGGTAGACGTGGTCCGGCCAAGTCTCGTCGACGAAGCCTACCGGCTGATGACAGTAGACACGTTCCGCCAAGTTGCCATGGAGGAACGCGTTTTTGACGTCGTGCTGGTGCACCTGGCCATCGGCGCGCCGAGGTGGAGCACGGTGCGGATGGACATCGGTTCCACCACCAGGGAGAATGTTTGGTGGAAATCAACGCCCGGTCATTGCGAGAAGCCACGCACAACCCATCGTGCCTTGCACCGCTCTAACGAGCCATCGGGATGAAGTTTGTTCTTGAAGATCCACTTGCTGGTGATCACATTGGCATGTGGTGGTCGTGGAACAAGAGTCCATGTCCCATTGGCCTTCAGCGTGCCAAATTCATCTTGCATCGCCGCATGCCAGTCAGGATCACGAAGGGTGGCACGAACTCAAGTCGGAGGAGGTGTCGGTGGCACCGTCGATGCACCGTGGGCATACTTCGGGTTGGGCACGTGGGTGCCGTCACGCGCCTGGGTGATCATTGGGTGCGGGGGGCACCGCCGGTGTGGGCGTCGGTGGCTCCTCAGGAGCGGATGCGCTCACAGGTGCTAGAGCTGGCGTTGGCGCGATCGATGGGGAGCGGCCTGGCGATGATGACGGTGCCGGACATGACTTGGGGCTTCCTGATCCGAGTCCACTGGTTTGCACGTGAGACGTGGCCCTAGCCTGCGGATGCGGATCAGGCATTGCCATTGGACACCGGTTTGGTGCGGGCCCAGAGACGTGCATACGCGGATCAGACGACGTCGTGGGAGACTGGATACGCACGGCCCGATCAAGATGTCGCGCTCGAGGAGTGCGTGGCTGGCGAGCTTGGTGAGCCATGGGCACCGGGAGTATGTCCTCGAGGCACGGAGAACTCAGCGGTGAACCGTTTGTCCCTGAGTCACCAAGGTGCACAAACGGAAAACATATTTCGTCGAAATAAACGTGACGAGATATGATAACGCGCTTAGTCTCTGGATTGTAACACTTGTAGCCACACTGATCCAGAGGATACCCCAAGAACACGCAGCGAACAGAATGTGGCAAGAGCTTGTGTGGTGCTATGGCTTCGGTGTTAGGGTAGCAGAGGCAACCAAAAATGCGCAACCGAGCATAATCTGGAGGCGCGCCGAACAAAAGTTCGAACGGAGTGGAGTTTTGTCGAGGGTGACAAGGATGCCGATTTAGAAGACATGTGGACGTGGCAAGCGCATTAGGCCAGAACGAGGGTGGGAGCGATGCCTGGAACATGAGAGCACGGAGGCCATCATTGAGCGTGCGCAAAACACGCTCGGCACGGCTGTTCTGTTGTGATGTGTAGGGGCAAGTCAGACGCAGTGCAATGCCATGCTTGGCAAAGAATGCACGCGACGTAGAGTTGTCAAACTCCTTCCCATTGTCAGTTTGAAAACACTGAATCGGTCGCTAAAATTGAGTGCCAACAAAAGCATGAAACGAAATAAGAGTGGGCAGAACATCAGACTTGTGGCGCAAGGGGAAAGTCCACGTATAGTGAGAAAAATCATCTAAAATGACAAGATAAATTTGTATCCTGAGTTGCACATTATTGGCGAGGTCCAAACATCACAGTGCAACAATTGAAAAGGAAAAGAAGAAACATTTGAGGACTCTTTGAATGGAAGCCACACGTGCTTGCCAAGGCAGCAGGCTTGGCACGTGTGACGACTGGACTTGGAGCAACTGAAGCTGACTGTGCGAGACAAATGCAGAAGAGCATCCCAACCTGGGTTGCCAAGCCGAGAATGCCAGAGGTGACCATCGGACCATGTGAGGGGCGCCTGCGAGGGTCGTGGAGGAGCAACGCCACGACCAGTGCGCAGAGGGTACAGCTCGCCGGAAGAGTCACATCGGAGGAGCGCCATCCTGGTGCGAAGGTCCTTAATGGTGAAACCCCATGGATCAAACTCCGTGGACACAGAATTATCTTGACTTAGAGCACGAACAGATATGAGATTCTTGACAAGCCGAGGAGCAATCAGGACATTATTCAAAAGTAAAGGATTGGAGGAGGTGGGGATAGAGGCATGGCCAGTGGAGGACGCGGACATCAGACCGCCGTTGCTGACAACGATCTGACGAGGAACAGTGGAAGAGGAACAAGTGCTAAGTATACCAGGGTGGGAAGCCATGTGGGAAGAGGCGCCTGTGTCCAGGAACCAGTCGTTGGCGCCGCCGGTGGTGGGGTTCAATGACATGCTGTTGAGTGCGGAGTAGAGCCCGGGCGGCAGGGAGCCAGTGTCGTGCTGTGGCGGCGGCGCGGCGAATGCCGTCATGGCCGAAGGAGGGCTGACGCCGGGGCGCGGCGTGAGGACGCCCGGGCACCAGGCATTCAGCGGTCATGCCTGAACCACCCCTTGCCACGGGTTGTAGGGGGCAGGCCACTGCGGTGGTGGAGCGGGAGCGGGAGCAGGTGCGGACTGGCGCTGATGGTTGTCCGCCTTGCACTTCTTGCGACGATCACCGTCAATGGCGCTAGAGACTTGCGGGGTTGGGCGGTGTAGGAGCCGGCGCAGACTTGGTGGTGGAAGGCGTGTCGCGAGCGGCAAGGAGCGCCGTCTATGCCTCCATCTGTAGGGAGTACTTGATGCGGTGCTCCTCCTGCAGCAAGTATGACTTGGTGTAGAGGAAGGTCGGCGGCAGCGTCATGGTGGAGAGCACGGCGATAGCTTGGCTAAATTTGTTGTTCAGCACACCAAGAGTGTTGATGACGAGCGCCGGGTCAGAGACGGCGGCGCCGTAGTCGTAGAGGGTGTCGGCGAGGCGCTTGAGGCAGCTACAGTACTTGCCGATCGACATGTCAGCCTGGAACAGGCTGTGGAACTCTTGCTGGGCGTAGACGGCGTGCTGTAGACTGTTGTCGAGGAAATGACCGGTGATGGCGGTCCAGGCGGTGTAGGCAGAGCTGCGCGGCTTGTAGACATCGCTCCAGATGTCCTTGGACACAGTAGAGTAAAGCCACGAGACGATGCACGAGTCCACCCGCAGGCACTCGGGATCATCGATCATGGCTGCCGCGTCGATGGTGTCATCGATGTGGTTGACGAGGCCAAACTTCTGGAAGGTGAGGTCGAAGAAGGATCGTCATTGCCGGAAGTTCCTGTCATCCATGGACAGGGTGACAGGAACGTGACTACGGATGTTGAGTAGGACGAGGGTGGAGGTCGTTTGATTGAGGTACAGGTTCGGTAGGCACAGCGAATGGATTGATGTCGGAGGAGACTGAACTGGTGGGGCTCGCCATGGCTGAGATCAGCAGAAGGTGGAGTTGAGGATCAAGAAGATCTCATACTATGTAAGGGAGATGAACTGGGAGAGAATCACCGCACAATTTGCATTACACTCAGTGGAGGTACATATACAACAACCGGAGCTCCCCACGGTTAGCCGATCCTATAATCTAGGCGACGTGGAGAGAGCAGCCAGGTCAAGCAACGGCTACAAGAGATAAGACTCAACGCAAAAGACGCTTAGCCTATACTATCTCTCTGACACTTACAACACTCCTCGATAATCCTTGGATGACCGAGGAAGGATGGAACTTATAGTCTCGACTTAATTTATATGATTACATTTGCAACGGATTGGGCACCACCAGAGGCAATAGGGCGCACAAGTGCCTGAATCCCGCCAAAATCCACAAGTTGGCCTCCTCGATGATCAATCAGAAAACCCGTCAGGACCGCTGCTTCGGATGTTGAACGTCCTGGAGTTTCTCTTTCCACAACTGCCAACCGATCAGAAGCGTTATGGAGTCGAAACCTCGACTTTAATTCTTTGGCCACCCTCTTACGAGAGAGAAGCCACCACGACTAGAAGCATTCATCGACTGCGACCATCAGATGATCATCAATGTCAATAATGGCCAGCGCTTTGCTCGACACCTGCTGACTGAAAGAGCAGTAGAGTAGAATGTGGTCGATCTCTTCGCTATTTGACGCACAGAGATCGCAGGCGGACGATTGCTGCAAACCATGACGATGACGACGAGCTGCAGTCCAACACCGTCTGTGAAGCACTAGCCAGAAAAAGTGTATAACCTTCGATGGAGCGGAGACCTTCCATAATTCCTTGGCCCCCAGCGGCCTCGATGCTCCGACGAAAATGGTGCGATAGGCCGACGAGCAGGAGTTGAGCGAGTTTGAAGCCCACTTCCAGCGCAGTTTATCTGGGAGATCAATTTGCACGCTTTGTACGATTTCCCAGAAAAACTGGCACCGTCAGATGACCTATGATGTCGTTCACCCACGCATTCCCTGGAATTGCCTCGGCCACCAAGCGGCCAAGACGCCTACGACCAACATTGCGCAACAGGTTTGGCGCGACGTCGCGCACCGACCACCGAGTAGCCACCCCACCCGTCATCTATCGGTTGAGCCAGAAAACTGTGCTCCTGCCATCGCCAGGAATAACATTGGTCGCAGGCTCGCAGCGTTGAAGGCTGCATTTCTCGCCGGCAGACGGCAGTAGAGGCCAGGGACGGTATGCATGAAGTCTGCGCTGCCACTCCCAACGCCGCCGATCAGCCAGGCCATGGCCACCAAGTTCCTTGGTCCGACAGGCGACCTGCCAAGCGACCCTACATAGGCCACCCGCAACGTGATCAGAGCCTGACCATAGAAATGTGCGACGCCGTTTATCGATCTCCCCCACTGCCCATGGGGATAGGCAAACAGCAATAGATAGGTGAGTTGGGAATTGGGATGGCTGAGAGCGTGACGGTGGCCAGAGTTGCCCTCCCCGCCAAATTGAGCAGGTTCCTTTCCAGGCCAGTATCCGTTTAGCAACTGCAGCAATGAGATCTTGCTCCTCGGACCTCCTGAGCTTATGGATCGATAACGGTATCCCCAAGTATCGACATTGGAAGTCGTCCACCCGGCAACCGAACAATGACTGCAGAAGTTCTGTTTGCGCTTCAAAGCCAGTCGGGGAAGCAATGTTTGTAGAATGTAGATAGGCCTGAGGCTTCTTCAAAAATCAGGAGGATCTCCCGCAATACCGCAACACCCCCATGACCGGGGCTAAGATAACGACCAAGTCATCGGCTTATAGAGGAGCTCCGCAACGCGCCGCCCTGGACGGCAAAGGCCTGAGGAAGCCATTCTCATTTTGAACCAAATCGGACAAACAACATCAGGAGATAAGAAATTGACAGTAGCGGGACTGCTAATAATGTAATACTTCAAATATTGCAACCGTCTTTATGACAACATGCTAGATTAGGCTAGTTGAAAGCTGCACATATTACAAGAGGTGGGACTTGGGGTGGGCCGTGCCGGCACGGCCCTCTCGTGCTTCGGGCCGTGCCTTCGAGGCACTGTAAATCTTTTCTTTGGAGCTGCTAGCACCCCTAGGCGTCGATACTAGCGAATGCCTCAACCAGCCGTGGCAGGATATTGACCAGCGCAATCCTAAATCCAGCGGAGCATGGCCGCACCCTACTACCCTCGGTGGGATTCCCTCCTCGTCGAGCGTGCCGAGGAGGCAACCATCCTGGTACGCCTCGCACGCCCGGATCACAAGCTGCCCACGGCGGTGGAAGTGGTCTCTGACAAAATCCTCGAATCCCGCTGGCGGCCGGCGCAAGAGGTGGAGCATGGTCTGGAGGCTTTGCAAGAACGTGCTCTCACTGTACGGGAGCTCGTTGCGTTGACCCATCGGTGTGCCGGCCCGAGCCCAGGCAGGCTCGTTGTAGTAGGGCTGGGCAGTGAGCACGAGGCCCTGGATGGAGACGACGACCTGGAGGATGGTGGATGCCTCCGGTGACCATTGCTCGGCTTCGTCTTGGGCACCAAAGGTGTTGAGCAGGCTCAGGCACACCGTGCCGGAGGAGTAGAGGTTAGGGTTCACGTGGAGGCCGAAGGAGCGGTAGTGTACCAGTGGCGGCTCGGCAGGGTATGACGGCGGTAGCTGGACATCGAAGAAGAAGAGCCCATCGTGATACGGTGTCCCGCCTGCTCCCACCATCACTGCTCGTAGAAGGTCCATGCGGTCCTCGAACACCCGCACGTAGATAGTATCTGCAGGAATGCATGTACGGGCAATTAAACCATTAGATAGATAGACATACATGCTCAAATATATAGTCGTTAATTTCTGAGTTTGATGATTGATGCCCAAGAATTCAAATCCGTATATTGCTTAATTCACTGCATAGGTACGTACCTGGCAAGTTGTTGCTCTCAAGAATTTTCCATTCTTTCTGCACCCTCTTCGTCCACATCCTTCGTACACTGGTGCCCTGCAACTCTCATCAGTTTGCAAAAAAACTAATTAGCAGTGAATACTGAATACTAATAACACAAAATACGATGGATCACTGTCAAATTGAAACAATGCATGGAAGTGATCAGACTGGCAATATTACATTATTTGAACCCCGGCCCTAAACTTATATAGATATAATTTATGAATAGGAAATAGAGTGGTAAAAGTAACTAGTATACTATTTTTGTAGGTAAAAGTTTCATTGGATTAAATTTATTTTTGGTGATGGATCGATCGAACCGCTTGTGGTAACACAACTGCATTTTATTAGCCGCTAATAGCGGGAAAAAAATCCTGTAGCGCCAAATGTGCCATATCCTAGCGTCGGAGGCCCTGAAATGCTAAATCCCGCTATGGCGGCAGATAAATCCCGCAATTTCGAACAGTGTCAGAGAAAAAGAAATTACGGACCTGGTCCATGTTGTTAATGTAATGGTGATCTGAAGGACATTGCTGCACAATCTCAAACTGTGGGAAGGGAAATGGCTTATCATCAGGGGTGCCATCTGCCTCAGACTTCTCCTCCCCGGTTGAGCCACCACTGTTACCACCACCTCCATTGATGCCTGCCTCGGCAGTCGATGTTACCTTCACGTCACGATTGCCACTGAGCACCTCTCCAATGATGCTCTCTGTGGCTGTAAGTTCTGATTTTACCAAATACCTCCAACCTTTTGAAAACACTTTACCAACTAGTCCGATCACTGCCGTGATGATAACTCCGATCTGATTCATCCTCGTCATCGATCCACGACTATCATCTTCGCTATCACTCTCACTACCAGAACTGTCGTCAGTCTCGCTGCCAGAACCGTCATCACTGTCGCTGCTGGAATTGTCGTCGTCTTCACCGTTGTTGTTGTTGTTGTCGTCGTCGTCCTGAAATCAACACAATTATCTCATATTGTTTCATGATAAACGTGTGGATCATGATAATTGCATCCGGAATATACAGAAATCGGTGGATCACAGACACATACATCAGCGGCGACGTTCTCTCGTGCCTCATCAATGGCATTGTTCATATCTCCGTCTTCATCTACCCACTCACTTAATTCATGAAGGAGATCATCAATACTTCGCTCCTTGACGATGGCTATCTCACGGAACAGCACCTGAAATTGTTTTCCTCAAATGATGAGCTACAAGTTCAACTTGGAGAGTCAAGTCTATTTGTGCTCTTACTAACTTGTTTGAAAATCCTAGCACAAAATGTAATAATAGACAACATACACACCTTAATAACTCTGTAAACCAGAGAAATTGCCCCCTTAAAATAGCTGGAGTGGTTTTGGCTGGCGTTTGGGTGTTTTGCCCGGTTATTGAAAGTTATATAAGATGCTGTGTATGTATGTTGGTATTGGAGTTCGGAGAGTATGGAGGGTTTCATTATTTAAGCGAGTAGTTAAGGAAGGGTAAAACGGACATGATTATATATCGAATATATAATAATGGCAGTCCTTATTTATACTCCTATTAAAGTGATGTAAATATAGCTGAGAAAAAGTGAAATCCAGAGTCATACGAAGTAATGTAGAATTTGATTTCTTCACAAGAGTATATGTTAAGATCCAGGTTAATTTTAGGCCTTCAATTTTTACAATAATCCTATCATGGTGATGTGTTTTTATTATAGCATATATATATATATATATATATATATATATATATATATATATATATATATATATATATATATATATATAAGAGAGATTCTCCATGTATATATGTATATATATATATATAAGAGATTCTCCATGTATATATATGAACGTACCTTGGACGTGTTGCCGTCACCCCACTTGACATAGATATACTGTGCTTCGTCACACTCACACTCATAGTAGACGAGTTGCCCCACCCATGAAAGGTCACTTGTAGACGACGGCGAGTCTGTCGTCGGAAGCTGCCGGCGGCGGACGACGATATCTCCATAGTCGATGGTACGGGAGTCATCGTCGTAAGAGAAACCTCTGACATCGTACGCGCTCAAGGTCTCCTCCTCGTCGGACTCCAGCAGATCCCATGACACGCGCACGGTCTTGTCCTTGTAGTTGTAGCCTCTCACGACGCCGACACACTCATCCTCCCCCTCCGGCGGCTCCGTCGACGGTGTCGTCCTGACAACGTGCTGCCCCGGGATCAGGTCATTGTTGGTCTCTCCCTCCCAGACCAACAGCGACGTCGACGGCACGCCGCGCTGTCTCGTGCCGTCCTGCCACAGCACGTCCACCGTCGTGCGAGTGTTGGCCACGACCAACGGCCGCCGCCCCAAGTCGTCGTCTAATGAGCGTTGCCTCCGACTTGGTCGGCGCTGCCGCCAGTCCCTTCTCGTCAGTCCACAGGCAGCGGTTGCGGCAGCAGACGACTGCTGCTGCAGATCGTGATCGTCGGAGGCAGCGCCGCCGCGAAACAAGCACCGGTCGCCCACGCCCCAGTATTTGAAGTCAAAGATGTTTCCGGGGCCTAGGCAGAGGAAGGTCAGGTCGCGAGGACTCTGCTGGTTCGGCGGCGGGGGCAGAGACTCGTCGATGGCGCCGGTGTGCAGCTGCGACGACGACGCGAGCCAGTAGACGAGCACGCAGGTCGTCTCCACCCTGCACACGGTGCCCTCGCCATGGCTGGGCTTCCAGTAGCCCTTGAGCCACCGGGACGCCCTGAGGATGCCCGGCGGGCCACCGACGTGCTGCCCCGGGTAGAAATCCTGGTCCTTAGAGCCGTCCTTGTTCACGGTCGACGTCATCGTCCACAGCTCGGCGGTGTGCCCCCACGCTACCCTGCACTTGGCGCCGTCGTCGAACACCACGTCGACGTCGAGGCACACCTCCACGACGCAGCCCAGCCACGCGCCCGCCTCCGCCCCGTCGGCGGTTAACACCACGTTGTCTCCCACGCTGAACTCGCCACCGGCGCGTCGCACCTCCGCCGGCGACACGGCCCTTGCGACGATCGCCGGGGGCACGTTCTTGTCGTCGCCATCTGGTAATAATGGTAGGCGGGCCAGGTCGAGCTCGGTGGCGGCGCACATCACGGTTCCCAGCTGGCCGCCAATGTCTGTCGACGACGCCACGACCATGCTGGGCTGCATGAAGCTCCGGTCGGCGACACGTACGTCGCTGGCGTTCACGGTCGCCTTGCTGCCGTCGAGGCGCCGCACGACGAGCTTAGGCCACGGTCTGCCCTTCCCGAGCACGATGCCGTAGTGGTTGCCACCGGCGGCTGCTGGCGACGACGGGTTCAGGAGCGTGACAGAGTCTCCTCGGCAGATAAGCTGCCCAATTGCGTCCTCCATTGTTGGCAGGAGTCGTCTGTGCGTACGTGTTTGTTTGTTGGATCAGCCAATCCAATTTCTTGTTTATAGGTTTATTAATTGATAAATAGGGTTGTAATTTATAGTGGTTTACGTACGTGGTTATCTGGGAGAGTTGGAGTAGGTTTTGGAGGCCGTGTAAGAAGGTCCTCTGCAACACAAATACAAACCATAATGGATTTTTTTTAAAAAAAATTATTTGCTTGTAAATAATACTATGGAATCTTTTTGTTGGAATGTTGTATATCCTAGTCTCCAACACAGACCAGTGCATCATTGTTTATTGTCATCATCTTATTTAATTGGAATCATCATCTTTGTTTAAGATGAATTACGTTATTATAAATTTCATTCAGTTGGTACAAGTAGAACTTAGCCCCAATAAGCAATGCTTTTAGGTGACTTGTTATTTAGGATAAAATAAAAGTTTGATTTAGGATAAAATATAAAAATGTCCGTTGGCATTAGGGATGGTGGACGGCGTCCGAATGCACCAAAGAGCAGTGACATTGCCTTCTACAATTTGCACACCAATCCAATGCAAAAAACCAACCGCAAAGGCGCAACCAGATAGGGTGAACTGTGCTTTCAAAACTTGAGTGCCGCACAACTCACATAGGTCTGAGTCAATGCAGTGATAAGCATTCTAGGTTGATATAATACTAGATCATATTTCGTGCGTGCAGGACTTTTTAAAAAAATAAAATCATTGCTTGCATGAATTAAACCTACATGTTATTGCACCGTTCTTAACAAAATTAGGAAAAGCAATGAAAGAATTCAATAAAAAAACTAATAGAATTAGATTGAATTATAAGATGATGTAAAGGCAAAAACAAATAGATATTTCTAATATCATGAAAGTAGTAATTGCACTTAGTGAAGATGATGGATATCTTGTATTATGAAGTTAGAAGTTAGTTGGAAGACACGGCTATTATAGCACGTTTGGTTGGAGGGATTTCTTAGAAAGGAATGGGAGTTAAGAGATATGTGATTAAAATTCCTCTGATTGGTTGGTGGGCATGGGAGTTCTTGTGGGAAAGGAAACAGGAATTCGTGGGCCTCAATTCTCACCTTTTAAACCTAAGGAGAGGGGTGGGAATTGAGTGGGACTTCCTTATCAACACAAGATTGATAACTTAAGTTACGATTTCCCATTGCCAAACCCAACAACCAAACAAAGGCCGCAGAAGAAACTCCCTCTTGAACTCTCTCTTAACTTTCAGCACATGCCAAACAGGGGATTTGGAGTATAAATCAAGCTCCCACATTAATTCCCTCCACTAACTCCCACCACCAATTCCCATGTCCTTTCTCTGACCTTGCCAAACACACCGTTAGAGGGAGATGTTGTGAATAATTAGTTAGGAAATGATATGGATAGCTTGCATGTTGAGATACAACTTGTAGTGAGGATTAGCTTTATAAAAGATATAGATAGATATAGGTCATGTTTGACACAGCTCACAACAACTTCATGAGCTGTTGTGAGCTTTTTTTTTTGTCAAACACCTTTTTTCAAAACAGCTTCATGAGTGAAGCTGTTTTTATCCCCTCTCACAAAGGGATGAGTTGGGATGAAGCTGAAAAAAATAGCTTATTACAGCTTCATCTCCCATATGTGGACCCCACTGTGCACAAAAGACAATTATTGGCCAAGAGAGACAGAACGCTCGCGGGGATAAGGGAGGCGACGCGACCAGGCTGACTCGGGCGTGGCCATCGGAGCGTCGTTGCCGAGAGCGTGGCCCGCCGGGGCCGGCTCGCCGAGAGCGCAGCCCGCCAGGGGCGCGGTCTTCTGGGTCGCCAGGGCGTCGGACTTGGAGTGGAGCTCGCCGGGGCACGGTCTTCTAGGGCATTGAGGCCTCTGGGACTGGGACTGGAGCTCACCAGGATTGGGACTGGGGTTCACCAGGGCACCGAGATTGGGGCGCGGTTTCTGGCGGCACGGTTTCTTGAAACGCGGTATTCTAGGGGCATCAGGCATCAGTCCTAGGAAGAAGATGGCAATAATCGGAAGAAAAAAGGAAAGGCCATGGGTAGTTTGGTACTTTATTCCTTTTCCCCTCTTGAGAAGCTGTTTTGTTAAACCGAGTGAATAAAACATGTCAACTTCACCTGTAGAGCTGATTATTGAGCTGAAAACCAAAAAACCAACTTAACTAGTGAAGTTGAGCTGTGCCAAACGAGGCCATAGATAAGCAATTGAACAATAATTGGTTGTGATGTGGCACAGAATTAAAGGAAGTCATCCCTGGCTTTGTTCACTGTACCTAATATTCGATACTTTTATATAAACCAAAAAATGGTTAAAGCTTGTCCCTCTACCATTAAGTACATAATATTTTTTTAGGATATATTCATTGTTCAATAAAAAATATGTCCTGTGTGCGAACCTTATTTGTTGAAGACGATCTATGGTAATTAAGAAATAAACCGCTAATTAAATGAGATATTCAGTCTTGCATGCGCCATATGCATCTCCTATATATCCTATGGAAAGTTAATGTTTGCTGATATGTACGTACGTGAAGAGAGGAAAAAATATTTTTGATGCATACATGTGAGCTGACCAGCACCATCTTTAGGTCTGCATAGAGTTGACCGCTGACTCAAGGACTTGTCCGCGAGCCACACAGATTTCGTCGTCATGATCAGGAATAATTCAGGATGCACACGGACACAATTTGGCGGCATGCAGTGCGGAAATTGAAGGCTATTTTGGACGGCTGCATATCTAGACAAACGTAGCACAATCCTGATCAGCATGGTGTATGTACGTATATGTGTTCGATTTGTGATAAACATTCCAAAATTTTCAGGGAAAAATACAATCTTTTCTTATGTTCGGTCGATCGGGAAGGGCATATGCTCATGCTTGTGCCTATTGTACTAGCTAGCACTACACATGTTTTAAACAAGGCCTTCAAGACGAAGTTATATCCATTGAACAAGCAATAATATCTTGTATGATCAATGTGTTGTCTTGGTCAAAGTGGATTGATTTTTCAGCATTTCTAGTTGCACGAAATATATATCTCACAACTTCTAACAGACGGATCAACACGGCAATAGATGCAAAAGATTTCTGCACCAAGTACTATGCAACCTTATCCTAGACGATAAGTGCTAGGGAGACAGCCATCCTATGACTTGTAGCTATAACATTGGCCAATCGTTGCCAAGATATATACTAGACTTTATGGTTTCGTCTAGACGTCATGTAGACGATCTAGACGCACGCACGTGTTGGTGAACAGTGGTTGGTGGGGATGTTGTTGGTTGATGTAAATTTGCGCGAGAAACTTAAGATACTGTTGATTTAGAAACAAGAAGAAGTTAAATTTTGGAAATATTATTATGATTTTAATAAAATATGTATTACACCTTCTGCATGCATGAGACTTATTATACGTGATTTTTAGTGTTCTTGTCCCTGTAGCTAAATTTTCGGTTGTGTGCGCGTTCATACTTGTACAAGATGTGAAGTGGCTCCTCGACAGAGTTAACCACCAAAATCTACGACATGCATCAATGGCACTTTCCAGCTGGCAATTTGGCAGCATCTCAATCTATCTTTGTCGGTCTACAATCGAGGGAAGTTTTGTCATTCCACTGGACATTATACTTTTCTAAGTTCTAATAACCTATCGTCGTCCACGGGCGGTCCGCCATTAATGCATGACATAGGTTTTATGGTTTCGTCTAGACATCATAATGTAGACGATCCCGACGCACGCATGTGTATGTGAACAGTGGTTGATGGGGATGTTGTTAGCTTTATGCGAGATGCAATTTTGCATGAGAAACTTAAGATAGTGTTGATTTAGATGCAAAAATAAGTTCAAATTTAGAAAAAAGTTTTTTTTATTATGATTTCAATAAAATTCACTACTGGAGGCGCCCTCTTTGCCGAGGGCCCAGGGCACTCGGCAAAGGCCCAAAAGCCCTCGGCAAAGGCTTTGCCGAGTACCGCCCTCGGCAAAGAGCCCTCGGAAAAAAATTTAATGGCAAAGAGCCTCTTTGCCGAGGGCCATTTGTCGGGCACTCGGCAAATCCTTTTCTGAGTGCCAACGGCGGCACTCGGCAAAGAAAAGCAGCCGTCAACGGCGCTGCTCCGTTGACGGCGCCTTTGCCGAGTGCCGACAGTTAGGGCACTCGGCAAAGACATTTTTTATTTTTTTTTCAAAAACTCTTTGCCAAGTGCCGCGGCGGTAAGGCACTCGGCAAAGACATTTTTTATTTTTTTTAAAAACTCTTTGCCGAGTGCCAGGACTCATGAACAAATTTCCTGTCCGAACGAGAATCAATGGGGTTGCATGAACAATATTCAGGGCGTATTGAAACAAGTTCGTTGAGAACTTACTCGACGAACGGCTGCACCTCGGGAAGGTTGGTCAACACATATAGCATGACACTTCGCCACTCTTCATTTCCCAATATCTTATTGGTCGATCCACTTGCGCCGCCGAGTTGGCCTTGGAACAGGCTGTGGGTCCATTCATTTTTGCCAACATTGTAACGAGGGAGTGGATTATGATTGCTAGGAAGTTTCGGCTTGTAGTATAGTGTTGTGAAGTTTGCCACCTCCTCCCTTAGACTTGCCTCTACAATGGAAGCCTCAATTCTGGCTTTATTTGTACATTTCTTGCGAAGAGTCTTTAGACATCCCTCGATTGGATAGCACCACCGGGCTTGCACGGCCCCCCCAAACGTGCCTCGGACGGGAGGTGCACAATCAGATGCTGCATGGGCAAGAAGAAGCCGGGTGGAAAGATCTTCTCCAGCTTACAGAGCAACATAGGTGCCGCTTTTTCCATGTCCTGAGCGATGGTCCGAGATATCTCCTTGGCACAAAGCTGACGGAAGAAAAAGCTCAACTCTGCCAGCACTTGCCAGACATGGTCAGGGACATAGCCTCGGACCATCGCCGGAAGAAGCCGCTCAATCCATATGTGGTAGTCATGACTCTTCATCCCGTTGACTCGTAAAGTGCCTAAGTTCACTCCCCTGCTCAGATTCGCTGCATATCCATCTGGGAACATTAACGTCTTGATCCATTTTAGTACTTCCCTCCTTTGATCGGGTTCTAAGACGAAATCGACCTTAGGTCTTTTCCATTGTTTGTTTCAGCCACTAGGAGGCCACATCTCTTGCTTCGGTCTATCACACAACATCGCTAGGTCCACTCTAGCCTTAACGTTGTCCTTAGACTTGTCAGTGTTCATGAGAGTTCCCCAAAGTGCCTCGGCGATATTCTTTTCGGTGTGCATTACATCAATGTTATGTAGCAGAAGAAGGTCATCGAAATAGGGGAGCCTCGTCAAGCCCGACTTATGAGTCCACATATGTTCCTCACCATATCCTACAAAACCACCTCCTTCATTGGGCACAGGAGCATCTATCTGAGCACGCACCTCAGCACCACTCTTCATGCGCGGTTTAGGGTCTATCACTGCAACACCTTTCGTAAAATTCTTGATGTCTTGTCTGAATGGATGGTTAGAAGGGAGGAATTGACGATGCCTGTCGAACGACGAATACTTGCCACCCTTCTTCAACCAAATGAACCTCACAGCTTCCTTGCATATTGGGCACGGGAACTTCCCGTGGACACACCAGGCGGCGAATAACCCATACGCCAGGAAGTCATGCAGGGAGTAGTGGTACCAAACATGCATCTTGAAGGATGATTTTGTAGCTCGGTCGTATGTCCATACCCCCTTCTCCCAAGCGTCGATCAATTCATCAATCATAGGCTCCATGTATACACCCATATTACTCCCCGGGTGTCCAGAAATTATCAACGACAAGAAGACGTTATGCCGTTGAAAGGAGATGCCGGGGGGGGTGATTCAGGGGGATAATAAACACGGGCCAACATGTGTATGGGGCAGACAACTGTCCATAAGGATTGAACCCATCTGTTGCCAGCGCGACACGTACATTACGAGCCTCAGCTGCTTTGTCAGGATGTTTGTCATTAAAGTACGTCCATGCTTCGGCATCGGACGGATGCACCATCGTCCATGGCTTGTACCGTACACCTTTTTTATGCCATGTCATCTATTTCGCGGATTCCTCGGTCATGAAAAGCCGTTGGATCCTCGGCACAAACGGAAGGTGCCGTAGGACTTTCGTGGGGATTTTAAGCTGCCTCTTCTGGCCATCTCCAGAGTCTACCTCCAGGTACCTTGAGGATTTACACTTCGGACAGTACTTTGCATCCTTGTGATCTTTCCTAAATAAGACGCACCCCTTCGGACAAACATGTATCTTGTCATATGGCATCTTAAGCATACGAAGTAGTTTCTGTGACTCGTGCAAGTTCTTCGGCAGAATGTGCTTCTCCAGTAGCATGCTGCCAAACATGGCCAACATCTTATCAAAGCCTTCGTGACTCAGATTTAACTCGGCCTTCAACCCCATAACACGTCCAATGGCATCCAGCTGAGAAACCGTTGTACTCTCATGAAGGGGTTTCTGTGCCGAGTCCAACATTTCGTAGAAGGCCTTAGCGGCTTCCTCCATCTCCTCCTTCTCACATCCTTCTGCGAAGTGAGCTTGGTGAGTGTCATCTAGCATGTCTGCTATTCCGGCATCATCATCAAAAGCCTCGAGGCGTGGTCTCACCACCTCCGCTCTTATACGATCTGCTTCACCATGGTGGATCCACCGGTGGTAGCCAGCCGTATAACCATTGTACAAAAGATGTTTACCCATGGTCACCTTGTCTACCCTTCTGTTGTTGTCACATTTGCTACAGGGACACCAAAGTTTAGAATATCCTTTAGCTACACCCGAGCTCCATGCATGTTCCAAGAAAGCATCTGTCCCATTCACCCACTCAATGTCAAAGTCACTCCTGCTTCTCCGGCCCGTGTACATCCACTGACGGTCTTCTATCCTTCCACATATACAACACATAGTAATGTAACCATCAATTATATCTACGCGGTGTTCCTACTCTCTAATAGGTGAGGATAGGTCCTAATCCCACCCGCGGATGCGTAGATGAGGTTAGTTTCCATGCTCCGCTCCCTATCCGAGACAGAATTTTGGCAGCACCTCCCCGCCGTTCTCCCGATACACGTCCTGCAACGTGGAGATGTCTGGGTTAGTTTACATCTCCACAAGTTTCGAGCAAGTTGCGACGTGGAGATGTCTGGGTTTTATGCATCTGACGTCGCAACTTGCTCGAAACATTCTCAATTTTTTAGTACAGCCTACACATGCGATAACATGACACCTCGATAAGTTTTTTGATTTTCGGACTTCGTATGTACTTTATATAATTTTAAAACACTTTTTCGGCAAGTGGCTCGTCATGTTACGTGAAGAAGATGCGCGAAATTTGATGCGAGTTCGTGGATAGAGACTCAACATACACCAAATACCATGAATAACATTTTTCGAAGCACTAGATTACAATATTCCATGCACTTGCAGTTTAAATTTGAATTATATATAAAAATTCAACATAATCAAATTAATCAACCAAATATATCAAAAAAACTAGAAAAAGCACCAAATTTGAACATGAAGTTGTAAACAATGTAGACGGGCCCAACAAAAAATTTAGGGTAAGAAAAATTGAAAATTTGCCGAGTGCCAGCTTGGCGCTCGGCAAAGACTGTCTTTGCTGAGTGATGGGCTAGGAGCACTCGGCAAAGAATTTTTAAAAAGAAAAATTTCAAAAACGGTTAAAAAGTCTTTGCCGAGGGCCTAACGGTAATGCCCTCGGCAAAGATTGACGGCAGGGGATGGAAGTCGTGTCAGGCGATGTTGCCGAGGGCCGGCCCTTTGCGAGGGCTTAGCCCTCGGCAAAGAATTATTGTTGCCGTGCGCTTGTCTTTGCCGAGGGTCTGGCCCTCGGCAAAGAGTCTTTGCCGAGGGCTGTTTCCTCGGCAAAGACTCTTTGCCGAGTGCCCGAGCATAAGGCCATCGGCAAAGATGCTCTGTCCGGTAGTGACTATTGGAGTTTTGCTATTTATTTCTCCATGCATGTAAACTATATACTGTGGCTGGATTTTCGGTTGAGTGCGCATTCATACACATACAAGTTGTCAAGTGGCTCATCGACAGAGTTAGCCACAAAAATCTACATCATGCATCCATGGCACTTTCCAATTGGCAATTTGGCAGCATCTTGGTCTATTCTTCTCGGTCAACAATCAAGGGCAGTTTTGTCATTCCACTGGACATTATACATTTCTACTACTAAGCCCCGTTCGCGTGTCCTTAAACCCGGCTTGATCCACTTCTTTTTTCATCTGAAACAGTGTTTTTCTCTCACAAATTCCTCTAGAATTCCTCCAAACCATCCAAATTCCTCCAGAACCATACCATCCGAACGGGGCCTAAGTTCTAACCTCTCGTCGTCCCCGGCGGCCAGCCACCGGCCACCTATAATACACGCACGCTCCATCCCAAACTTCCCAAGCAGCTCGCCTAGTTCCACAAGAAAGAAGCTCGCATAGTAGCACCAATGGCCGCCTCCTCGTCCTCGATCCTCCTGCTCCTGGCCGCCACCTTCACACTCAGCGCCAGCGCGGCGACCTTCACCATCAAGAACAACTGCGGGTTCACGGTGTGGCCGGCGGCGACGCCCGTGGGCGGGGGCACGCAGCTGAACCCGGGCGGGACGTGGACCATCAACGTCCCCGCCGGCACCAGCTCCGGCCGCGTGTGGGGCCGCACGGGCTGCTCCTTCAACGGCAACAGCGGGAGCTGCCAGACGGGCGACTGCGGCGGCGCGCTCGCCTGCACCTTGTCCGGGAAGCCTCCCATGACGCTGGCCGAGTTCACGATCGGTGGCAGCCAGGACTTCTATGACATCTCGGTCATCGACGGCTTCAACATCGGCATGGCCTTCTCCTGCAGCACCGGCGTGGGGCTGGTGTGCAGGGACTCGAGCTGCCCCGACGCGTACCACCAGCCTAACGACATGAAGACCCATGCGTGTGGCGGTAACAGCAACTACCAGGTCACCTTCTGCCCGTGAGGCTGTATCGGAGAGTGATTTCCAGGAATAAGACGCACGTGTCGTGGTAACATGTCCAAGCGTGCATGCATGTATGTGCACGCCTATGTATGTATACATGGATTTGTGTACGTAACGTATACACCAGTGTATATATAATATAATAAGTCGCTGTTCATAATGTCATGTTGGAATTAAAGCCGGGATGATACAGCAAAGAGAGGAAAAATGTTAATTATTGCCACGAAGTGATTAAACAAAAAAAATGAAGGTATATTATATGGCTATACTAGAACGCTAAATCTAGAGCTCAATCGCGTGAAATTTGGGCCCTGCTCACTCGATTTCGGATGGATGCGATGAAGCGGCCATCGCCGACCGCACGCAGGACTGCTGCCGCGTGGCCTCACCCTCGTCCGTATAGTGGCGAAGCTAGAGTAAATTAGAGGACGGTGCGCTTCTCTCGTATGTGTGAAAATTAAACCTGCAAATATGGTGAAAGTTTGATCCTCATATTGGATTTTCAAATTTTTGTTGGTGCATATGAACCCACAAGCTACAGCGTAGCTTCGCCACTGCGTCCGCATGTTTTCCACCTCACCACTCTCTGCAGCACGCACACCTGAAGTGGAATCCGAGCACTCAGCTTCCTTTCTCTCTCTCCCCATACCTTTCCTTGCTCTGTTCCGGAGCAAAGGCGCCGAGCGCCATGGCCGGCCGCCGCCGCCGAGCTCCCAACCTCCACCACCAGCTTCAGCTCCCCTGGCTGCTCGCCCAGCGGCCCTGCTGTCCCGGGCGCCGCCGTCGACCAGGAACCAAGCCGGGCGCAGACACGCGCCACGAGCTCCCTGCGGCCCTCCCGTCCTGTCATCGCCATCGCCCAGCCGAGCGTCCGCGCCACCGAGCGACCGCCGCTGTAGTCTTGTGAAATTGATTCAATCTAGTTACAAATTACATGTCACTGTAGCATATTTTACTACTGCTGTTTGGGTGCAAATTTTATGTACAATTAGTGTAAACTGATTGTTTGTTGTTTTTCCCTTTTATTATGAAATTTGTATGTTTTATTTGAAATTCTTCTAATTTATCTTTCATAGAAATAATTTGTTAATTTGTTTGGCATATTTATTTTAGAGCTTGTCTATCTAACACCCGGGTGTTTTAGAGCTTGTCTATCTAACACCCAGGCGCCGCGCCTGCAAGGGGCTGCGGCTTGGCAGCTGCTGCCTCGTCAGGGGCCTTCGCCGCCTAGGCGCGGTCTTCTGGGTCGCCGGACTTGGAGTGGTGCTCGCCGGGGCACTGTCTTCTAGGGCGTCGAGGCGCTGGGACTGGGACTGGAGCTCACCGGGGCTAGGACAGGGCCTCACCGGGGCACCGAGATTGGGGCGCGGTTTCTAGCGGCGCGGTATTCTGGGGGCATTGGGCATCGGCCCTGGGAAGAAGATGGCAATAATCGGAAGAAAAAAGGAAAGGCCATGGGTAGTTTGGTACTTTATTCTTTTTCCCCTCTTGATAAGCTGTTTTGCCAAACGGAGTGAATAAAATAGCTCAGCTTCACCTGTAGAGCTGCTTGTTGAGCTGAAAACAAAAAAAAACAACTTAACTAGTGAAGCTGAGCTGTGCCAAACGAGGCTATAGATGGGCAATTGCACAATAATTGGTTGTGATGTGGCACAGAATTAAAGGAAGTCATCCCTGGCTTTGTTCACTGTACCCAATATTCCATACTTTTATATAAACCAAAAAATGGTTAAAGCTTGTCCCTCTACCATTAAGTACATAATATTTTTTTAGGATATATTCATTGTTCAATAAATAATATGTCCTGTGTGCGAACCTTATTTGTTGAAGACGATCTATGGTAATTAAGAAATAAACCGCTAATTAAATGAGATATTCAGTCATGCATGCGCCATATGCATCTCCTATATATCCTATGGAAAGTTAATGGTTGCTGATATGTACCTACGTGAAGAGAGGAAAAAATATTTTTGATGCATACAGGTGAGGTGACCAGCACCATCTTTAGGTCTGCATAGAGTTGACCGCTGACTCAAGGACTTGTCCGCGAGCCACACAGATTTCGTCGTCATGATCAGGAATAATTCAGGATGCACAAGGACACAATTTGGCGGCATGCAGTGCGGAAATTGAAGGCTATTTTGGACGGCTGCATATCTAGACAAACGCAGCACAATCCTCAGCATGTTGTATGTACGTATATGTGTTCGATTTGTGATAAACATTCCAAAATTTTCAGAGAAAAATACAATCTTTTCTTATGTTCGGTCGATCGGCAAGGGCATATGCTCATGCTTGTGCCTATTGTACTAGCTAGCACTACACATGTTTTAAACAAGGCCTTCAAGACGAAGTTATATCCATTGAACAAGCAATAATATCTTGTACGATCAATGTGTTGTCTTGGTCAAAGTGGATTGATTTTTCAGCACTTCTAGATGCACGAAATATATATTTCACACAACTTCTAACAGACGGATCAACTCGGCAATAGATACAAAAGATTTCTGCAACCTTATCCTAGACGATAAGTGCTAGGGAGACAGCCATCCTATGACTTGTAGCTATAACATTGGCAAATCGTTGCCAAGATATATACTAGACTTTATGGTTTCGTCTAGACGTCATGTAGACGATCTAGACGCACGCACGTGTAGGTGAACAGTGGTTTGATGGGGATGTTGTTGGTTGATGTAAATTTGCGCGTGAAACTTAAGATACTGTTGATTTAGAAACAAGAAGAAGTTAAATTTTGGAAATATTATTATGATTTTAATAAAAATATGTATTACACTTTCTGCATGCATGAAACTTATTATATGTGATTTTTAGTGTTCTTGTCCCTGTAGCTGAATTTTCGGTTGTATGCGCGTTCATAGTTGTACAATATGTGAAGTGGCTCATCAACAAAGTTAACCACCAAAATCTACGACATGCACCAATGGCACTTTCACTACTGGAAACACCGGCTTTGCCGAGTGCCAAGGCTTTACCGAGTGTAACACTCGGTAAACAGCATACGGCATCTACAGTGCCGACAAATGTCTCTTTACCGAGTGTTTTCTATCGGCCACTCGGCAAATACTTTGTCGAGAGCTGAAACCGACGCTCGGCGAAAAAAAGTAACGTGACGGCGCCGAGACGGTCACGACACGTTTGCCGAGTGTCCCGGACCTGACACTCGGCAAACCTGGCTCCATTGCCGAGTGTTAACTTCCAGATACTCGGCAAACTTGGCTCCTTTGTCGAGTGTCAACTCCCAAACACTCGGCAAACCTGGCTCCTTTGCCGAGTGTCAACTCTAGGACACTCAGCAAACCTGCCTTCTTTGTCGAGTGTCAAATACCTGACACTCGACAAAGACTGGCCTAGAACGTACAAATGTTGGCTTCTTTGCCGAGTGTCACAGTGCAGACACTCGGCAAAGAAGCCATTTTAGTCCCAGAATGCACAAATTTTTGCCACGTGTCCCTCTTTGCCGAGTGTAATTTCCATGGCACTCGGCAAATAGCCCATTTTGCCGAGTGTAACGCTCGGCAAAGCTGCCACAAATAATAAGTTTATTTGTTTCGGTTACAGCCACGTACCACATTCAAATAAACATCACATCCATCATAGATAGTTCACAATAGGCATCACAGACAGTTCATATAGATATATCGACAACACATTAATGTAAATAAACTTCAGAATCACTAGTAGATTCATTCCCAACCACAAATAGTCACAAGTAGTCACAGGTAACCCACAAATGCAAATGTAAATAAAATGACAAGTAGTCACTTAGGCCACGAGTTCCACTGCGACTACGCTGGGTCATGAGGCTCATTCGATGCCGCCAATTGATGCTGCACAAAGGAGAAGAGATTGCATGTGTGAGTCAAGATTGAACAACATGTATGGTCTCTCTGCTGCCTAACTAGTATAACCCTTGCAACTATCAGCAATATCTTCTCAGTTGCATTGTGCTGTAGTATGATTGCTTAAATACTAGTTGGTAACAAACATATAGCATTAGTCACTAAGTTTCTAGTGTCTAGTCATCTTTGTAAGATTGATTATATATAAACTAGAAACGATGATTATAAGGTTGTAAAGCGACTCACAGTGCCTGAAACAGTGTTTGGAGTAGGTTGAGGAGGAGGGACTGGCATCGGTGGCGGAGGTTGACCGATTCCAGCATAAACACCCCTCATATATTCAAACATCTGTAGCTCCATCCTCTGTTGCTCTGCCTCCATCCTCTGCCGCTCTGCCTCCTCACGGTGCCTCGTTTCTTGTTCCAGCTGAGCCTAGAATATTTCATCCCAATGTTATAATGCAATGCAAAAGTATGTAAAAATCAATGAACGATGAATAAAATAGAAATAACCTAGAGTGCGTTCATCTGGAACCGTGTAGAGTCCGACCATGGGCGTATCGCCGGACTGGAACCCGTGCTCCATGCTCGAATCTAGGAAAGAGTGGGAGTACTGGCCGTGTTGATTGTGCAGTCGCCAATCCAGAACTGGCCATGCTTCTTGCCTCCTCCCACCCTCATGGCCACTTCTCCATCAAGGTCATGGGTGCTCGGATCATACTCTGGGCCATGGGCCACCCTTGCCATCGATGTGTATCCATCGAGGCGGCTATGGACGGACTCGTTGCTGTAAGCCGAGGGCGGGTCCTCCGGGTTGTAGGCGACTTCGGACGTTGCCTTCCCCTTGTGGGCCAAAGCATATGCCATAAACTGGGAGCAAGGCTTGCCACCATGTGCCGCCGACTGAAAAAAAAGCAATATGATTAGAAATTATGCAGAGTTGAGAATAAAGAAATGAATTTGCATACCCATCTAGCCGCGTATTCTGAGGGGTTGAGGTTGCCTTGATGGTGTGGTGCACCCGGCATCAGCAAACACCGCTCCCGGCAAGCATTGTGATTCTCCTCCCACGCGGGGGTTGCACCACCTGTCCACCATCCGGGCCCAGCACTACAGATCATAGGCGCACCACCACGGAGGCACCTACATCATCAAGTATATGACATATAAAAAGATGAAATTAAGCGTAATTAATCTCAGAAAAAATAAGTATTAATGTTCTATATTTACCTTCAGGTATTGTTTCGGGGTCAGGCTCATGGTTCTTGCCGCCCTTTTAGGGATCCTCTCTCCAAGAATTTTCGGTGGTATTAGATCACGGCCTGGATGCGCGCCTCGTAGTGCATGTCCTTGATGAGTTTCTTGGCGGCTTTGTCAGCCACAACATCTGCCTTGGCCTCGTATCCCTCCTGGCATCTAAAGAAATCCTGCATATAGACACGATGTATCCTGTCATTATTTCAATAATGTCCAATCAATGCGATGTATTGAGCAATGTAGTGTGAGAAAGACTTACCCAAAGCTTGGCCTTGACACGCTGCGCCTTGTCGGCGAATACCCTGCCATCCCGATCAGGGGTGTCAGGGACGGCGACATAGTGGGCCCACATGTGGGTCGGCTCGACAGTTCTACCGAACTGCACCAGGCCACGGAACTTTTCCTTGATCAAAAGACCAAGGGTGCCATTCACATGGCGTGCGTGATCACCCCCACCGACCTTCCTCCAACCCCTGCCCAAGTGATTAAGATAAATTATTAGATTCTATTGTAATTTTGAACATATCAAAGGAAAAATTAGTGATGACATATAAAGTTACTTACTTGTCTCCATCGAGTCGAATCAGCGGGCGTCTCTCAAGAGGTATCGGTCGCCTCAGGAGGGTCGAGGGACCTCGCAACCACACACATGATGAAGTAGAGGAAGAGGTACCCCCTGTCTCCTCCTCCACCCCTGCCTCCTCCTCCTCCACCCCTGCCACCTCCTCCACCTGTACCTCCTCCTCCTCAGAGGATGAGTGAGCGGAAGGTAACTCAGATGGCGACGAAGGTACAGGCGATGGTGGCCTCGTCTTGCCTCCACCCTTCCCTCGACCCCTAGATCTACCCTGAGGTCTCTTCCCGGATCCCCCAGCTGCATCAGACCCTTTACGCGTCGCTGTTGCTTTTGAGTAAAGCGACGCTATCCTCTTTATACCGCCCACCATTGTTCAATCACCTGCAATTAAAAAGAGTAAACCAATTAGCACAGATAATACATTAAAATAGATGCAAAATAAACAAAACATACTTAGAAAATAACATGGTATGACAAATAATAAATCAATTAGCATGGATCATACATGTATTAGAAATAATCATCATAATCGGGATTAGCTAGATCATAAGTCTCATCATCACTATCATGCATGTTGATATAATCATCCTCAAGCTCCGAAGGAGGAATGTCGTCATCACCTTCATTGCTTAGATATAATCGCTGAAGTAATTCTAAGTCCTTCACATTCTGAACCTCGTCTCCGGCGTCCTCGTCAGCACCACTTTCATTGTCTACTTCCATACCCTGAGCTTCGGTTAAGTCTATTTCAAAACTCCCTTCGAGCCCATCTTCTTGAAAGAACTCTCTGACATATGTGTTGGGGTCTATGTTATAATCTTGATTGTTTGGGACAGGTAGTTTACCGTGTGGTGATACCTTGTACACAACATCCCAACCCTTAAGACGGTCTACAGTTTGGCACAGGTATGAGAGATAATAAACTTGCGTGGCCTGTTGAGCCACAATATAGACATCGTCTACTGGTAAGACGGATGATTGTCGAATTTCGACTAGCCCAAGATTAGGGCTCCGCCTCACTACTTCAGGATCAAACCAATGGCATTTGAATATAACGGGATTAAGAGGCTTGCAACCATGAGACATGAGTTCGTATATTTCTTCAATTCTTCCGTAATACTCAACCCCATCTAAGCCTTGCGTAAAAACTCTGGTATTTGTGGTTCTTCGATTGGGCAGACTCTACTCATGGCATGTTGTGTGAAAGCGATATCCATTCACGTCATAACCGGTAAATGACCTGACCCTATAGGCACAACCATCGGCAACCTATCTCAACTCGGCACTCATAGACACATCGGTTTGTCCCTACAAGTTCAAGCAGGGTAGTTCGTTATATTAGTCACACGTACGAGCAACTTCTAATGTCAAACTAAGTACGAGCCAAATTGGATAGTACCTTCTGTTTGAACCAAGAAATGAAATCGGGCATTCTATTTCCCGCACCCTCTCTAAGAAGGGTCGAAGTTTCCTGCGGGGTAGGTTCCCTTGATTCACGCCAGAATTGTTCATGAAATTCTCTGTACCAACGAGAAATAAGGGAGTTGGACACAGAATTGTGACTACTAGAGAAAAAGTTTGTTGAAAACTTATAGCATGTACGGCTCCACTTTGGATAGGTTGGTCAACACATATAGCATAATAGTGCGCCACTCTTCATGTTTCAAGGTCTTGTTAGTCGCACCACTTGCACTTCGTAGTTGCCCTCGGAAAATGCTAAGGTTCGATTCATCTTCGCCAACATTGTAACGACGGGGTGGATTATGCACGCTAGGAAGGTTGTCAGCATAGTATTTTGTTGTGAAGTTTGACACCTCCTCCAGAATATATGCCTCTGCTATGGATGCTTCAATTCTACATTTATTTTTACATTTAGTTTGAAGAACCTTTTGAAATCTCTCAATTGAATAGCACCAACGGCCCTGCATAGGCCCCCCATTCGTGCCTCATATGGGAGGTGCAAAATCAAATGTTGCATTGGATTGAAGAAGCCAGGTGGAAAGATCTTCTCCAACTTGCAGAGCAACACAGGCGCCATTCTTTCCATGTCTGCAACCACGGTACGAGATAACTCCTTAGCACAAAGCTAGTGGAAGAAATTGCTCAACTCCACCAGCACTATCCAGACATGCTCAGGGACATAGCCTCGAACCATCACCAATAGTAGCCGTTCAAGCCATATGTGGTAGTCATGACTCTTGAGCCCGTTGATTTGCAAAGTAGCTAAGTTCACTACCCTCTTTAGATTCCCTGCATACCCATAATGGAACATTAACGTTTGGAACCATTCTAGTACTTCCCTCCTTTGGGCCCTCATCAGAACGAAATCGGCCTTAGGCTTTCTCCATGACTTCCCGCCTCCGGGAGGCTCCATGTCTAGCTTTGGTCTATTGCATAACCTCGCCTGATCCACTCTAGCCTTAACATTATCCTTTGTCTTATCAGGAATGTCCATGATTATACCAAAAATTTCCTTGGCGACATTCTTTTCAGTGTGCATTACATAAATGTTATGTGGAAGTAGAAGCTCATCAAAATAGGGGAGGTTCCACAAGCACGACTTGTGAGTCCATGCATGTTCCTCACCATATCCTAGAAAATGATCTCCTTGGTTATTGACCTCGAGAGCGTCTAACTGAGCACGAACCGTGGCACCAATCATTATCTAGGGTGCACGGCCTTCAACTACTACATCTTTCGTAAAGTTCTTGATATCTCGTCTGAATGGATGGTCAAGAGGGATGAATTGTCGATGTTTGTCGAACGAAGAATACTTGCCACCCTTCATCAACCAAATGAACATCAGAGACGCCTTGCATACTAGGCATGAGAACTTCCCATGAACACACTCATATTATTCCACGGGTGTTTAGGAATTATCAACGACAATAATATATTCTGTTGTTGAAAGAGGACGCCAGGGGGGAGATTGAGAGGGATAACGAACATGGGCCAACAAGTGTATGAGGCAGCCGCCATTCCATAAGGATTGAACCCATCTGTTGCTAGCGCAACACATACATTATGAGCCTCTAGAGCTTTCTCACGATGAATCATATCAAACCTTGTCCATGCTTCACCATCAGATGGATGCACCAGCTTCTCAGGATTGTATTGACGTCCGTATTTGTGCCATGTCATCTATTTCGTGGATTCCTCAGTCATATAAAGTCGTTGGATCCTCGGTATGAATGGAAGGTACCGTAGGATCTTCATGGGGACGGCGAGATGCCTCTTCTGACCATCACCAGAGTCTACCTCCAGGAACCTAGATGATTTACACTTCACACAGTACTTTGCTTCTGCATGTTCTTTCCTAAATAAGATGCATCCCTTCGGACAAGCATGTATCTGCTCATATGGCATCTTAAGTGCATGAAGGAGTTTATGTGCCTCATACATGCTCTTTGGCAGGATGTGACCATCTGGGAGCAGGCTACCAACAACTGTTAGCATAACATCGAAGGCTTCTCGACTCAAGCTAAATTAGGACTTTACGACCATTAGACGTGCAATGGCATCCAGTTGAGAAACCTTGGCATGCCCGTGAAGGGGTCGCTGTGCCATAGACAACATATCGTAATACGCCTTTGTGGTTGGCTCTGGCTCCTCCTCCCTATGTCCTTCATCGAAGTGTGCTTCATGATAGTCATTTAACATGTCTCCTACCCTGGCATCAGCATCATAATCCTTGATGCGTTGTCTCACGACCTTGTCTCTCACACGATCGGATTCACCATGATAGATCCACCGGGTATAGTCCGCCGTAAATCCATTCTTACAAAGATGCTTACCCATGACCACCTTTGTTTGTCAACGCATGTTTGCACAAAGGCTGTAGGGACACCAAGTGCCACGCGCTCCTTTAAACCTTGCAAATGCTAGTTCCAAGAAAGCATCGGTCTTCTCAATCCATTCATCGGTGAACGAACCCTGACTAGAGCGGCCCGTGTACATCTACTCACGGTCATCCATCCTATAACATATCAGCAAGTAATATAAAAATCAATTGCATCTACAGGTTCCTATACTGTCTAATAGGTGAAGATAGGTCCTAATCCCACCCGAGGATGTGTAGATAGGGTTAGTTTCCATGCTCTACACCTATCCGAGACAGAATTTCGGCAGCACCTTCCCGCTGTTCTCCAAATACACGTCCTGGCAGGGAGATTGTGTATTCGAAGAACAACAGGGAGATGCTGCTGAAACTGTTTCTTGGATCCGAGTAGAGCATGAAAACTAATTCCATCTACACATCCTAGAGCTTTCCAAAAAAACGTGGTCAATTCAAAACAGTTACGGTTATAGATATGCAAAGATCTGCAAATTTCCAACCGTATCTCTTTTGAATGGGAGACGCCTAGCTAGGTTACGTGATATACGAACATGATATGGAAAGAGGGGTGTAGGATGCCTCACCTTGCTGTCCTGCAAAGTGACGAGTCGAGGACGGTGGGGAATGATCCTTCCAATAGCCTCTCCTGCAACAAACGAACATAATAGTGTCAATTGTAAATTTCAGCAGCACCTTCCCTACACGGTGATATAACCAAAACCACTTTCTTTGACAGGTTCCATTAAGTTAGAAATTCCTAAAATGTAAAGTTGTCAATAGACGAAATGGTAAATCAGATTCAGCACAAGCACTTTCCCAACCGCTCCCCCCCCTGCCTCACTCAATTTATACTGTTGTTCTCAGCCAACAATGATAGATAAATGAAGTTTTAAAACAGTGTGGCAGTACCTTCATTTAGTTAAAGTCATTGCAAATCTCTCATTTGCAATTATCTAAAAGCCGGAAACCTACATTAACAATAAAGCTAGAGAAGGAACAGTCCATGCTTCACAAAAGAATGTTCCTTGCCAGCATCCCAATTATATTATCCACAAGGCAAAATTACATGTTTTCTTCGTTTAGCAGTACAGTTTAAGGAGTGCGATGGTATGTGAAACTGCAGAGACATGTAAATGATCCCCTCAGCAAATTAGTAAAAGAAGTTACAGAATGAATTATACAAAAGTACAAATTAATCAACAAAAGTTGTAGGACCACTGATTTCCAAATTTTATACTGTACTACCCACACAAATGTGAAAAAAGACAACATATAAACAACAGAAATGTATGACCTTACCACACAAAAGAAATTCAGTAATGTATTCGCAGGGAGATCAATCATGCATTTCGACATCCAAACTACTGGTATTCATCTCTTGTTATTTCTAGTCCAGAACGCGCCAGGTCACCAACAAAATCAACCGTCTTTGCTTACACGGCACAAGCACCAGAAACAGGTCACTTTCACCCAATCTCAGAGACGCACCTCTCTTCACCACGAATAAAAAACACTCTCTTCATCACGAATCAAAAACACCACTACACCAGCAGTACAATTCACACACACAAAAAGAAAGAGCACACCAGAATTTCCCCAAATATCTAACTGCAACCATATATTATATCAAGTAAACAAACAGGTAGCAACACATAAACTAATGCCTGGATTAGTCTAAGGTTAGATCAGATACAGAGTACCCAGAGGCCCACTATAATACCATGGTTCAGGGACCTCTGCTCATGGATTTTATATATTACAAACACCAGGGCATGACAAGGCTGTGGGAACGGCACCACCAGCCTAAATCATGTTCACCAGCCAATCTTAGAATATTGGTTTCTCTTTCAAATGAAGACAATCAAGCATGTTCGTGGCAATCTGTTTGAACTGATAAAGAACAAGAATAAACACAGGACCGGACCCCCCATGTTTGAACTAATCAAGAATATGCACGCAACAGCATGGTATAGGCATGCTCATGTGTGCCTTTCAAAAAGGAGCCTACTTTTTTCCCCATTCCTGAAAAGATAGGCACAATTGTACATAATATATGCACCAAGCAAGACTATGGCATATTCTGCTGCTTGCATCCCTATCTAGCTTACCCGTACATAAGCATCATCGACAGAACAACCAATGCCAATCTGTTACTTCAAGGTTTAGAAACAGCTATCAAGCATACAGAGACATCTGGTAATGCCAGACCTGAAGTAAAGCAATGATTGATAAGTTAACTCACAGAAATTAGTGTCTGACCAAGTCAAGCAAGAGAGGGATGTTGTCAAGGCCAAAAGGTGGAGCTTTGGGTCGGGTTGCTCACCAGTGGGCTAGGTGAAGGCGGATCGCGTGACGCCCGGTCGGGTCGGTGCAGGCGGGGGCGGTGCAGAGGTGCGCGCACCGGCGTTCGGTGGTGGTGACGACGAGGTGGCTCCGAGAGGTCGCGCGGGGGGTTCTGGACGCTGAGCGTTGGACCTTGGCGCCATGTCCGTGGTGGCGAAGGCTCGAGGAGGTCTAGGGCTCCAAGAGGCGTCGTGGCCGTGGTGGAGTAGGTCCTGGCGGCGGCTTCCGGCTTGGTGACGAAGAGGTGGCTTGGTGACGAAGAGGTGCGGGGTAGGCGGCGGGTTATGGGGCGGCGCAGCGGGCGGGTGCGGGCGAGAGGGCAAGCGGCGAGCGGAGGAGGGAGGCGTGGCGGCTTGGCCATGAAGGGCCAGGCTGGTGCGGCAGCGGCGGCCGGCGCTGGTGGCTGTGTGTGTGCGTGTGTGTGCGCGCGGCCAGCCCTGGTGGGGTGGATATGAGGGGGGGGGTGGCGAGTGCCCCTGATCTGACACTCGGGAAACCCCAGATTTGCCGAGTGCCAGATGAGTGGCACTCGGCAAACCCTTTTTTTCATTTTCACACTGTGCGTGTGTGCGGCAGGTTGGGGGGGGGGGGTTGCCAGAGTGTCCCAGACCTGACACTCGGCAAACACCGGTTTGCCGAGTGCCAGATTAGAGGCACTTGGCAAACCCAGTTTTTTTTATTTTTCTTCTTTTCCTTCTTTTCCATACCGTGTTTTTCTAAATTTGTTCCAAGGAAGGACTTTATCTGGGAGAGTTAATTTCAATCGTAGCAAGACAAGGCTGTAGCTAAAAGAAACTAACAGTAAAGGCATGACCCAGGGAGGGTTGATGCTGATACTAGTCAAATTGGACAACAATGACAGCTAAATAACTGATTGAACTAGCATGTCACTCCCATATTTCATCAGTACAATCCCAACTGTACCTAGCTTAGGCATGGCATTTCTTGTTGAAGCATGAACCATTTAGCAAAACCTACCCTTCTATAGTCCTGTAGTTACCTAGACCAAATGCATTTGATATATGACCAGCGACTGACTACTTGTGTAACCAACTCATCTTTTCTTTGCAAATGATTAGATGCACCAACTAACATTTTATTTGATCTTTCAGTTGATAACTTGCATCTAGGTGGTCAAGGCTCTAAGGAGAGCCTGTGCCCGTAATCAGGCACAGGTTCAGAGTAGTGCTAATGTTTATAGGAAGGTTGAAAACGACACAATACACTAGCAAATTATTGGGGGTTTAGAGTTTCTAGCAATACACTAGCAAACTGATCTACTAACTCATGCTCAAATAGACATTTCATCACACTAACTCTACATCACATTATCTGTTTAACAACACATTTTCAAGGTCAGAAGAGAAAAAAACTTATTATTTCATGTGGTTATAGCTTAAATTCAATCTATATCAATTAAAATCCTATAATTGCCCTTAATAAATTAAGGGCCTGTTTGGCAGGGCTCTGGCTCGTCTGAAAATGGCTCCGGCTCTGGCTCCTCTGAAGGAGCAGCTCCTCTGGAGGAGCTGAAGCCGTTCTGGAAAACGTTTGGCAAAACGGCTCCTTCGCACTAGACGACGTGAACCCACATCAAGGAGCCGCGCGAAGCTCGTTTTTGAGGCTTTTCCTGCGCAGGCAAAAAATGGCTCCGGCTCTTGACCGGCTCCCCATGCAGAGCCCTTTCCAAAACAGGCGTTTGGCACAGCTCCTGCAGGAGCCGGAGCTGAAGCCCCTACAGGAGCTCTGCCAAAGAGGCTCTAAAATTATCAAACGGATCCAAAAAATTACCAAAATTACACATGAATCAATCTATGTTCTCTATTGCCTATATAAAAAAGTTTTGAAGTCAAACCCCAATTCGACCGTCACTTTGACTCCAAATCATACCGAATCCTTCTCAACTCTACGATACTTCCTTGGAGATACTTCAGTTTGTAAACATCGTATGTGACAGATTGTGCGAAACCTTCTCAATTTTTTACCATAGCCTCCACGTGTGGTATCATGAGATCTTGACAAATCTCATGATTTTCAGACTTCGTTTGCTTTTTTTAGAATTTAAAAATCATTCGGCCACACGTTCATGGTCATGTTTCCTGAACAAGATGTTCGAAATTTCTTTTCATTTCCCGGGTAAGGCCTCACACCGGACTCAATAACATGAATATCATTTTTCTACTCATTTTATTCTATTATTTGAATCACTTGCGGTTCAAATTTGACTTATACCAAAAAAATTCTTGAAATTCAATAAATTAATTAAATATAGAAAACAGATCCAGAAATATACCAAATCTTAACATGGAGTACCACATGTTGTATGTGGAGAGTAGAAAAAGTTTCAAGGTCAAAAGAGAAAAAAAATTATTATGTCATGCGGGTATAGCTCAAATTCAATTTATATCAAGTAAAATTCTATAATTACACTTAATAAATTAAAATTATCAAACGGATCAAAAAAATTACCAAAATTACACATGAATCAATCTATGTTCTCTATTGCCTATACAAAAAGTTTTGAAGTCAATCCCTAATTCGACCATCACTTTGACTCCAAATATTACCGAATCCTTCTCAACTCTACGATTCTTCTTCTGAGATACTTCGTTTTGTAAATATCTTACGTGACAGATTATGCGAAAACCTTCTCAATTTTTTACCATAGCCTCCACATATGATATCATGAGATCTTGACAAATCTTATGATTTTCATATTTCGTTTGCTTTTTATAGAATTTAAAAACAATTTGGCCACACGTTTGTAGTCGTGTTTCGTGAATAAGATGTTCAAAATTTCCTTTCATTTCCTGCATAACGCCTCACACTGGACTCAAGAACATGAATATCATTTTTCCACTCATTTTATTCCATTAATTGAATCACTTGCGGTTCAAATTTGAGTTATACCAAAAAATTACCTTTATATGAAATAAATTAATTAAATATAGCAAACAGACCGAGAAATATATCAAATTTTAACATGGAGTACCATGTACTGTATGTAGAAATTAGAAAAAAAATTTAGGGCAGCAGAGGGAAAAAAGTTTAGGCTTTGCCGAGAGCCAACAAAAAACACTCGGCAAATAATATCTTCGCCGAGTGTCACTAACGGACACTCAGCAAAGTACTAACGGCAGGGCACTCCAGCTGGCGGCCGTTGCACGGCTAGCACACGTGCTGCTATTTTGCCGAGTGCATGATGTTTGCCGAGTGTTTCGTTATTATTTGCCGAGTGTTTACTTTAAGGCACTCGACAAAGAGGACTTTTGCCGAGTGCAATATGTTTGCCAAATGTTTCCACGGTGACACCCGGCACACAGCAGGTTTACCGAGTGCCCAATGGAATGCACTCGGCAAACCCTCAAGCACTCGGCATACCTACTGTTTCGTGTAGTGTTTCCACCTGGCAATTTGGCAGGATCTCAATCTATCTTTCTCGATCAACAATCAAGGGAAGTTTTGTCATTCCACTGGACATTATACTTTTCTAAGTTCTAATAACCTATCGTCATCCACGGGCGGTCCGCCATTAATGCATGACGTAGTTTTATGGTTTCGTCTAGACATAATAATGTAGACGATCCCGACGCACGCACGTGTATGTGAACAGTGGTTGATGGGGACGTTGTTAGCTTTGTGCGAGATGCAATTTTGCATGAGAAACTTAAGATACTGTTGATTTAGATACATAAATAAGTTCAAATTTAGAAAAAAGTTTTTTTTATTATGATTTCAATAAAATTATTGGAGTTTTGCTATTTATTTCTCCATGCATCACTAGTAGAGAACCGAGCTTTACTCCCGGTGGGGAACCCCCTCTAGTCCCGGTTCCCCACCCGGGAGCAAGCATCCGGGACTAAAGGGGGGTCCTTTAGTCCCGGGTCAGGAACCGGGACTAAAGGAGGACCTTTAGTCCCGGTGGGTAACACCAACCGGGACTAAAGGTGCCTCCTGACATGCCACGTTGGTAATACGAACCGGGACTAAAGGTTTTTTTCTTTTTTCTTTTCTTTTCATTTTTTTGTTTTCTTTTCAAAATAGGTTTTCGAAATCGTATTGTACGCTGCTAATTATACATTTATACGCGCATATAGTATGTTTCGGTTCAAGCACAATGAACGTATTAAATCACACAATTCAAGCATAGAAATATATATATATATATATATATGAATGCATGCATCATATATATATTTACATGCATGCATGCATATGTGTATTTTACATTATATTATTTCATGTGCATATATTACAAAAGATTGCATTACAGTTGTTGTGACATAACAAGTTTCCTCTCATCCTCTAGCTTGGCTTCAATGGCAGTGTTGGGTCGAAGTAGAACTCGCCCTTGGAATCGATGACTTGCTCATTAAAAAATCCAGCTATAGACTCTTGAATTGCTTTGATTTGGTCTTGCCGTATGACCTTTTCCTCCAACCATCGAGTCTACAGGTTTGAATTAAAGGAAAATAAATTAATATATGTACATATATATATATATATAAAGACATAGTAACACAATCAATAATAATAATTAAATGAATATATAGTGTATTTTTAACGTACTTTGAGTCTCTCTGTAGGAGTTCTTTGGGAGAGCACCTTGATAAACTTGCAAACATAGTAACCACAGTAGTTGTTCCCCTGTTCCTGCCTTAGACACCACTTTACGAGAAAAAAATTTGTCATCCAATTTGGTGATCCGGTGAAAGCTATATGTTTAATTAATAAAGATGATGCGATTCAGGGGACTTACTTTCAAAGAGATTACATTCAGTGGCGCTTTGCATTTTTCCATGTGTTGCTTCTCAATAAAGGTTTTCCAAACACTGTCCAATAAAAAATTTGCCACGTCATCAGATATAGTTAATCATCATGTTTGTGTGTATATATAGTTGCTAGAGATCCCGAAATTACCTCCGGATAATATCTATCATATCTTGGTAGTCTTGTTATGGTTTTCTCATCGAGTCATAGATTATCAAGTGACTTTTCACCGGATCGATGTCCATCAATATCCAAGTGATTGCCGCATGTGTTTATAGGATATAACGATAACACTCATTAATTAACTAGAATCAACATATGAGCCATTAAGGATATGATCGACATGATTAACACTCACTTGAAGTTATAGGGAAAGAGTATATCCTTCTTGTGGCGTTGGTTCACTAAGAAGTTCATGAGGTTACTCTCGACTCCGACTTCCAATTAGTCTTTGGAGTAATTGGGTCTTGAATACTATATGGGGATCAACAAAACCAATTTCATTGCAGCCTTCCTTTCTCGAGCTCTGTCATTGTAAATCTGCATATATATAGTACTTGTTAGGATAATTTATATGCATATACACACATATGATGAGTTTAATAATAGATCGAAAGAATTATTACTTACAGCAATAGTAGCTAATGATAACTTTGTCCAGAGAGGTCGGGTGGCATAGTTGATGAAATTACGCAAAGTCAACATACATAACATCATCGCCACGGAACCAATGTTCGTCTCTAATTCGACACCAACGTTAGAAGTCTCCATCGGTAGACTTTTGCATGTACCACTTGTTTAAGGTGTACATTTGCGTCCCCCAGATCGAGATAAGACTTGAGGGTTGTATAGACTCGCCTAGTACAAATTTTTTCTTCCAAATATCAACCTCCCGCCAAGACTCTCAATGTTTTCATCACCAAACATCTCGGTAAAGGTCGAGACCGGTCTCATCAAGAAATTCACCAAGGTGATCCAAATCGACATCCGGAGGTATGTTTGCTCGATGCATTAATCCTAAATTCTAACCATAGTCATTACCAACAACTAGCGGGGGATTGATTGGTCCGCTTGTTGTCCGAGTTGGGCAATGCCTTTTCCCCGCCGCTTCTTTTTTCATGTGTCACTCAATTGACTTGGTGAGAGTGCGGTCATAGTCTCGATAACGTTGATTTGGACGGCTTACGAGATTCCGCTTTGTTGTTGCTGGTAAGAAGTCACCTTTTTCTTAGAATATCCGGAGCTACAAAGAAGCACGGTTTCTCCGGTTTCTCCTTGCTTCTTGATTCATTTTAAGTTTGTCATAGAATCTAGACATGTCTTTTTTATATGCATCAGTTCCTTCTTCCTTCTCTTGAGATATTATTTTGGGAATAGCCCTTGGTTTCACGGTGGCTTTCTTTTTGCGGTGGGGACTGGTTCTTCGTTTGAGGGGTTGGCCTCTTGCTAGGCTTCTTGGTAGGGCGGGGCGGGGAGGCGTTGGAGACCTCCTTGGAGGTGTTGGCAGTGGCGTTGGAGACCTCCTTGAGGTGGCAGCACATGGCGTTGGAGACCTCCTTGGAGATGGTGTAGATGCAGCCTCGTCTTCCAACATAATGTCATCAGATTGAGCACTATGATGATCTGGCGATTGAACAATTGAATTTAGGTTGGGGAGGATCTCGCTAAAAAAAAAAGGAATGACATATTATTATGAGCAGCATTGTTAATTATTTAAGCCAATACAAATTAATGATGTAGTGTTTTCATCCGCACGCACTTCTATGGTGAGGTAGTTCGGGAGGAGGTGGAGCCGACATCCCCGGAATGATGATGTAGCGCTTATGCCATAGAATGAATGTCTTCTCCGCTTCTCCTAGAGTCTTCTTGCCATCACCTCTAGGAATGTCAAGAGGCAAATCACTAAAACCTTTTTCACTTTATCTACCGAGATGGTAGCATATCCTTCTTGGATTATATTCCCATGAATCCTTGGTGTCTTGGTTTGGTCGATAGGATTAACAAGACCGATAACCACCTTGATTGTAGAATTCTCCTTCGGAATGTGTAGCTCACCGTTGTACAAGGTTCGTTGACGTCATCCATGGGGAAGCGCGATCCTGTGTCCCCTTGATTTGGTATCTCCGGAAAGCGCATTTGCTTTTCAACTGAACAGATTGGCTAATGTTGATTTCAGCTCGATGCCTCGCCTTACTTGCACTCACTGCTATTTGCACTTGCCTTTCGATTTCCTCCCGCATTCTCGCTTCAAGGTTTTTTTCCCGCCTCAGGTGCTTCACGCACCGCTTCCTCCAATCTCCGGAGCGCGCTCGCCTCTTCTTCCTTCTTTCTCTGGCGACTTCAGAAGAAGGTGCATCTGAGGAATCCATGCTCCACGAGACACTTCCTTTGCCTCTAGTTCGCCACCATGTTCAACAATCCCGATGGCGATATGTCAGCTCATCCTTCTCTCTGTTGGGCCTGAACGCACCACTAGCGTAGCTCTCTCGAGCATAAACAATCTTTCTGCTGCTTCTTGCGGTCTTGCGCCATAAACGCACTTCCTCGCTCTCCTGGTCTAGTGTTCCCCATGACCGAAAAACCAATTCTTTGCACGTTCTCCCCACTCGAGTGATTACGGTCTCGATACCCTTGGCAAGAAGGTCTGCTTCCATTTTGTTCCACTTCTTAATGGCGGTTGGGTAGCCACCGATCCCAAGGTATGGTGGTATGTCTTCTATTGGGCATTACGTTGGTTCTTTATCACCGACTCACACCCTCTTCCGAAGTCTTGTATTGTACAAACTCATCCCAATAGGGCCTCTCGCTTTGAGATCGGGCTTGGAGACGATAAAATCTGGTGCTATGTTCTTCTTGACATACGCCGTATAGGTGTTTCTTCCAAGTCTAAAAGCTGGTGGCCATCTTCTTCATTGCCCAATCCCTAACTCGCTCCTTCAATTCATCACCATCTATTATATCATCATAACCATCTGTTTGGAGCGTGAAATGTACCAAGACATCATTCCAAATTAACGCCTTGTCACGATCGGAGACAAAACCGATATGAGGAGCATTGGTCTTCTTCTTCCATTCACGGGTACTAATCGGGAGCCGGTCCCGTACAAGGTAACCACAGTGGTGCATAAATTTTATTTTATTCGGCCCCCCCGGTTCTCCTGTATCCACATTGAACTCCGAGATGATGAAGCGGCCCTCCAATGGCTTTTTGGGACCTTGAACATTTTACTCTTCGTTGTAGTTGTTGATGTCGATCCGAGGGCTACAAAACATAAACATTATTTTTAATGTCATGAGCACACATAAAGACATATGATAATATATATAGCTAATAATAAAAAAATATATACTTGGCCAATCTGTTGTTGCTCATTTTGTTCAAGAGCTAAGCATCGACTCCGTCATCTACATCCTCTTGCACGTTATTTTAGCACCATCATCGCCGCAACTTGAGTGCCGGTGTTGATCAAATTCATCATCAACTCCTCCTCATCCATGTTTCTCGGTCGGCCATCTAGCTTCAAAAAACAAAACCAATATATAGTACATCAACGGTAGCGGTTCATACGGTGTGATTGTTTAGCATTAACGATAACGATAATACGTAATGTTGATCAACTAGGCCACGAGAAAGGCGGTGTGACAAGAGTGGTGGTGCTCCACTCCGCCGTATATATATGTCTGCACACATGGGTGAACGAGGGCGGCGGTGTTCCGCCGTATACATAGAAACGCATGGATTTAACGAGGGCGGCGGTGCTCGCGACGTATATATACATGCATATGAATACAAATGACGATATATACGCACGTTGTCGGTGGCTGGTGTAATGTGCTGTGCTAACGACGACGACGTGAGGCGGGCGGGCGGCGATTTGCGCATTTACGCACGACGACGTGAGGCGAGCGAGGCGGTGTCGGTGCGTGATGTTGTGATCCTATGTACCATGTGAACCATGTAGTCATTCATCATATGAGAAACGTATAAGTCATTATGAAATGTAAGTATATGTGTCATTCATCATATTACTCGGGCGAATGTACAAAGACATCGACGAACATATCACCTCGAGCTCGGTAGTGGAGGGCCTCGGGCGCGGTGGAGGGGCCTCGGGCGCGGAGGAGGGCGCGGTGGAGGGCCACGGGTCGCGGAGGAGGGCGCGGTGGAGGGCCACGGGTCGCGGAGGAGGGCGCAGTGGAGCCCGCACGAGGAATAAGAGGGCGGCGCCGGTGTCACGGAAGGCGCGGTGGGGCCACGAGGCAGTGGAGGGGCCTCGGGCGCGGAGGAGGGCGCGGTGGAGGGCCACGGGTCGCGCGGAGGAGGGGCACGGGCGCGTGCAGTGGAGGCCGCACGAGGAAGAAGAGGGCGGCGCCGGTGTCACGGAAGGCGAACGGACGCGGTGGAGGCGGCGCGAGGAAGAAGGGCGGCGGTGTTCGACGAGGAAGAAGACGAGCGGATCGATCTGCGCCAGGCGCTGGAGGTTATATATCAGAGAGAATTACTCCCGGTGCCAGCCACCAACTGGGAGTAAAAACCCTTTACTCCCGGTGCATTACACAACCGGAGTAAAGGTCTTTACTCCCGATGCGTGTTACCAACCGGGAGTAGATATACTCTTTACTCCCGGTTGGTAACACGCACCGAGTAAGGAAGGAGAGTTGAGAATGAATGCAGCCCACCTTTACTCCCGGGTGGGATTCCACACCCGGAGTAAAGGTAATGCAGCTTGCTTTCCCACATTTTAAGCAATAGTCTTGTTAAATACAATAGAAATGCAATAGTTTTTGTTAAATACATAGTAAATTAAATAAAAGGCATAAAATTATTTTGTTAAAATATGAATTTTCTTTTGTTTATTGCACATAGGAAAAATCTATAACCTAACTTTTTTTATTTTTTGTTAGAATTATAAAACATAATGTAACTAATATTTATTATGTCGTTAATGCAAAATATGTAGTGTTTAATTAAAATTATTAAAACTATTGATTTTGGACAGAAAATTTGTTTTCACGTCATTTTAACGTTAATATTTTAATTTTTCATCACTCGGTATCCTAATTTACCTTTTGAGAGAAATCCCACCAAATCAAACATTGATTTAATTTGAAATATGACATAATAAACATCCGAATTCACAATTATTACATAATATCTCAAACACACACTATATTAAATCACTATATCATCAAGTGGGCACAAAGTAGTTGAACTTCTTCTTTACGTATGTCCCTTGGTTATGATCGCTTCGTAACCATGGAGTGTCCTCATTATTTACCAAGATGCTAGGGTCTTTGTTCACTTTGAAGGGCGGAATTCGGTCATCCTTTTCATATTCTTCTGACATGTCCGACTTGTCCTCAATTCCCACGATGACTCTTTTTCCCTGAAAGAACTATGTGGCGCTTTGGCTCTTTGGTTGAGTCATTATCGTTTTTCCCTCTTTTTGGTTTGGTAGACATATCATTGACATAGAACACCTGATTCACATCCTTGGCAAGGACGAATGGTTCGTCTTTGTACCCAATATTACTAAGGTCTACTGTTGTCATTCCATACTCGTTGTCTACTGTTACCCCGCCTCCGGTCACCTTGACCCATTGGCACTTGAACAATGGGATCTTCAAAGTAGGTGCATATTCTAGTTCCCATATTTCATCTATGCGTCCATAATATGTCTGCTTATTCCCATTGAGTTCTGTGGCATCTATCACGGACACCACTGCTTTTGGTTGGTACTCCTTTTTATCTTGGCTCATTGTATAGAATATGTTCCCATTTATCTCGTACCCTTTGTATGTGACGATATGCCATGATGGTTGCATAGCCAATAAATACAGTTGCTCATGGATGCTCTCATCACCTTGACATTTTTTCGCAACCAACCGCCGAAAGTTTCCATGTGCTTATGCGTAATCCAAGCTTCAGTCTTCCCTAGAAACTCGGATCGTAAGAGATCCTTTGTGTGTCTCAATATATGGATCTACCAATGAGGAGTTACAGAGAACTGCAGTAGTGCGCTTTATTGAAATAATCATCATCCATACCAAATATATGTTTTCCTCCCTAGTGTCCCCTTTCCGCTTAGTCTCCCCTCATGTCTCGATTGGGAACACCAATCGAGTCAAGGTCGGGAATAAAGTCAACACGTAACTCAATGACTCTTCTTCTGCTCCATAGCCCTTGGCGATGCTTCCTTCAGGCGAAAGCACGGTTGTGAACATATTTCAGGACTCCCATGAATCTCTCTAAAGGGAACATGTTGTGTAGGAACACAGGACCGAGAGTGAAAATCTCCTTGACTAGGTGAACTAGGAGGTGTGTCATAATATCAAAGAAGGAAGGAGGGAACACCAACTCAAAGCTGACGAGACATTGAACCACATCATTCTGTAGTTTAGCTAGATCAGTTGGATCAATTGCCTTTTGAGAAATTGCATTAAGGAATGCACATAGCTTCACGGTGGCTAGACGATATTTGGAGGTAGAATTCTCTTAATGCAAGCTGGAAGTAATTGCGTCATGAGAACATGATAGTCATGGGACTTTAAGTTACTGTAATTTCTTCTCGCACATTTATAATACCCTTTATATTCGAGGAGAATCCAGATGGTACCTTGATGTTGTTTAAGCATTCAAACATGATTTCCTTCTCCTCTTTGCTTAGAGTGTAGCTAGCAGGACGTAAGTAATGGTGTCCATCATCTGTCTTCTCCGGATGCAAAGTTGTCTCTTTCTCTCAAACAACGCAGTCCTGTCGTGCTTCAAATGTGTCCTTAGGCTTTCCATACACACCCATAAAGCCTAGCAGGTTCACACAAAGATTATTCGTCAGTGCATCACGTCGATCGAGCTACGGACCTCGTGACTTGCCAATAGGGTAGGTCCCAAAATATGGACTTCTTCTTCCACATGGGTGCGTGACCGTTAGCGTCTTTTGGAATAGGTTGGCTTCCATGTCCTTTTCCAAGACGACTTTGACATCATTGACCATATCGAGTACATCCTCACCGGTTCGGTTGCGAGGCTTGGTCGTGGTCCGCCTTCCCATTAAAATGCTTGCCTTTCTTTCTTACGGGGTGATTTGCGTGAAGAAATCGGCGATGGCCAAGGTACCACGACCTTTCGACATTTTTCAAGAATACACCTCTAATATCACGAAGCAAGTGTGTGCATGCATTATATCCCTTGTTTGATATCACGAAAGATTACTTAGAGCAGGCCAATCATTGATTATTACTGAACAACAATGCTCGCAGATCAAAGTGTTTCTGTTTGTACTCATCCCACACACGTACACCTTCTTTATTCCACAAAATGAGAAGTTCGTCAATAAGTGGTCTCGTGTACACATCGATGTCATTGCCGAGTTGCTTCGGCCTTGGATGAGCACAGCATCATAATGAACTTCCGCTTCATGCATAACCAAGGAGGAATGTTGTAGATACTTAGAGTAATGTGCCAAGTGCTATGACTCTGTTCTACTCTCCAAAAGGATTGATACCATCGTACTTAAAGCAAACCTTAAGTTTCTTGCGCCATTTGCAAACTCCGGAATTCTCTCGTCGATTGCTCTCCACTAGGACCCATCAGCAGGGTGTCTCAATATATTGTCTACCTTACGGTCTTCTTTGTGCCATCGCAACAATTTTGCATGTTCTTTATTTCTAAACAGACGTTTCAAGCGTGGTATTATAGGAGCATACCACATAACCTTGGCGAGGATTTTCTTTCATGGACGTTCGCCCTCAACATCACTGAGGTCATCTCACCGATCTTATATCATGACGCATGGCATACTGGGGCATGCATCCAATTTCTCGTACTCTTTGCCACAGTGCAGGATGCGTCATTAGGACATGCATGTATCTTCTCTATTTCTAGCCCCATAGGATGAGATAACTTGTTTTGCTTCGTAGGTAGTGGCGGGTAATTCATTATCCTTCGGAAGCATCTTCTTTTGAATTTTAGTAACTCTCCAAATCCCTTGTCGGATACACCATTTTTGCCTTCCATTGCAGCAATTTTAGTGTGGTTCCCAACTTTTTCCGCCTTGCATCACAAGTTGGGTACAACAATTTCTTGTGATCTTCTAGCATCCGCTCGAACTTGATCTTCTCCTTTTCACTTTCACATTCTCTTTAAGCGTCACGAATGACCGAGAAAGATCATCACCGGCTCATCTTCTCATGGGCTACCTCTTCTTCACTTCTCCCATTGCAAGATCATTGAAGCACGCACCATCGGGAATAATATCATTGTCGTCCCATTGTTCTTCTTCACCTTCTTCCATTACAACACCGGTTTCTCCGTGCTTTGTCCAACAAATATAGTTTGGCATGAAACCCGACTTGAACAAGTGTGAATGAAGAGTCCTTGAGCAAGGATATTCCATCAGTATTCTTACATATGGCACATGGGCAGCACATGAAACCATCGCGTTTGTTTGCCTCGGCCAAGACGTAACAAAAGAATGCACGCCGTCAATGAACTCTTGGGAGCGCGATCAACATTATACATCCAATGATGGCTCATCTCGCATTACATGACATAAATACCATATTAAAACCTAGATCATAATTAATTATTTATACAACATGCGTGCCACCACAAAAGATACAAATTTATGAAAGCATCGCTACAATGTAGACAATCCCAACTACCACTAAAAGAACTAAAGCTAAAATACATTTCAATA